>VXAL01012820.1:0-52577 GCA_013399475.1 Chauna torquata
TGGTAGAGTACCATTGGACAGAGTTCTGGATGGAAGAGGAGCCCAAGGAAACTGGGAATTATTCAAGGACCACCTCCCCCAAGCTCAGGAGCAATGCATCCCAACAAAGAAGAAGTCAGGCAAAAATGCTAGGAGGCCTGCCTGGACGAACATGGAACTCTTGGACAAACTCAAGCAGAAAAAGAAGGACTACAGAGAGTGGAAGCAAGGACAGGTTGCCTGGGAGGAATACAGAGAAATTGNAAGGACAGGTTGCCTGGGAGGAATACAGAGAAATTGTCTGAGCAGCCAGGGATCAGGTTAGGAAAACTAAAGCCCTGTTAGAAATGAAGTTGGCCAGGGATGTCAGTGGAAACATGAAAGGTTTCTATAGGTACATCGGTGATAAAAGGAAGAGAAGGGATATTGTGGGCCTTCTGCAGAAGGAAACAGGAGACTTGGTTAGCCGGGATATGGAGAAGGCTGAAGTACTCAATGACTTTTTTGCCTCCATCTTCACCGGCAAGTGCTCTAGCCACACAGCTCAAGTCGCGCAAGACAAAGGCAGGGACTGGGAGAATGAAGAACTGCTCACTGTAAGAGAAGATCAGGTTCGAGACCATCTAAGGAACCTGGAGGTCCACAAGTCCATGGGACCAGAGGAGTTGAATCTGCAGGTCCTGAAGGAACTGGCGGATTAAGTTGTTAAGCCACAATCCACCATATTTGAGAAATTGTGGCAGTCTGGTGAAGTTCCCATTGACTGGAAGGGGGGAAATATAACCCCTATTCTTAAAAAGGGAAAAAAGGAAGACCTGGGGAGGTACAGGCCAGTCAGTCTCACCTCGGTGCCTGGAAAGATCATGGAGCAGATCCTCCTGGAAACTATGCTAAGGCACATGGAAAATAAGGACATGATTGGTGACAGCCAACACGGTTTCACTAAGGGCAAATCATGCCTGACAAACCTGGTGGTCTTCTACAAAAGGGTTACAGCATTGATGGATAGGGGAAGAGCAACTGATGTCATCTACCTGGACTTGTGCAAAGTGTTTGACACTGTCCTGCACGACATCCTTGTCTCTAAATTGGAGAGACATGGATTGGATGGATGGACCACTCAGTGGATAAGGAATTGGCTGGATGGTCACGCTCAAACAGTTGTGGTCAATGGATCAATATCCAAGAAGAGACCAGCGACTGGTGGTGTTCCTTAGGGGTCAGTATTGGCACTAGCACTGTTTAACATCTTTGTCAGTGATATGGGCACTGGGACTGAATGCACCCTCAGCAAGTTTGCCAATGATACCAAGCTGTGTGGTGCAGCTGACATGCTGGAGGGAAGGGATGCCATCCAGACGGACCTTAACGGGCTTGAGAGATGGGCCTATGCCAACCTCATGAAGTTCAACAAGGCCAAGTGCAAGGTCCTGCACCTGGGTCAGGGCAATCCCAAGCACAAATACAGGTTGGGAGGAGAACGGATCGAGAGCAGCCCTGAGGAGAAAGACTTGGGGGTGTTGGTGGATGGGAAGCTCAACATGACCTGGTACTGTGTGACTGCAGGCCAGAAAGCCAACCATATCCTGGGCTGCATTTAAAGAAGCGTGGCCAGAAGGTCAAGAGAGGAGAACCTCCCCCCCTACTCTGCTCTCGTGTGGCCCCACCTGGAGTACTGTGTTCAGCCGGGGCCCCAACACAAGAAAGACATGGACCTGTTAGAGCGAGTACAGAGGAGGGCCACAAAGATGATCAGAGGGCTGGAGCATCTCTCCTGTGAAGATAGGCTGAGAGAGCTGGGGCTGTTCATCCTAGAGAAGAGAAGGCTCTGGGGAGACCATATAGCAGCCTTCCAGTACCTAAAGGGGGCCTACAGAAAAGCTGGGGAGGGACTCTTTATCAGAGAGTGTAGTGATAGGACAAGAGGTATTGGTTTTAAACTAAAAGAGGGTAGATTTATATTAGATATTTGAAAGAAATTCTTCACTATGAGGGTGGTGAGGTACTGGAACAGGTTGCCCAGAGAAACTGTGGATGTCCCATCCCTGGAGGTGTTCAAGGCCAGGTTAGATGGGGCTTTGAGCAACCTGATCTAGTGGAGGGTGTCCCTGCCCATAGTAGGGGGGTTGGAACTAGCTGATCCTTAAGGGTCCCTTCCAACCCAAACTATTCTGTGATTCTGATTCACTTACATGCTCATTAAGATCTTTCTGCAAGTAGGTGAAAATGAATATGCAGAACTGTACAGGCTATTGCACCCGCTGTGCAATTTCCTGGGCTGTGGTCAGACAGTCCACCCAGAAGCAGCTGTCAGAGCTTCAGAAGACACCATTTCTGAGTTCTTTGTGATTTATCCCACCTCCAGACATTACCACTCTCATTGTTCAGTTTTGAAATAGATAGTGTGTCCTCTCCTTCTGTATTTCTGCGTGAAATCATTCATGTTTCTAGCTACTGGTGAACTTGTTTAAACTGAGTTTACAAAGGCAAATGAGAAGCACTCACAAACTCTTTCTCTTTACATTGCCTGTAGGAATATTAGAGAGAGGAACAGCTGTTCCTTACTACTCAAGTGGGTGGTATCTTCAATGCCTCAAAGATTTCTGCAGCCATTGCATCTGTAGGGTCACACACATTTGCATGCTGCTCTAATATGGACACAACAGCTCAAGTTTTATCTCACCTTGGGCATACAAAACAGACCAGTTGAGTACAAACAACCCTAAGAGTGCTTTGAATGCCAGTCTAATAACAATGGTCTGCATGCTTTTTTGACCAGTAAAACGCATTTTTGTGGACTGTTTTGAATGCTTATTAACCACTTAAAACTGAACATGCTACAGATAACAGTTCTGTAACGTAGACACAGTCCATATCTTGTAATGCACTGATAATGCTGTCCATGGACACCTCTGTACTAAGAATGGCAAACGATTCAGTGTAACAGAATTGAAGTGGCAGTGTTGTTATTGATAAATTTAACTGCACACTCAAAGATTTCCTGAATTAAAGCCATGGTTAGTGTGTTGATTTCTGTACTTTTGTAATAAATACATACTTTTGAATCATTTGTTTTAAACTATACTTAAAATAAAATTTAGGAATACACATATTTATATATGGAATATATAGGAATACACTTATATATAAAAACATGAGATAAGATAAAAAATAAGTTAATCTACCACTTCATATAAGCACTTTTTTTTTGAGCAAAAACATAAATATTGTCAAATAAAATGTCTGTAAAATAAAATAAAACATTCTTGTTTATGTATAAAAATATTTAAATTTCTGTGGGCAGAAAATTTCCTTCTGCATTTCTAGTTTCTTTCATATCCTTCAGCAGACCTATAGTAGCTTTCCTGCCCTGATGGCCCTTATTTGGTTTTGTAGTTTTAATTTTATAACAAATAGAAAAATAAAGCTTGCCATGGATAGGAAACCTTATAAAGCAAATCTGCTAACTGTAGCCATAAACTATTTCCAGTCCAAATAATCATTTGTTAGTTCAGAAACATAACAGCTTTCATTAGCTTTTGTCTCCAGTTTGCCTGGAAGAATCAGATATTATTGCTCATGTTAGTTAGTGGGTGCATGAGAAGCAGAAATGCTTTAGTAGTTGCATATTTGCATTATTTGTTCTGATAAAATAACACTCTACACATTGTTTACTTATTAGGTCCACAGATCTCTGTGTTGTTACTTCTTTTTCTGTTGCACTCACTATTTATCCCAATGGCTTCAATAACCTTTCTACCATGGGCTCATTACTTTATTTTCTCTGAGAGTCCTTCTCCCACTTGTCCAGCTTCAATTGAAAAGGCACTTCTACCTTCTAAGTAAAGAGCTTGCAACGTCTTTGCTTGTCATATCTGAACTGTAAGTTGCTATATCAGCATAAGCTACATCCAACTCAAAGTTCCAGGAGTAGAACTGGTTACAGATATGGGTAAGAATATTTTTTGGAAAGAAGACAATGTAATAAAATTGCAATTTTTCCAGAGAAAAAGTTAATCTAAATAAATACTGAAATCTTACAAAGTGATATAATGGTAAAGTTTCTACTTCAACTGCATTTTGTAGTCTGTTGAGGTAAGTATAGCCTTGCCAATTGTTCTTCACCTAAAGAAGAAAATAAAGAAATCACAAATAATACTTGGCAGTTGTATTTAAGCAACTGAAATATCTCTAAGTATAGGAAATACATACAGATCCTTAAAAACCATAAAAAAAACTTTAAAACCATACAGCAGTGTGAGAGGACTTGAAATGAAATGTTTTGAAAACTTATGGGAAGACAAAACTGCAACTAGAAGCAACTATACACTTGCTGTACAGCATTGTTTTGTGTTACTTTAAACACAGTATTTCAATGTTATTTTGTTTACCTCATTCCTCATGTGTTTATTCATTTACTGTCTTATTTCCTGTAAGCTCTTTGAGAGAAAGAAAATTTCATTTTTATGTGTATATAAAATCCTAAAGCAAAAGATCCCCCAGTGCTAATACTGCATAACTCATAATTTAAAAAAGGGCTAGAAGGCATATCCTATGAGGAGAGGCTGAGGACATTTGGGTTGTCTAGTTTGGAGAAGAGAAGGCTGAGAGGCTCTCTACAACATCCTGAGGAGGGGAAATGGAGAGGGAGGCACTGGCCTCTTCTCCCTGGTAACCAATAACAGGATGCATGGGAACGGCACAAAGTTGCACTAGGGAAGGTTCAGACTGGAAACACTGGAACAGGCTTCTTAGAGAGGTGGTTGATGCCCCATGCCTGTCAATGTTCATGAGTCATTTATATAATGCCCTTTCGTGTCACTACTAGTAATACCCTGAAGCAGCATAAAGCTAACATTTGGTTAGCCCTGAAGTGGTCAGGCAGTTGGACTCGATTATATTTGCAGGTCCCTTCTGACTGGATTATTTTATTTTATTTATTTGATTCTATTCTATTCTATTTCTACAACAAAGGTGAGTAATGCATGGACACATAAGGAGGAAGAAAACAAAGGAAGAACTGTTATTCAGGGGTATTTAAGCAGCAACCTGTGTCCTCTATAGCTGAATCCATTATTTAAAACATGAAAGATGTTTTCACTTTTAAGAATAAATAATCAAGCCTATGGAAGAAGATGAAGCAAAAAATCTGCCCAAACTAGACTTTATAAATGAAGGGTTAAAAAGTCAGAAAGATTTGGAAAGAAATTGATTCCAGTTAGTGATGGTGACAGAAATTGATGTGCAAAAAAAATATATATATACTCCTCCCCCCCGCGAATATCATCTATCTCAAAGTCTCAAAGAAGAAAGAGACCATTAAAGAAAGTGTTAAATTGCAATGTCTTGGTATGGCATGTAATAATTAATAAATCAGTCTTGAAAAAGAGTTGTAAAAAAAAAAAAAAAAAAAAAGGCCCAGTACCCCAGATGTTGAAGATCAACTATAGGCAAGACTGAATATTTTATAATAGAGAGAATAAGCATTGCTATGACAATAGGCAGTTCTATTTTAAAACTCCAAGATCATAGCAATCTATGAATATTCATAATACCATTCTTGCTGCTACTCTGGGGAAATCTTTCCTGGGCTCAAAATACAGACTAAAATTGAGAGAGATAGAGAGGGAGAGAGACAGAATGGTTAAGACAATTTGTTGAAGCAGTGTGAGAGAGAATGAAAGATCAGGACTATCTGGGGAAGGATGCAAACAACCTGGAAGTATTCAGTAATAGGAAGAATATCTGCAGAATAAAGGAGAAAGAGTTTGTGATGCAATTTTAGTGTAAATACACTGGCCAAGTGAACTACAGCAATGAGACTAAAAATAAATCAGAACAGGAGAAGCCTGGGAAACAGTGTTTCTGCTTCCTAAATATACGTATAAATACATAAATATATAAACAATAGCAATATATAAAACCATTAATGTTGATGTTTTAAACTTTTTTTTATCCAAAATGAAAATATTTCTTCATCAATTTTATAGAGCTCAGTTTCTATGTTGTGAAATATTTTAGAGTGGAAATGTTGTGTTGTTCCCCAAACCAAATATTTTACTCTGCTCCTTTGGTCCAACTTCTTTTCCTTTCTCCCTTTCAAAAAGAAGGGCAATAATCATTGTCTGGAGAACTGATAATGTGGCTATGTAGCAACATTGGTAGTCAAGCTGCCAGTTATCAGGTATGTGAGCAGCATGAGGATCATGCATTTGGCCATCCACTTGGTCTAATTTCTGGTGATCTTCTACCTTCACCTGAGGAGTAAAACAATGGGGAAATTTATCAGGGAGCAAGGCAGTTTGCACATGAAGCTCTGCCACACATGGTGCAGACCATAAGCCAGCAAAGCGCAAACCTAAGCTGATAACAAGTGTACCTCATCTGGACTGGAAGCAGAAAAGTCACTTCAGCACCAGTCAGTCTGAAGGAAAGGCAACACTAACTAGTGCAGGTGCGATGCCATGCTGAGAGCCCCTCACAGCACAGGACCAGGCAGGATTACCAGCTTGTTCAGTGATGTCTCAGACACCTTGGTATCTTTGCATTGTGAAGACAAGCCTTAAGAGACCAGAGGACAATAGAAAGAACAACAACAAAAGTGATTTTTTTTAGTAATCTGTGTGCCTATTTTCCAACTTAGTTTCCAATAGGAAACATGTAACCTTGAAGACAGAAAGGAGGATGGAGGCACAGGTGGTGTTCTCCTAAACCCTTGCAGTCAGTGGAAAGGCTCAGTTAGAAGCAATGTTTAAGTGGGAGTTTAAATGGATGATATTTCAAACAGCTGGGAAGATCAAGAACATCATGTAACCTACTAGAGATGAAGATTGACTTAATATTTTAAAAGAGTTTCTGGATACAAAATTATCCTGAATAAGTTGTTGGCTCTCCAAAGTAGAATTAAGGAAAGGATGTTAAAAAACTGGCAGGCAATTACTACCATAATACTTGATTATTTGGACAAATTCCTTAAGGAATGAAGTACTTACAAATGAAACTGGACATTTTTCATTCTGATAGTCATGAAATATGTTTAAATTTACTGTAGAGACCATCTTGCCATACATCACAAGAAGCGTAGCCAGCAGGTCAAGGGAGGTGATTCTCCCCCTCTACTCCGCTCTTGTGAGGCCCCACCTGGAGTATTGCGTTCAGCTCTGGGGCCCCCAACACAAGAAAGATGTGGACCTGTTGGAGCGAGTCCAGAGGAGGGCCATGAGGGTGATCAGAGGGCTGAAGCACCTCTCCTGTGAAGGAAGGCTGAGAGAACTGGGGTTGTTCAGCGTGGAGAAGAGAAGGCTCCAGGGAGGCCTTATAGTGGCCCTCCAGTACCTAAAGGGGACCTACAAGGGGCTTTGAGCAACCTGATCTAGTGGAGGGTGTCCCTGCCCATGGCAGGGGGGTCGGAACTAAATAATCTTTAAGGTCCCTTCCAACTCAAGCCATTCTATGATTCTATAACTTGTTCTCTGATCAGGAAAAGAAAGGCCTTTTTAATAATGGTTATTAAAAATAATAATAATAATAACACACATGAAAAAAATCTATCTGCAAAAGGAAAGAAACTTCTAAAGATAAACAAGCACTTCCATGAGCAGCAAAATCAGCTATTACATGTGACTTCACAGACTGAGTACAAATTTTATACTTCATACCGAATGAGTTATTTGGAAAGGCTTTTCCCCAGAAGTGGACACACTTTCCTTTACTCAAATTTCATTATCTTAAAATAACACTTTTATAATCTATATCACTGTCAAAGTTGGTTGAAAATTCATAGAAGGTAGGTAAAAATGGAAAGGAAAGGAAAGGAAAGGAAAGGAAAGGAAAGGAAAGGAAAGGAAAGGAAAGGAAAGGAAAGGAAAGGAAAGGAAAGGAAAGGAAAGGAAAGGAAAGGAAAGGAAAGGAAAGGAAAGGAAAGGAAAGGAAAGGAAAGGAAAGGGGAAGGATGATCCCATGAGTTAATTTCTTTAAGTAACCAAATTAACAATTGAACTACTTCTTTTTCATTTTTTTTTATCTTCCCCCCACATCAGCAATCTCATCGACTAGTGCTATAGAAGAGAAGGTAGAGCCCTACTGTTTTCTCACAGTGAAGCTGAGAAACTGAAAGAGGCAAGAAGGCAGTCTCATCTCCCACAGACTGCAGCTGTATGCATCGCATGTCAAATACAGCTGTCTTCATCCTTGGATTCTTACATCTTGAATACATATTGCAACAAGTTAGCTTGGAGGCTCTCACATTAACATGGAGCTGGGGACTCTGTTCTCCTCCAGGGATACAGAAATGGAAAAGTTTTGCTACACCACTGTCCTAGGACAATATTTGAGAAAACAGACAGAAAGCATGTAACAGACAAAGCCTGAGTTGCAAAAATACCATGTGTAATTTCAAGAAGCGGCATTTTGGAATTGCCAGCAACATGTAATTTTTCAAAACTTAATTTGATTGGCTTGCCTAATGCTTTAAAAAGTAATTTTTATGTTGATAAACATGAATTTGGACTGTTGTTACAAATGATCTGATATCTGTGTTCCTGGATGTAAATCTAACTTCAGCCACATCCATTATCTAGGAGAATTCAGTCAGCTTCAGTGAAATGAATGTCAAGAAAGGAATCACTAACCAGGTTTTCAAACTGCATAGGAAATGGGTCATGCAAATTCTAGCTTTTCACCAGCTAAAGAGTGACTTGAATAGAAAATGAAAAGGTGATGACAATGTGGCTGTAATGATTTAAAAAGCTTCAGAAGTCTACCAGATTTTTTTCATCATGAGCATTATGGTGTTGCACTCTCTAAAAGCCTATTTGTCTTAAACTAAAAGGAAAGATTTTGTTGTAAGGCAGGGGATGAGCTTTTTCTTTTTTTTTTCTTTTTTCTTTTTTCTTTTTTTTCTTTTTTCTTTTTTCTTTTTTCTCTTTTTTCTTTTTTCTTTTTCTTTTTTTCTTCCATGAGCTATAAGACAAGACAGCTTTTTTCATTTCCTCTGCAAAGATAAAATTGAGATAGTGTCCCCCAAGGCATGTTGAAGAAATAGAGACAGAAATTTAGGCCAAAGTATTTAGAGGTTAGAAAGCAAGAGAGCAGTCAATGTAGAATCATCTTTTAGTTAAAATTGTCTGCTGACCTGGATATTGTCAAATGGGTTTTGACAGCTGAAGGTGACCAATTATCGCTATTGTGTAGTTTACGTTCATTATTTCAGGTTAAAGTGTTTGTGGTTACATAATTCTGTAAATGAAAAATTGTGTAAGACTTATTTTTCGGTGTGATGATGAGAGTATTTAGCAATTTTATGACATTCAAGTGGCCATAAAAGAGTAGAAGTCAATCATTAAAGCCAGAATGATTTCATATAGTACAAGACTTTGGGATGCAAGATAGGAATCATAGAATCATAGAAATGTTAGTTGGAAGGTATCTCTGAAGGTCAGCTAGCCTAGCTGCCTATTCAGAGATAAACCACTGCAGTACGTCTGTTTGGAATGGAGTTAATTTTCCTTAGAGCAGCCCACATAGTGCTGTGCTTCACATTTGTGGCTAGAACAGTGTTGATAACACACCAATATTTATGCTATTGCTGAACAGTGCTCACACAGTATCAAGGCTTTCTCTCCAACACCCCATCCCTGCTGAAGGCCTGTATGCTGGGGGTGGGCAAAAGATTGGGAAGGGACACAGCCAGGACTGTTGACCCAAACTGACCAAAGGGATTTTCCATGCCATATGATGTTGTGCTTTGCAATAAAAACTGGGGGAAAGGAGATGGAGGGGGGACATTCATGGCTATGGCGTTTGTATTCTGAAGCAACCGCTACATGTACGGAGGCCTTGCTTCACAGGAAGTCACTGGAATCTGCTTGCCAATTGGAAGTAGTGAACAAATTCCTTTTTTTTGCTTTGCTTCCATGCACAGCTTTTGCTTTTCTTATTAAACTGCCTTTTAAACTGCCTATTAAACTCAACTCATGAGCTTTTCCATCTTATTTTCTCACCCTGTCCTGTTGAGGAGGGGGAGTGAGAGAGCAACTGGGTGGGGATCTGGCAGCAGCCAAGGCATGAAAACCTCCATGCATGAAGATTTCACTATCCCTCTTAGTAACCTGCTCCTGAGCTACACTAACCTCCTACAGATTTTCTTTTACTTGACATCCAACTTGGACCACCAAAACAAAATTTGTGGGCATTTTCCCTTATTTTATTGTCTGCTACCACCAAAACCAATCTTGCTATAATGTCTTCATAACTGCCCTCACCAGAATCAAGTAAATGGGGCATGGCCACCTGGCCCCAAGTATTAACTTCCATAGATCATAATTCTCATATGGTTTGCATTATTCCTAAGAATTGTGACCAAACTAAAAATTAAATTTTTGAAATCTCTGTTCCAAAAGTAGTTTTGGAACTACTAGTTCCTATTTACAGACGTAGCACAAAAAAAAAAAAAAAAAAAAAAAAAGAAGCCTAGATCCAAAGACATACTTAGGATGCCTAGTGCTGCAATGCACCAAAGTTAATATCAGTCTTTCTCAGTGTAGAACTCAAAATTAAACCAAAAAACTCCCTACCTAGTGAACAGAAAACCTTCAGGTTTAGAGGAATAGGATCCACAATAAGCAGCTAGCAGAAGAATACATCAACATGTTGAAAAACAACACATAACTTGAGAAGAAGAGAAAAAGAGTATATGCTTAGGTCTTCTGAAGAGCAGAGAACTAGGGAAAGGACTGAAGAAAGTATTTGATTTTACAGTGCCTAGAATTGTTGGCGTGACAGTCTACCCTGAGAAATATACCTAGTGAAATTCTTTTCTCAAATATGTAGATGGATCTGTGCCATCTGGGATCCAGGTGTCAGCTGGTTCACATCTAGCCAACTCAAAGCATGAATGGAGGAATTCCTATTCGTCAGTATACATTGGTATTCTTCTATGCCTGACCTAGGTATAAATTTACAATCTGTGTCAAAACGAATTCAGACTCAAAACATGTTTCCTAGCTCATTCCTTTGAACATGCATCACTGTTTTCTCCTGAAAGATGTGTTTTTACTGCTGCTGAAGTCTCTATTTTATACAACAGCCTAATGGTTGCAACATTTGCCAGAGAAGCTTGAAAGACTTATTCAAGCCAGAGCTCCTGTTTCCCAGGATTGTACTCTACCTGTTGAAGAGCACATACCCTTCTCTTCCACTCAAAAAGGTGTCTCCACAGATCCAAAATGCAGCATTCTGTGGGGGCTGGATGCAAACAGACAAGTGAAATCATTTCCTATTAGTCTAATGTCCTTGATAGGTAAAAGAAAATGTGAAATAAGTTGTATTTCTTGGGAAACTAGTGTATTTTACCTTAGACAATCAACAATTAAGGAACCAAGATATTATTTTAATCTCATTGTTGCTGACATCCTTATAGCTCTCAGAAAGATTCTAGCAAAGCTGGTGTTTGAATTACATCATTTAAGTCCTCATCTACTGACCTGCTCATAAAATCATCACTCCTCTTAGCCATGACTGTGTAATAAAAATGCTTTTTCAGTGCAACTGGTTGCAGTTGGAATTCTATTTCCGAGGGAAATTCCACAATGCTCTTCAGAAAATGACTATATACAAGTATAATAAGTAAGGGGAAAGCAAAATAGCCCTAAACTATACAAAGAGAAAAACATTTTTGTTTGTTTGCTTTTCACATAGTGTCCAACACTAAAATAACCATATCAAGTATCCTCTTGAGAAGGTGTGAAGCACTGAGGGGTCGATTACAGAGCTACAGTGTGAAAGCTTCTGATGAGAATATATACAGAAGATCGTGAACATCTGGACCGCAGTAGTCATTTAAACAAACAGAAAAGGATATTTGGATTTCAAGTGAATGACATCCTTCCTTTTTTTTTGAAGACTGGAATTGTTGGAGAGTGTTAAAAGCTGGACTGGGCATACTAGTCCCTTATGGAGACATTGAATTAACTTCTCCTTTTACTTGCACACCAATGAAGTTAAAAAGGAGAGCTGATGTATAGATGTATTTCTGAGCACAATTTAAACTATCCTGTGAAGGAGACAGGCAAGTGGAAAGCTGTAGTATCAACAGGTCTCATGAGAATAGAACAGGCCTTGACAGTCTTTATCAAGCAAATAAACCAGACTCTCAGATTAATCTTCATCTGCTATTCAAGACAGTATGTCATAATACTTAACCTAAGTATTTACATTCTTGCTTGTATGTCTGGTGTTACTGAACCTTCTTCACTCTGAACCTAACATTACAGAGATCAATGAGCATCTTTTCACTGTCTTCTGCAGGGTTAATGGCAGTTTTCTTAAAATAAAGTTCCTTTTCTTGTGGTCAAGTATATCTTTATAAGGGTAGTACTATACTGTAAAGAGATAAAGTGACTGTACAGTGTTTCTTGTTTGTTAGTTTTTTGCTCAGCAATCATATCTGATTGCCTACAAATATTTTAAAACATGTCTGAACATGGGAGCCTCGACCATGAACCATGAAAAGAATAAACTTTATCAAAAGGCTGCTCTGCAGTCTCTGATTACTGCACCTATGTTTACTTGTGCAGAAGCTTTCTTGCCTCACAAACACCAACAACTCTGTTGGAAGTAATTGCTCCCCTGAGCTTGTCAACAGTTTTTAGAAACAAGAAACTCTGGGGATACAATCCTCCTGGCACCTCTGAAATAAAAAGTTTCCCTCTGAGCTTTTGTCTCTTAAAGAGATCAGAAGCTTTTAAAGATTTTTTTTTTTTCCTCTTGAACTTGTAACTCTTTGTTCTATCTACAATTTAGGTAAGGGAATGCATACGCAATCTATAAAAGCATGTCTGCCAGCATGAGCTGTCACAGCTGCTTCACGAGCTCATCTGGCACAGCACATGTTCGGGAGGCCTAGGGACATACCACAGCTCCAGTCCCATTTAATGTACTGTACTAATTGGCATGTAGCTCTCTTAATTAAAGTAGGTCTGGGCCATTTTCAGTGGTCTATGTGTGCACAAAAAGAACTGCTTTTGGAGCACACCTACAAATCCACCTAATTGTACATGTCAGGATAAAAACCTGGTCAATTGATGTCAGCTGGAGCTAAGGTTAGTTATTCTCCCTTCTCCTTATTTTATGTTTAAATGGGATCTTGACTGGAGACAGGTATAGACTAAACCATGAAGTCTTCTCATGCCTAAAGAAAAAGGAATGTTGTTCTGTGGGTCACCTCATAAAGAGGGGCACATGTAGTCATTAGCTTTCTTTATCGGTATCAACTGTATTATATCAGTAAGCACTCAGGGTCCACTGGGGCAGGGAATAAGAGCCTTCAGCTATTCTGTTACATGGCAGAAAGCTCTGCTGATATTGCTAAGTCACATGGCAGGCATGATCATTTTACAGAAAAGTGAATGTGTTTGAGCTAACAAAGGTCAAGGGACTAGTTGTATTTTTAAAACTTTCTCTGCCCCTGATGTCCAATAAATAACCTTTACTGAAGGGAGCTTAGTGCTGGGGACTTTGTGAACAGGCCTGTCAGTTGTGTTGAACTAAATCATAAAGGTTTGAGCCATACACTATTTTCTGTGCTGGAGCTGATCCTACAAAATTCATTTCACTTCATACCATAATTCAGCCATGGTTTGTATTCCCACATTTTAAAGACTGGTGCTCACAGCAGGTAGGTTGGTGAGAACACTTTCAAATATGTTCCTATTTTGTTTTTATTATTTTGCTCTTTTTTTCATTTATTTTTATTTTTTGTTATCAGATGTCTTGCATTGCTTAAATATAATGTGTCTACAGTTGTGTGGTTTATAGTTACATAAACTACTTATTTGATAGGTAGCTTTATTACTTCACCTTCTCTCCCTTAAAAAAAAAAAAAAAGGTGCTGCCAAGTTTTACTGAGATGTTTGACTTTTTTCTGGGTAAGAACTAAAGAAAGGATCCTAAAATACTTTTTTTTTTCTTTTTTTTTTAGCTCATATTACTTCTGAAAACTTCTATGAATTATTTGCTTATACATTTATCTTCCTGATTAGTGGTATTTCATCCTCTCTATTACAAGTGATACACATATTAAAAATTGCTATCACATTGTGTTATCAGCTGTGGTACATATCTGTTTCCTAAATTTTTTGAAGATTCTTAGATGATACATTTTCTTTTGTTGTTTCATACATGATGTGTTGCAACAAACTCAAAGCCATGTTGCAGTTATCACTTCATATCACCTCAGAATATCCATATATCTGCTGACTATAATTCAAATCTAATTTCTTAAATACTAAGAAAGAACTTCCTTGAAAATAAACAGGAGAAAGTATGGACAATTATGAATATTTTTCATGAACGCAAGATTTTCCAAAAAGATCCACAAGCACATCCGGATTATTTTACTTTCTGTTTTCTCAAATTTGATATCCTAATGTTAAGTAAACTAATATTGACAACTTCCTATAAACACTGTCATCAAGAAAATTTGTGCTGTTTTTCTTTAAAAGGTGTAAACTTTAAATTAAGCCTATGGTCCTTCACCTCTGAAGGTTAATTATGCTTCATTTGGGTATCTAAAAACTGGAATGTTTGCTATTGCTGATCACCACTAAAAATCTTAGGGGGACAATCCCTTCCCTCGCCCGGCCAGCAGTGCTGTGCCTGATGCACCCAGGGCATGGCTGGCTCTCCTGGCTGCCAGGGCACGCTGCTGGCTCATGTTCAAATTGTCATCGACCAGAGCCCCCAGATCCCTTCCTGTGGGGGCTGCTTTCCAGCTTCTCGTCCCAAGGCTATACAAATATCCAGAATTAGCCTGTCCCAGGTGCAGAATCTGGCACTTACTCATGTTAAATTTCATGCAATTGGTGACTGCCCAGCCCTCTAACTTGTCAAGATCTCTCTGCAAGGCCTCTCTACCCTCAAGGAAATTGTTTGAATATACAATTTGAATATTGAATTTGGATATTGTTCGAATATACAAATTTGGGGGGGATCTTTTAAACATTAAGAGTGCTTTAGTAATTTTTATCAGCTTTTCCCATGTGAATTTAGTCCTTTTTCAAAAGCCAGATGCTTCAAATTTACCATACTAGACGTTTAGTGAAACAATGGTAGCATTCTTACACCTACCGCTGTCATTGGGCAACACAATGGGTTAATGATATTACAGCTTACTGCTGGAAAGATTTTCTTCCTTCTTTTCATAACATGATGTGAAATCTTTTTCTAATTAATGAGTTGCATAATATCGCTATATAACTCTGTATGATACAGATGGGAAATTGCGCTATGACATCTCAACAGCGGCTGAAGATCTTCAATCTGAGACAAAAAAAGAACAGTGTAATGCTGTGGGGTTTATCCAGAGCGGTAAGAGACCTACTGACTCTCTTAAAATGCAGGAAAAATGCTTGTCTGCATCTGCCAGAGAATTCTTTAGCTGAACTTGGCATTTGGCAGCACTAGCTCCTGTTCAAGCTCCTGGCAGTTTGGCAGGAAGTACTCTTCACTCAACAGGTTCCATAAAGATGTTTTGGGGTATTTATTCCCTCAAAGGTGTGTGTGTGCCACTATAATATTTATGCTTGCTTTACCGGGGAAACTCTCTGCTTTAAGATCTCATTTTCATCCCCAGTTCACCTCCTCCTCTCTAGACTGGGCAGTCTTCAAAATAAGAAAACAGAAGATTTATTAAGCATCACCTGAAGTCAGGGCTCCATTCAAAAGTCTGTAAAGTGGGTAACCAGCAAATCAATATGTAAGACTGTTTTGGCCTAGTTGAATGACTCATTACTCCTCTAGCTGTATGGCCCAAAACAAGTCCTGTCTTTTGTGTAAGCAGCAGCATACCTCGGGCTGACCTAAAACCTGAAACCAAAACTAACCCAGAGTCACTCAGTGCCCTGCAGTGCTGCTCTTTTAACTGTTTCCTCAGACTTCTGGTTTCTGTAATTTAAAGACTTCACCCCTGTGAATATCCTCTCTTTTTCAGTGTGGTCATTTTCATTCATTCTCTCTCTTTTTTTTTTTCTTTTCTTTTCACCTTCTGTTTTCAAAACAGGCACAGCTTTGCTGATTCATCTCCCTCCACTTCCCTTGTCTTTCAGAGCTGATTTTAAGAGATCTGTGCTGTTATCCTTGCTGGCCTTCCTTAGGACTGAATGCCTTGGGTACTTACAGGTTATTATATTTGGGTCACTCCTACATAGCCCGATAGTTAGCTACCTTTGCCAAACATGGGCTGTTTAATTAATTCCCTAATCCCAGCTGGAATCTCACTACATCATACTAAATACTAAACAAGCCAAGGCTGCCATGGATCTGATATATTACCAGCTGTCTGAAGAGACCAAATATGATTCATATTCTATAAAAACAGGAGTTGTGGTAGAAAAGCATTTTAGATACATTTAAGAGACTGCATATCCCTCCCCTGCCCTGCTGACTTTTTATTTATCAGTATTTCTTTTTCTTCATCACTATTAGATGTAACTTACTTTAAGCAGAAATTACTTACTTAGAAGAATAAAGAGTATCTAAAAGCTATGAAAATGTCCCAGGTGATGTTGGAACAAGCAAAGAGAGCAGTAGGCAATAGGCGAATCAAGACGATTATCAAAACAGCAGTGAAAACCCTGACCCTGCTACACTAAGAGAATCTTTAAAAAATAATAATAAAAAAAAAATACAAAAATTGAATGCTATTGGAATGTAAATGTTAGGAAGAGGCTTCAAGGGCTAGGATCTGAAAACCAAGCAAATTCCCTATACTATTCCAGATATGAAATGCTGAAAATAAACTAGGCATTATCCTAAATTGTTCTCTTTAAATAAGTCACAATAAAAAAATCTTGCCTGATAATCAAGAGTCATCAAGTCAGAGTGATGGGTGGTGGCATAATTTTTAATGAATTCTCTGGAAGTAAAACAGTGAAAAAGTACAACTTTTAACCATTAAGATTGTGCAATGAATGGCAGCATATTTCCAAAGAATCTCAAGCTTTTATGGGGAAATCCAGCCAGAACAGAGTCATCTCATGAAAAAAAACAACCTTTCATTTTTTGATAAAATAGCAATAGCAACATAGATTTTATTCAAGGAAAAGATGTCTGATTTCTTTAGTGGTGACCTTATCAACCTATCCTCACCAACCTACCCTTCCTACTGCTGGTAACTCCAATAACCTTCAGATGTGGTTAGCATCACTATCAATCCTGCAGTAATTATAATTTGCAGTTTATTAGGGAAGCCAGCATATACAATATTTTTATCCAAGGAGTGCAGCATATAGCTGTTTACTGCCTGAGACAGTATTGACGTTAAAAGTTCTTACTGATTAAGGTGTTTTACCATAATATATTTTTTTCCCTTTGTGCCTTTTCAGCCCAAAAGAAGGGATCATACCCTTTTGCTCATTTATTTTATCACTAAACACTATTCCAAACCAACCCAAAGCTGGGTGATTGGCATATGTCATGTTTAACTGTGTCTGCTGTGTAAATACATCCTGTTGTCCCCTGTTGGACCCACAATGGTAGTCCAAATTAAAACTTTTGAAGCACTGGAAGAATTTCCATTATTTTCAGGGGTTTTCTGGCTTCAAAATGCAGTGTTTTGACTACATTTTCTAGCGCTAAAAGTGTAGCCAGAGGTTTTCTCTGTCAGAAAGGATCATTTAAATGATTTTGAGAGACAGCATCAGTTACTAATAAATGTATTCATTTTAATCAATGTATTCAGTTTAGTCTTCTTTAGTCTGCCCGTTCCTCTGAGCAGCAAATTAAAAGGAACAGATGTATAATTTGGGAAGTTTTCCAGATTCTGTTTTTTCCCCTAAGTGAAACATTAAACAATGACTGCTATATACAATGTTTTTCTGTCTACATCAGTTTCATTAAGAATCCTAATTCTGTGTTGCATGCACAACAAATATACCAAATGGAAGGAAGACTTTTTGAATATACATTATTTCTGGACACTTTGGTGTTTGGTTTTTAATTAGACATTAGTAACTATTTACAACGTAGAAACCTACACCTGAGCTAGTCATTGAGTCTCCCTTTACAGTTTTGGTAAGAAACAGATATTTTAGGGTGTGATTTACCTCAAGCTGAAGTAAATATTTGAAATGTGTTGGATGGATCCGGTCCTGAAACATCTATTTCTCTCATAGCAGCAGCTAGTAAATGCTGTTATGAGTCTCTCCATTCAAACATCACTTTCATACTTAAGGTTCCAATTTTGCTTCAACATAACCCTGAATATACTATACTATATTGTACTATACTATACTATACTATACTAACAGTAATATCCTGTTTAATATCCTGTAATATAATAATATCCTACATAAAATATAACAATTTAATAATATAATATCCTGAATATAATGTAACTTCTGTGGTATTTTTATACCCATGATAGAAACATGAGGATGTTCAGTGAAAAAGGGCTGGATCTTAAGTTTCATTAAGCTGACAGGACTCTTTCCTCTGTTCTTTACTCCTGAGGGAATGTGTCTTACCATCTGATTTTAGGCACCACTAGGTGCCTAAGTTTAAGGGACCTAAGTCCCTAAGCATCAAGGGACTTTGGTTCAGATTCTGTTCTCCTCAGGCTCACCTGAATTGGGAAAAATATGTTACTCATGCAAACAGTGAACAACTTAGAAAACTCCAATAAGATTAAGCTAGAGTTGAAGTGATCAGAAACTTGGTTTTGATGCAAATGCTCCCAAAAGCCCAGAAGTTATCTATCTGTACATGACCACAAATGTCCTAAAATCTGATCATTTCAGCTATCTATCACAAAGAGGAATCCAAGCGAGGTCCAGAAACTCTTTCAGAAGTCTCTTAAAATAGTGACAGCAAAATGCACATGACAGACCAATGCCTAAAGGGATGGAAAAGTCAGGTTTTTCCAACAGCAAGGTTGTGAAGGGTACTAGTTGTAACTCAGCAATTTCTCCTTGCCAGCAGTACAGGGAACATTACAAAATCAGCACAAGTGTCATCCTACCAGTGAATACAGTCAAAGCATTTTATTTGCGTAAACAAAGAATTCAGCTAAGCTGTGTTTGCACAAACCATAGAATTTCACAGTCACAGGATTGTAGAGGTGGGAGAGGGCCTCTGGAGATTGCCTAGTTCAATCCCCTTGTTCAAAACAGGGCCATCAAGAACAGGTTGCTCAGGACACTGTCCAGTCAGGTCTTGAATGTCTCCAAGGATGGAGACTCCACAGTCTCTATGAATAAGTTCTTTCAGTGTTTTTCTGTTTTTCAGTTTGCACCCATTGCCTCTTGTCCTGTCACAAAGCACCACTGACAAGAGTCTGGTTCCATATTCTTTAATCCCTTCATCAGGTATCTCATTTATTAATGAGAATCCCCTGAGACTTCTCTTCACAAGGCTGAACAGTCTCAGCTCTCTCAGCCTCTCCCCACATGAGGGATGCTCCAAGACCCTCATCATCTTTGTGGCCCAGCACTGGAAACAGTGCTCCAGACATTACTCACCAGGGCTGAGCAGAAGAGAAGGATCACCTCCCTCAGCTCACTGGCAATGTTTTGTCTAACGGAGTCCAGGAGGCTGTTGACCTTTACTGTAAGAGCACATTGCTGGCTCATGGTTGACTTGGTGTCCACCAGGACCCCAGGTCCTTTTCTGCAGAGCTACCTCCCCCAGCCCATCCTAGTGCCTGGGGTTACTCCTCCACAGGGGAAGACTTGGCATTTTCCTTTTGTTGAACTTCAAGAGATTCATCTCTGCCCAGTTTTACAGTCCATCAGGCTCACTCTGAATGGAAACACAAGCAGCTGGTGAATCAGATACCCCTCCCAGTTTTGTGCCGTCTGCAGATTACTGCTCATACACATACAGATACCAGTCCATTTCTTTATGCTTTTTGGCCATTTCTATATAAATTATTTTGTATCAAGAATTTCTGGAGTATCTATAGAAGATGAGCATCTCCAAGCAATATGTAACACATGCAGGAGGGATTTTGTGTTAACTTCATGCAAGAATAGGGCAAGCTAAGATCCCTATTTATGATAGAAATTAACTTATTTATGAAGGTACAATAATGAAAGAAAATAAATGCTTTTATTTCGAAGACAAGATAAGAACAGAAAGAAGCTCACTGAAGTGTAAAAACTTCCAAACTGCTGAATCACATCATAGCAACTGCAGAGAAAAGCTCCTAGGAGAATGCAAAGGTCTTAAATACTACAGTTATCAACACTTGATGGTAATTAAATTAAAGATCACTGTTGAAGTACAGAAAATCATTATTACTGTAGTATAAGAAATGTCATATCAGAAACTCAGATGGAAAATATTGAAATATAAGTATTAAAAGGATAAAATTGTGTCTTCCTTTTTATTTATTTTCCATGAAAAAAAAAAATCCAATTTCAAAGCTAAGTGCATTCACAATTTAGAGTATCAGAGTTGAAGGACATTTTTTGGAAACACAAGGACTTAGAGCTAAAGAGAAATACTCAAAATAGCGGTGACTACAGATACAATGAAAATAATGAAAGGGCTTAACTGGAATGGATCCTGACTGTAGCTCATGTTACATTTCAAAGACTGCATTTAGATTTCCTCTGCAACACTATAAATGATAGCAAGTAAAGTAATACTTCAGTAAATCCCAAAGGGAGTTGCTATTCATGGCAGTTATCTGGGAATAGAAGAAAGAAAGCAGATTTGGAGAATCTTCATAATGTGATAAAATGTTATATGCAGGAGAAAATCATAAATATTGTGATTAATAATGTGACTCATTCTTGAGTCAATGATGATGAAGGGATGGGTTGATTATGAAGGAAATATAGAGCAAAAGAAGACAGGAGTTAGAAACCATTCTCTGTTTCCAGGATACTGCTTGATATAGTATAAGGTATCATTCCCTGCCTGTTTTTCAGACATGCTTTTCTGCCTGTCAGTACTGCTTCCTGGCAGTGATTGCACCTCCTGCACTGTGCAGATTGCTGTGGCCACTGACTATTCTCAATCTGAGAAGTAATTGGATCTTTGTGGACACAGCAGCCATTTGTTATATCAGATTTGTCATAGAAGGGACTATCGTTTAAACCACAATGCATGCCTGGCAGAGAAATAACAATAACAATAACAATAACAATTAGTCCTCTTTGAATTGAAATAATAATAATAATTAAAAAAAAAATTCTGGGGGAAAAAAAAATGAAGCACAAAACAAAACAGTTTCCTTTCATGTCAGAAGAAAAAGTCTCTTTTTTCTCTCATACAAATATGCTCAAAACAACCACTTTTACATGTGCTTATAAGAAAGACAACAAAACAAAACAAAACAAAATATGGGAGTGAACGCCTACATTTGAAAGTAAGGAACAAGACAGGGAAAAAATTTGATGATTACACTGTGGAGAGAACAATTACAGTGGCAGTGGAGATAGTGAAGTCTTGTACCAGGTTGGGAAAACTGAAAGAGAGCATATGCTCATGAAATCAGAAGAAGAGGACTGTAGATAAATTTCTTTAAGCGTATAGTCTCCACCCAGGATATGTATTATTATTGGCTTATAATTATTATTATTATATTGGCTTAGATTCCAAGTGTGAGTACAATGTAACAGGCAGTGACAAGCAGTTTCTATCCTTTAGTGAAGAGTCCGACGCTGAATATGATTTCCATATTTTTGAATATTGTATAGTATTCAAACTTTTTTCCTGAAATAATAGAAGAGGGTAGCGGTTTCACAAGTGGTTGGATTTTTTTTTTTTTTTTCTGGTACTTTCATAACAGGATTTAACAGACAGTTTGGAGAGAATTGCCTGTTTGAAAGAGTATCCTCATAGCTTAGTGTTAGGATAGGTGTTCTTTCGTTTGTTGTCTTAACCATTGATCAGTGTTCAACCTTATCAGGGTTATAACCAAGGGGAAATATTTTTGTTAGAAAGTTGTTTTGCATTGAGTAATTCATCTTAGATTATAAATCAGGTAGGATACTGATGAAAGGTGGGTTTCTTCCTCTAGAATTATTTTGTTCAGTGAATTTTGTTATTCTCAGGGTTGTCACAGGGAAGAGGATGTTAAGGAATGGCTTTGTTTTGGCTGTTGGAAAACTCTTTAAGGTAAGCACCAGAAAATACTCCTGTAATCCTGTTTTCACTAGTATGAAATTGGACTAATTTTCTGGCTGAAATGCAGGTCTTCAGAAAAGACAAATGATTCCAGCTGTCTGAGCAGTTGCTTGGATAGGTTGTTCGGTAGTGTTCATGAACTCCCTGTGTGCTGTCTCCTGTACAGTATCTGCTTACTGTGATCTGTCAATACTTTGCAGTGTATTGGAGGAAGCCTACACATTTAACTCAGTGCTATAGATTTCAAATGAGAAAGTCTAAAATGAAAGCCTTATGAGACTCTTTGAAGTACTTAGGTCCTTTTGCGGATTTAGCTCCATACCTTCATGAAGAGAAAGCACTGATAGCCTCCATTTTAATTCATATTCCATTGTGGCGGAAGAGGATTTATTGTAGTACACCTCATCAGTTATTCTGCACAATTTGAACACTAGACATAACTTGTAATGGAAGAGATGCCAAAGGCTGCCATCACCTCTCTTTCTGTACATAAGATTGGAGCAGGTTGCTGTAATCTAGCCTTCCAAATGCAAGATGTTCATTGCAAATTTTTCATGTGTTTAGTAGGAACCCCTACTACATGGTGTGATTTTCTGTATTTCTCCTTTCATGATTGCTGTTATACTTACTACTTATACTGAATACTGCTGTTTTAACAGCTACAGTGTTTAGAAGTTGATTATCATACCACTGAGAGGTGCACAAGAACATAATATGCTTATATGCTATTTAGAAGCAAACGAAACAAATATTCATTCACCAGTGAAGAAGCAGTTTCACTCAGCTTGGTCACACAGCAGTCACCAAGGTAAAGTTGAGGTGCTCTGCAAATGCAAAGGAATGAACATATGCAAAAAGTGAATTTTCTGTTAATATACCTGGTGTACACTAGTAAATACTTTCTGTTGGGTTGCCCATGTAAAATACTAAAAATGGCCCCCCCACACACACATACATGTACAACCTCCTTTCAAGAGACTGACATTAAATAATATGTTTCTACTAAGAAAAAAACCTCGGTAGCCTTTGATAGCCTTTCAATATTTCCCACAGCAAAAATAAAAGCAAGTTCAGTCTAAACGACATGACTAGCTGAGACAGTTGTAGATGCATTTTAGATCCGTTGGGCATTCTGTGTGCACTGTGTTCTGTAGGCTAACAGCGAGGCAAAGTGATGCAGTAGGAAGTCTCTGCTTCTGCAGAGATGGATGTGCATCTTCAGCCTCAAGTCACCAGCTAACCAATCAGGAGTATGTTGTTCATCAGCATCTTCTCTGTTTTGGGTTTTCGTTTCTGTTTCTATTTTGCTTTGTTTTTCTTTTCCTGCTGTGTTTCCAAATTGAAAGTTGTGTCTCTGTCACCCTGTGGCTGTCATAGCATTCTTCCTCTTTTTTTTTTTTACTTCTGAGTGTTAGAATAGTTAGTAAAATAGCACTCTATGGGCAATTTGGTTTCCTCCTTACAACACTAGGAGCCATCTGTTGTGCTTGCTTCCTCAAGGACCGCTCAGAATTGATACTCTTGGACATCCTTTTCTCTACATCATTTTAAGATCTTTAGGGTAAATGCATAACCTACCACCATAAAACCTGAAACATTCCAGGTCCTCTAGTTATAACCAATTGTTATCATGTAGAAGAAAAACAGTCTTAAATAAACCCATAACATACCTTGAATTGCAACATGTTGTCTCATTCTTGATTTTTACTCCATGTCCTAGACTGGGACATGGTGACCACAGGTTGTGGACTTGTATGGTTTTTGGCAAGTTGAGGTTCTGGGTCTGAGTAGTACTTATAGTTGGAGCTACACATTGGAGTAAGTAGTAAAAATCTTGTCTTGGGGCTACACTACTGCTTGCAATCTTTTGGAGGGTAATAAACTGCCATTTTTGCCTGAGGATTAACAAGTAGGTCTCTATCTATGCTTCTGGATATGCTCCTCATTGCCAGAGCATATGAGCACCTATATGCATATCTATTTCTACCTGGATATTTGTCTTAAGGTAAGTAATACTGCTTTTGTATTATGTTGATAACGAGAGAGTTAATTAAATACAATTAGATAAAATTAGAATAGACCTGTAAAAAATTCAAAACATAACAACAAACTTGAAGTGTTTCTAACAGCAAAAACAGTCTTATCTTTCAACAGAAATTATTTGTATATATGTAAACATGTCTGCTCACATATTTATACGTATATATCAATGTAATCTATATTAGTATCTAGATACTTATCTTCTGAGCATTTTTAGGTTCACTTAAGTTTGCTAAGATGACTTAAAGATTCTCTTCTACCTTTTAGCAATCTTTTTTATCTTTGTATCAATCTTTTGATCTTCCTAACAGACTTAACCTCCTTCCACCCATTTTGACTGATAAATATATGGACTGAAATTTCGGCTAATCTCAGCAAGGGGTGAAAATACTTCTGCAGTGTGAGTTGATTGACTGGCCCAAAATAATCATGTAATCGTTGAAGTTGGAAGGGACCTCTTGAAGTCATCTAATCCAACTCCTCTGCTCAAGCAGAATCAGACAACACACAGCCCAGGGCCCTGTCCGGTCAGGTCTTTATTATGTCCAAGGATGGAGATAGCACCATGTCTCTGCAAAACCTGTGCCAGTTTTTGACCTCCCTTGAAGTGATAGAAGTATTTGGTTGTGTTCACATGGTAAATTCACCTAGCACCACTGGGAAGAGTCTGGTTCCCTTTTCATTACTTCCCATTAGATATTTATATACATTGATGAGATCTTCTTGAGCTTTCTCTTCTCTGGACTAAACAGCCTCAAATCTCTCAGCCTTTCCTTCTATGACAGATGTTCTAGTCCTTTAATTATCTTCATAGCCCTACACTGGACTTACTCCACTAAATTTGTATCTTCTTTTCACTGGGAAGCCCAGAGCAAGACACAACACTCCAGACGTGTCTCACCAGGACTGAGTAGAGAAAAAGAATCACCTCCCTTGACCTGCTGGCAATACTCTTCCTAATGCTGTCCAGAATGCCATTGGTCTTCTTTGTTGTAAGGCAGCGTTGCTGGCTCATGGTCAGTTTGGTGTCCACCAGGACCTCCAGGTCTCTGCAGAACTGCTTTCCAGTTGGTCTGCCCCCAGCATATACTGGTGCATGAGGTTGTTCCTCCCCAGGTGCAAGACTTGAAATTTCCCCTTGTTGAACTTCATAAGGTTACTCTCTGCCCCGTTTTCCAATCTGGCAAGGTCCCTCTGAATGGCAGCACAACCAATGCATGAAACAGCCACACCCCTCAGCTTTGTGTCAGCTGCAAACATACTGAGGGTACACTCTGCCTGTCATCCAGGCCATTGATTAATATTTTAAATGGTATTGGCTCTGGTGTCATACCTTGGGGTACACAGCTAATGACTGGCCCCCTGATGAACTTTGTGCTGCTGATCACAATGCCCTGGGCTTGGCCATTCATAGAATCATAGAATCTTAGAATGACTTGGGTTGGAAGGGACCTTAAAGACCATCTAGTTCCAGCCCTCTGCCATGGGCAGGGATGCCACCCACTAGATCAGGTTGCTCAGGGCCCCATCCAACCTGGCCTTGAACACCTCCAGGGATGGGGCATCCACAGTTTTTCTGGGCAACCTGTTCCAGTGCCTCACCACCCTCTGAGTGAAGAACTTCCTCCTAACATCCAATCTAAATATCCTCTCTTTTAGTTTAAAATTGTTCCCTTGTCCTGTCACTATCTGCCCATGTAAAAAGTCACTCTCCACCTTTTTTTTGTAAGCCCCCTTTAAGTATTGAAAGGCAGCAATGAGGTCTCTCAGGAGCCTTCTCTTCTCCAGGCTGAACATTCCCAGGTGTCTCAGAGCCTTTCTTCAGAGGTGCTCAAGCCTTCTGATCATCTTCATGGCCCTCCTCTGGACCCATTCTATCAGGTTCACATCTTTCTTGTGCTGGGGGCCCCAGACCTGGATGCAGTACTCCTGGTGGGGCCTCACGAGGGCAGAGCAGAGGGGGACAATCACCTGTCTTGACCTGCTGGCCACGTCTCTGTTGATGCAGCCCAGGAAGTAGTTGGCCTTCTGGGCTGTGAGCGCACACAGCTGGCTCATGTCAAGCTTTTTGTCCACCAGAATCCTCCCAGCCCTTCTCTGTAGGTTTGCTTTCAATGTATTCTTCTCCCAGTCAGGACTCATGTCTGGGATTGCCCCAACCAAGGGGCAGCATCTTGCACTTGGACCTGTTGAACCTCATTAGGTTCATGTGGGCCCACTTCTCAAGGTTGTCCAGGTCCCTTTGGATGGCATCCCTTCCTTCTGACATATCAACTGCACCACTCAGCTTGGTGTCATCTGCAAACTTGCTGAGGGTAAAGCAGTGATTCAGCCAGTTTTCAGTCCACCTCACTGTTCACTTATGTCATGAGTACTTTGTCAGCTTGTCAATGAGGATATTAAGTATTGCCACAGCAAACCGTAAACTAATGATGAAAAGGAAAGTGCAGGTTAATTATGTAACATAAAGTCAACGTGAAAATTTCAAATGCAAATTAGTTGTTTGCCTGTCTAGCTATACTGAAAAATGAAACCAGATAGGAAGTCCAAATACAATCATCATAAGTGAGGTTTCTTTTCAGGAAGCTGGAAGCAAACTTCAGAGCTTATAGTGGAATAGATGAGCTACTATCTAATAAAATTTATATTAAAAAAAAAAAAACAATAAAAAATAAAGGGCTTGATAGTTTTTTACTATGAATTTTGTAGAAGAGAAACATCTCTGCCATGAAACTGTAAGAGGTAATAGTACAGTTCAAAGATAAAATGTTAACAAATATACAGAACTAGCAAATATACTGATAATGTGTAAAGCAGCATTCTTATCTTAAGTACATTCATGACAGTCTGTGGTGCAGCTGGAAAACAAAACAAGATGCACGCTGTGTAAGGCTATGCATTAATATAGGATCATGTTGCTGATTTGTGGTTATTGTTTTAAATTTACCTATAAATGGTTGCCTTTTCCAAAGGGATTGATAGTGAAGAAATGTTATCCTTTCTTGCTATAGACTGTTTGGATAACTGAATTATCATAGGACACTGATTTAATGTATATTTCTGTAAACTTCATTTTAAATGTCCTGAGATATCAATTGCTACTACAATAAAGCTAGGCATCTGTATATTTTTGGACCATTTGCTGTTGAAAAGCTGTACAGTGATAGGGTCAAATTTTAGCACATTATTAAGTTGTTTTTATTTCACCTACCCTAAAGGACAGATTCCTGTGAAGATTTTCTGTTGTATTCTCTCATGTCTTCTTGCCTCTATACCTCTACAGATGAAAATATTCTTGCAGAATTTTATTTGTGCTATCCTTCAAACTTAGGGCGCCACCTTTAACCTAGCTTTGCCTCCAAAAAACAAAGATCACAGAATCACAAGATTGGAAAGGACCTTCAAGATCATCTAGTCCAATCGTCATCCTATCACCAATACTACCCACTAAGCTACTAAACCATATCTTGTAGCACCTTGTCCAGGCGCCTCTTAAAAACCACAAGGGTCGGTGACTCCACCACCTCCCTGGTCAGGCCATTCCAGTGCTAGACCACCCTCTGAGAGAAAAAGTTTTTCCTGATATCTAATCTAAACCTCCCCGTGCGCAACTTGCGGCCGTTACCTCAAGTCCTATCATTAGTTATCTGGAAGAAGAGGCCGACCCCCTCCTCATCACAACCTCCCTTCAGGAAGTTGTGGAGTGCAATGAGGTCTCCCCTGAGCCTCCTCTTCTCCAGACTAAACAATCCCAGCTCCCTCAGCCGCTCCTCATAAGGCTTGTGTTCCATACCCCTCACCCATTTCGTTGCCCTTCTCTGGACACGTTCCAGAGCTTCAATGTCTTTCTTGTAGTGAGGGGCCCAAAACTGAACACAGTACTCGAGGTGCGGCCTCACCAAAGCTGAGTACAGGGGGATGATCACCTCCCTGCTCCTGCTGGCCACACTGTTTCTAATACAGGCCAGGATGCCATTGGCCTTCTTGGCCACCTGAGCACACTGCCGGCTCATGTTCAGCCTTGCATCGATCAACACTCCCAGGTCCCTTTCCTCATCACTGTCTTCTAGCCACTCAGCCCCAAGCCTATAGCGTTGCATGGGGTTATTGTGGCCAAAGTGCAGGACCCGGCACTTGGCCTTGTTAAACCTCATCCCGTTCACCTCAGCCCAGCAGTCCAGCCTATCCAGATCCCTCTGAAGGGCCATCCGACCCTCAGGCAGATCGACACTACCTCCCAACTTGGTGTCGTCTGCAAACTTACTGAGGGTGCACTCAATCCCCTCATCTAGGTCATCAATAAAGATATTAAACAAGATAGGCCCCAGTACCGACCCCTGGGGGACACCACTCGTAACGGGATGCCAGCTGGACTTAACTCCATTAACCACAACCCTCTGGGCACGGCCCTCCAGCCAGTTCTTTACCCAGAGAAGAGTATACCTGTCTAGGCCACGGGCAGACAGTTTCCCCAGGAGAATACTGTGGGAGACCGTGTCAAAGGCTTTACTGAAATGTAAGTAGACCACATCAACAGTCTGGTCACCCTATCGTAGAAGGAGATGAGGTTGGACATGCACGACCTGCCTTTCGTGAACCCGTGCTGGCTGGGCCTGATCCCCTGGATGCCATGCAAGTGCCGTGTGATCTCACCCAAGATGATTTTCTCCATAATTTTGCCTGGACCTGAGGTCAGGCTGACAGGCCTGTAGTTCTCCGGGTCCTCCTTGCGGCCCTTTTTGTAGACAGGAGTCGCATTGGCAAGCCTCCGGTCCTCTGGGACCTCTCCAGATAACCAGGAACGCTGATAGATGGTGGAAAGTGGTTTGGCAATTACCTCCGCCAGCTCCCTCAGCACCTTTGGGTGGAGCTCATCCGGTCCCATGGACTTATGACATTCCAGTTGAAGGAGCAGGTCTCTAACCATCTCAGGGGGGCATTCTCTACTTGAGTCACAGGGGATGGAAAAGATGGAACGTAGACTTTTAGGTTCTGAATATGAAACTCATGATTCTGAAAGCTGGTATGCAAGTGCTGTCAAATCCTAGAGATCTTCACATATTACTAGCATTTCTAACATAAAAGTGTAGATTTCTAGAGTTGTATTCTGGAAGGACAAGCAAAAAAAAAAAAAAAAAGTAAAAATTTAGACAAAGTCAGAAGCTCACTGTTTAAATTAATGGGGTTCCAGAAATTGGTCTCTTTAACTTCTTTAGGACTTTTGATCTTCTAGGCATTCTCAGAGTCTTAATAGGTTATAGGTTATCAGTTATAACTGTTATATATAAACAGTTATAGGTTTGACTTCTTCACAAAATGCATTTTCAGCTACCTATTTCTTTCATAATAGTCAGAGGAAGACATAGTCCCTTTGTGATAGCTGCCTAGTGGTTAGAAAGCTCCCCAGACCTTTGAAAGAGGCAAAATTAACCCATTCCTTTCTCTGAGAGTATTCACATTCAATCCCTCATTGAAATATAAACATCTTTCCAACAGAATAGCTCAGGTTTCCACCAATATATTAGATGGTGAACATCTGTAGGATTGAGGCTTTTGCCATAATGAGAACTTTGAGCTATAAACTGAACAGAATAATGCGTAAATTACCAGTTTCTGGCTCATGTTCCTCATTGACTGATTCAGGTACAGGGTTAACTGAAAAGAAAGTTGTATCTCCTTGGATAGCATGCATGCCACTATAAAGTATACACATGGATTTTGGTACCAGCATTAGTCTGTCTAGAACCAGTTTTGGTATCTCTGCTTAGGACTGTGTTATTTCACAGAGGGGCTCCTCATATTTCTAAGAAGTCTGACACTAATGGACATTTCTCATCCTGTATGGAATAGATAGATAGATAGATAGATAAGCAAACAAACCAAGAAATGTTAAGAGTTGTCGTAGCATTCTCATTTTTACTTTTTAGATTTCACAGAATCACAGAATGGTGGAAGTTGGAATAGACCTCTGGAGGTCATTTGATTCAACTCCCCTGCTCAAGCAGGGGCACCCAGAGCAAGTTGCCCAGGAGGACCACATGTCCAGATAGCTTTCAAATATCTCCAGGGAGGAAGACTCCACAACCTCTCTGGGCAACATGTTCCAGTGCTCCATCCACCCACACGGTTTACTTTTCCATAGTGAGTAGCATTTCATCTTCAAGGAAGTTCTGACTCTTTGGGAGTTGTATTTGAAAGGCCTGAGCTTTTTTGAGTGTTTAGTTTGCATATTGCCCAAGCTATAGATTTTATAAATGAAAGCAGAGGTTTCATTAATGGTCCCTGTAATACCATGCTGATTTGTGAGTCATTCCCTGGTTATTTTTACTGGAGAAAAGCAAATGAAATAAATAGCCATGTAAACTTAAGAGACTGGAAATGGTTAAAAGATATTCTGAGTTAGAAGTTGGTTTACAGACTCCCAGGCTCAGACCATGACCAGATATAGTGTGGATATCTTCAGGAAAAGCAGAGAAAGCTAATTTTTTAGGGTAAATGTCAAATAGAGCATGTATTTACCCAAGTAGAGATAACTAGACAATGAAGTACTTGCAGATCATGTCTGACTATTGGTAGTTATGGTTTGGGGCTCATTGTTTTTGTAGTAAAAGCGTAATTATTTTAGCAATTGCTTCGCTGAGGATTACGTTCTGATGGTTACTTTTTGACATGGAACAATTAAAAGAACTGATGCATATACTTGCCTCTGAGAAAAACTGAAACAGTGAAAAGCCTGAATATCCAACATAGCTCTTCCTTATAAGAAAAGCAAATAAATTGTGCCAGATAACTTTTTCCATCAGCAAGCAATCAGTAATTTAGGAAAAAGAAAGTGAGTTTCATGTGTTCCTGGAATCCCTAAACCACTTTTTAGACAAGTATGTCATGTCTGATGATGTAGATTTAGAAGAAAAACAGACTGTTACTGTGTAGCTTGAGGTAGTAATTAAAAAATGGAATAAAGATCTTTGTCAAGGCACAGCAATCTGCTTTCAGTGTAACTTTTCTAAAGTAGCTTTGAGTGGATACATATCATCCACAGCACAAATATGATATTTTGCTTGCCATATCCGATCTTGCACTGTTTACAATACATAGGGTGTATATAGTAGAACTAATCAAATCATTCCATTAATAAATGATCTAATTAATCTAGACTGCAGCCTTCTAGGAGATCATTTTCAAATAGATTCTGGCTTCTGTAAATGTAGTCATTGTTAGATGGTTTCTACAACATTCATGGAACTTTATTTATGTGGATTACTGTGATCTGTTTGTTTCACTTACTAATGATTCAAATCTGAGATCTGTGAATGACTGTTGTTTGGTTTTGTTATACTTACTGCAGGCATTTGCAGGATGAATAAATAAAAATGCTATTGTGTAATAGGTAGCTATTTGTGATGCCAAATGCCTGCACCCCAAGCTGAAAAAGACAATTAATTTTGCATGCCCCAAACATTGTTCAATCAAAGTTGCAGTACATTCAAGTCTTTCAGGAAACAGAATTGCAATATCAGAAGGACAGAATTACTCAGGCTGGGATGGGCCTCAGGAGGTCTCCAGTTCAACCTTCTGCTCATAGCAGAGTCAGCTGCAAGGTGAGACCAGGTTGCTCAAGGCTTTATCCAGCTGAGTCTTGAACATCTTCAAGGTCCTTGAACTACTCCAGCCTCCCCATAGTCACTGGGGGCTATCATTAGGTTCCCCTGAAGCCATTTCAACTCCAGGCTGAACAAGTCCATCTCTCCCACTCTTTCCTCACAAGTTAACTGCTCCAGTCTCTGACATCTTGGTGGCCCTGCCCTGAACTCTCCCTAGTTTTTCTTGTACTGAGGTCCCAAAACTGGGCACAGTATCTAGGTGTGATCTAATGAAAGCTGAGTAGAGGGGTATAATATCTTCCCTGGGTTTCCTGGCTCTGCCCCTGTTGCCAGAGCCCAGGGCACTGTTGCTGCCAGGGCACCCTGGGCACCCATCCTCATCTTTGCAACCCAGCAGGACCGCCAGGGCCTTTCATGCAGAGCTGCACCCCAGGTAGGCAACAACCTGTGCTGTTGCATGGGCTTATCCTCCCAAGATGAGGAATTTTGCACTTGTCCTTACTGAGTTTTGTCAAGTTCCTTCTGGCCTACTCCTCCAGCCTGTCTAGGATTCACTTGAATGCTCCCTCCAGGCTAACAGTATCTGCAAACTTGATGAAAGTGCTCTCCATCTCCTCCTCCAGGTTTGTGACAATATTAAACAGGAGAGTCCCAGGACAGACCCCTGTGGTACTACACTTGTCCCCAGGTAAACAATGACCCATTCACTCTCATCCTCTGAGAAAAATCATGGAATAATTTTTTATCAATTCAATTTTCCACCAGTCCAGACTGTAACAGCCCAACTTGATACAAGAATATTAGGGGAGACAGTGATGAAAGAAAGCCTTTTTAAAACTGAAATAAAGAATAATCCTAAAGTCTGCAAAATCTCATCATTTTTTTCTCCTTCATTTTCCTTGAAATGTACTTCAAGGACATTCACTTTCCAGGGACCAAAATGAGGCTGAGCAACCTGTTGTTCTATGGACTACTCTTTAGGCTTTCTTTGAAAATATGAACAATATTTCTGTTTCTCCAGCTAGCAGAAGGCACCTTTCTTGATGTCCATGACCTTTCAATGATGATAGATAGTGGCCACTTGCAGGGACATCTTGTTTGGGCTGAGTTCTTGTAAGTCATACCTGACTCAGCCCTCATCCTCTGTTGATTGTTCTCCTCCTTGATCCCTCTCTCTAAAGAGGGAGGTCTCCATGAAACCTTGTTGGAGAAGACCTCAACAAAAAAAGTCATTGAATACCTCAGCTTTATCTATATTTGCTATCACTAAATCATACCCACATTTTCCTTGTTCAGCCTTTCACTACTAATATGGCCGTAGAATCTCTTCTGGTTACTCTTGGCATACTTTATAAGTCGCATCTCCAGCTAGGCTTTGGCTTTCCTAACACTGCCCCTGCTTCCACCTCCTGTTTTTTTTACATTGGAGCATTATCCAGTTTTCTGTTTAGCCCATTTGCTGACACATCTGCTTGATTTTCTGAATGTTTGGATGGGTCATTGTTGTGCTCATCCTTAAGGGGACAGCTCTCTTGAGTTCCTCTGCCTCCTAGAACTGACTACCCACAGGATCTTAACTACCAGTTTCCTGAGTAGGCTGAATCTTGCTCTCCTAAATTCCAAGGTCTGTATCTGCCTTCCTCACTCCCCTCAGGTTTTTGAACACTGCTATTTTACAGTTACAACAGCCACTGACACCGCTAATTAAAACAAAATGCCTCCACACAACAATAGTGAAACGAGTTTACTGTTCTCATTTTTAGTGTAATATGCATAGACATTTCTATTTGAGAAATCTGAGGTGCTCTGATAAATTCTTTCTCTTTCTTGAATTGCACTGTATATTACTGATGTATTTTCTCTATAAATTGATTAGACATTGCCAGCATAATTTCCATTGCTCTCTTAAAACTTCTACCTTTTTCCCCAGGCTTTTAGGGAAGGGGAATTATTATGTTTGAGGATGGTATTTCTGTAGTAAGGATTGCTCCATTCAACCTTTGGAATCATTTGTTTTCTTTCATCACAGTGGTGTGTTGTAAGGAATAATTACATAAGGTTGGTAAAGTATTTCCTCCCATTCCTTTGAAAATGAAGGGGAGTTCTTAATTCAGTTTTGTGGGAAGAAGATTGAGCCTGAAAAAAATACAACATAAAAATTGTTTATGACAATTTAGTGCATAATTTTCTTTCTGCAAAAACATCACACTGAATACTATTTTAGTTATTTTTACTTAATGACTCAACTGTACTTATTTCTTAGAACAGCTCTTGAATGGAATGTTATCAGGATTAAAATCAAGAGTAGAATTTCTTCACATAGGCTGCAGAACAAGCTACTCCAAAAACATTATATTAATACCTTTCAGGCAAATCTGCTATAAGATAACCAGTTAGGAAAATGAAGCACTTTTAGGAATTCTAAAACTTTTCAGTACTCAATACTAGATATAATTGTTATTTGTAGAGTGCTTTCAAAGTGTAGAATAAAGTAAACTTGTTTTTTTGAAGAAATTATAGCATATCTTCATTTATAGACTTCCCTTTGTAATGCTCCCTTTTATATTTTTTTCAACAGAGAAACAATCTTCAAGTGTGGAAATTGGCAATAATTATAAAAACCTACGGGCTGTTTATTCAACTGGACCCACATCTCTTCTATTAGCAGTATCTTTACATTTCAGTTCAGTTCAGACTTTACATTGCCAGAATGACTTTTGAAGACATTGGGTCTGTTTGCTAAACAAATTTTTTCTTGTCACTTTTACTAATTTCAACTCTAGCAAATGGCTTTGTATTTATTAAGAGCCATAGTACCACCTGAGCTGGCTCCAGAGATAGTGAATATCAAGATTGTTGAGGTGAAAGTGATCATCTAGACTACAAGACTACTAAATCTTTCTTTTGAAAACATCTTAATTCCCAAGTATTCAAAAAAAGTCTTTACAGTGTGCGTGTCATATTGATACTCATCATGGACACCAAGTTATTTCTGGAGTTTTTTTCAGTTGTTCTTTGCACACAGAAGGCTATGCAGGACAGAAACTGGAGCATGTATGCACTTAAAGACTCCAGATGTGAAACAATTTCTAATGTTATGCAATATTTTGTATACTAGCAGTAAAACACACTGTTTCCAGTAAAAACTGAGCACTCACCTGTAGTTCTTGATGCATCTATGTTTATTCCTTTCACACACCTCTCTCTGGCAATCACCAATCTCGCTTGTTGTTTCACAGTTAAAATTCAAATTTTGTCTTGATACACTGGGAATTAATAAGAACTGCATTACATTAAAAAGAGTTGAAGGGGGAAATTGTATCTTTGAGTAGTGAACTGGCAAAGCTTAATGTCATTTGGAACTGTGTAGGTAAGCCTGTTCTCCTATTTGAATCTCAGTGTCTCCTGCCTGTGATCTAACTCCTCTATATAAGTTGTACCCCTAATGTCTTAATGATCTTCCATTAAAGGTCATCTCACTGTCTTCCACTGCATATGTCTCACTTTGCCAGTATTCAACAGCCAGCAACAGCTGGCAGTGGGATCCTGGAGCAGGAGAGCAGCTGTGTGCAGATTCCTCCTAAAAAGCATGATGCCCTAGACTGAAGCATAGCTTGTCGCTTCCTGTGCTATGGAGCTAAGTATGTGAATGCCCATCCAACTTGTCACACCATGAATAGGTGCATGCCAAAATGAGCTCCCTGTCCTGTGGTCTAGCACAGATTTTTGGATGGAGAGGGAAAAGCTAAAAGGCCTTATGCTCTCCTTGCACGATGGCCTGGCTTCCTTACAGGATGAAAAATGCTCTGCCCTGGGATATTGCATGACCTTGTGGGCACTTTCCTGGGATTGAGATGCATCCAGTTCAATATCACTATGCTAAGGAATCTCAAGAGACCAGAACTTCCATTTCACAAGTTCCCCAAGTGAATGAGCTTTTTAGTCAATGTGGGCTTTTTTGGACACCTAAACAATAAAATGTCTTTTTTTCTTATTTTGTTTGGATTTATGTAGAAGACAATAGGTAATCAACACAATAAAAATAGGGACATTTCCTAACAATTTTACATGCTGTGGACATCCAAGGAAGTATATGTCTGGATATCTCAAAACTCAGGTATTACAGTTTTTTAAGTGTTCAAAAGCTTCCCTGAATTGATCTCTTAGCGCTTTGAACAGCCTTACTTGATTTAGTGTGTGCTTGCCTATGCCACACAAAAAGTGTATTTTTAAAGCAGTTTTGAATAGCTTCCCTGTTAGGATCAGCCCCCTAGTATCTTTTTTGTGTGAGTACATATATAAGCACATGCCAGGCTGTTTGCTGCCATCTTGGTTAGTGTATTGGAGACATATTTGGGCTGTTCTTAATATGTAAGCCACTAGGGTTTGAGTTGCAATTCTCTGACTTGGACAGTTAGCAGGCACAGAGGTTGACTGAAAACAGACACATATATTCAATGAATATGTCTTGTCTGGTCACTAGATTACAAATATGTTAGCATGGGGAGAGTACACTGTTACACAAGCTACTTATTACACAGTAGGGTGCTATATATGTAATATCACTATCATAATTGCACATACTAAAATATCTTTTAATCAAAATGTATAGTTACTTACACTTCTTCCCCCTGTTTTTCTGCAGGAGCTGCAATATAAAATTATTACAAAGCATCATTTCAGTTGGCAAATAGTAAAAGAAAGACATTTTGGTTATCAGACATAGGACTTGTGAGATTATATCATAGTTTATTTACAGAGTTATTATCTCATTGCTTAGTTCCCCACCACCACTCCCCACATACATACCTTTTAACAGGAATAATAGCATCTTGTGATTCAGAGATATACCACGAAACTAAATGCATTGTGTGTTGTTCAGATATTAAGTTATCAGGTGTCATAGAAGTAACCTGGATAGAAATGTTGCAGGATTGATGCATGTCACAACAAATTAGGATGTTCTAAACACAGGGATTTCAAACAATCCCATTTTCTATACAAAGCTTTTTCAAGCTTTTTTTTTTTTTTTTTTTAAATCAGGGAATCTAGCATTGTATTTTTCCTTCTTATTCACCTACAGATAATGGTTATTTTCATATTTACATATATCATAGATATAACATTTTTCCCTCTGGTAGTTTATTTTCTGTATCATACCATATTTAATTGAAAATTTGACAGTAGACTTTCTGAGGTGAAAACTATTTCTCTAAATGTTTTACATGAGCAGAAATCCATGGAGCAATAAAACATTAAAAAGTACTGACAATTTATATATGCTGTTAATTCCACTGATTGTGTCCAAATTTCAAAAGTGGCCCCTGGGTATTAAATTTAAACATTATCCTCTTTGCAATATTCTGCTTTGAGAAAAGAATATGTCAGGAGTTGCTCAGAACTGTGAGTACAAGGTTACAAATAGCTGTCAGGTCTAAAATTATTAGCTTTCCTTGGTGAAACTGGAAATGTACGACAAGCTGGGCAGCAAAGTAAAATGTGCCCATAATCATCTACAGCAGTAAAGGAAGCAAAATGTGTTCTGCTGCATTTCTACCAAATGAGAGAACATCAGCATAAATGAAATTGGTTAAACAAGTGAATAAACATAAAGCAGAAATCCTACACTAAGAAAACCAGTACCTTGGTCCAGGTCTTCAGCTGGTTTAATTTATTGACTTTGGATAGTCTCAAATTTCAAGAGTATGTGTGCGTGCACACATATATATGTATTAAATATAAATAAAAGCTCATACCTTACAACAGTACTTGTTAGTTCTATATTATAAATTTTGTTAAATTTTGAATAGAACTTATGGTAAGTGTCTCGGTATGGACTAGTTCTATTCTATTCACTTGTGGCGTTCCACAATAGTGAATAACAGCAGACTCACAGTAGTAGTCAAGATTACAGGGCATAACATTGAATTTGGACTTCGAGACAGTAAAGAATGGCAGATTTCATTAACCTCTACACGGTCACATTGCTATCCTACGGGTACACTGAAGAATGTAAGATTTCTGCAATGAGGGAAAAGAAGGGATGGGAAGGAGTGAGAAGGAATGGGAAGGAATGGGAAGGGATGGGAAGGGAAGGGAAGGGAAGGGGAAAGTGTGTTCATCAATCTAATTATGAATTTTAAAATTCCCATATTAGACAAATACTGTAGGGGGGCGGGGGAGTAGGGGCGAGTCAAAGATGACTCAGTTAAGGAAAATCCAAAATCCTCTTTTCAGAACAATATTGCAAGACTGATCACTATGCAAAATTTTCAAAAATAATAGTTAAGCCTTTAATGAGGACAAATAATTATACCTTAGCAGATCCTTTTTAACCATGTGTATTTATAATCTTAGCTTAATACAAACACAAGGATATTCACTTATAACTTGCAAAAATGGAAGCTAAAATTAGTTCAAACTATAATGCATCTGTTTTAGGCAAAGAGCTTATATTTGGATGGTTGCTTTAGTTCAGCTGATGTGTAGTAACTTAAGTTAATAATTTGACAGCGTAGCAGATCAAGATAATTTGACAGCGTAGCAGATCAGTTTGTCCAAAACTTATTTACCCACTTCTGAAAATTTGTGAGCATTTTCACTGGAACTTGTAGAAGCACAGTTTCTTCTGAAAATTCATGTCTATTAATTAGAAGTGTAAATATGAATTTAGGAAAAGAGGAATAGTCACCTTGATGAGGTTATTACCAAAAACAGAATGGGAACTTTTCTTTTACCCTGAGGCTACCAGGTACAGCACAGCTTGTATAGAGCTAAACTACGTGGCTGCCTTTGGACTGCCTGTTGCAGCCTTCAAATCATTGTCTAGCCAGTGTCTTTAAGAGTTGGTCAAAACCACACCAGGGACTGTACTAATAATTCGGGTCTTTAGGCGATCCTGCCCAGTCTAGTTTAGGATGACAGGTTTAGAAAATTGTTAACTTCACTCGTATATATAATGCCACTTTTTCTAAAATCTGGTCTTAAGAATTTGGACATATTAATGTCATGAGCGAACTAAATACTCAGATGTTTTCTGAAAATAACCTAGGTTTATAGACTGATTGATCCCTTAGGGGCTACTCTTGTGAAAAGGGTAGGAAGGCTACACTAGTGAGCATGGTTGTAACATTAATCTGGATTTAGGATAGCTCAATTCTGTTAATCAGTTAACCTAGCTGGAGAAACCACCTACATTGTGTTTAAACTGTAAAAACTTCCCTAGTTATTCTCTGGTAAATCAAGCCCCAGTTTATGAGCAGTAAGAGGAAATGTGATAAATGAGCTTGTAAGACATATAGCAATATTCAGCCAGGTCCTCAGCATGGATAATTAGATGGTCAAATAAACACAGGAAGCAGCTTCTTACTCGTGTAGATGGCCTGATTTTATCTTGTGCCTGCGTAGTATGTTCCAGCACTGTTTTCATAGGAGATATATTTAATCTGTTGCAAAAATAATATTTTAATTGAAAAATTAGAAAATAAGCATTACATTGGTTTGGTATTTGGTTATTTTGGCCACAACCTTAATATTTTACAAACGTAGTTTGGTGGTGAGTACTCACAAATTCTCAGAGAGCTGACATACAGCTTATTGGAATTCTAACACGAAATTTAAGAAAGCTTTTCTTTCATGACTATGATTGAAGACCAAACACAACTCACAATTAAAAAAAAAAAAAAAANTAAAAAAAAAAAAAAAAAAAAAAAGAGGCCTCCCCAAACACTTTCCAAAACCAATCCCTCCAGAACAGGAGACAAATATATAGAATACACCTCGTGCTGAATCTTAAAATCACCCTTATCTATTTCACTTGATTTACTGCACCCTTTACATTAGTGCCCAGCTTAGCTGGGCTGTCAGTTGCCAACTATTGGCAAGTCATCTTCAGGTACTGCCCAAATATTCTATGTAAAATAATCTCTGGATATGACTTCTGGCAATTCCCTCTTGCAGTATCACAGCAAGCGAAGATATTATAGAATCATAGAATCATTTAGGTTGAAAAAGACCGTTAAGATCATCAAGTCCAACCATCAACCTAACACTGTTAAGTCCACCACTAAACCATGTTCCTAAGTGATACATCCACATGTCTCTTAAATACCTTAATGGATGGCAACTCCACCACTTCCCTGGGCAGCCTGTTCCCATGCCTAATCACACTTTCCATGTAGAAATTCTTTCTGACATCTAATCTAAATTTCCCCTGGCACAACTTGAGGCTGTTTCCTCATGTCCTATCACTTGTCACCTGAGAAAAGAGACCTTTCAAGTCCTTATAGAGAGCGATGAGGTCTCCCTTCAGCGTATTTTTCTCAAGATCAAACAACCTCAGTTCCCTCAGCTGCTCCTCATATGTCTTATTTTCTAGACGGTTCACCAGCTTCATTGCCCTTCTCTGAACATATTCCAGCAACTCTATATCTTTCTTGTAGTGAGGGGCCCAAAACTGAACACAGTATTCAAGGTGCAGTCTCACCTGTGCTGAGTACAGAGGGACAATCACTTCCCTAGTCCTGCTGGCCACACTGTCTGATACCAGCCAGGGTGTCACTGGCCTTCCTGGCCACCTGGGCACACTGCTGGCTCATGTTCTGCTGGCAGTCAACCAGCACCCTCAGGTCCTTTTCTGCTGGGCAACTTTCCAGCCACTCATCCCCAAGCTTGTATTGCTGAATGGGGTTGGTGTGACCCAAGTGCGGGACCCAGCACTTAGCTTTGTTCAATGCCACACAATTAGACACAGCCCATCAATCTGGCCTACCCATATCCTTCCTACCCTCAAACAGATCAACACTCCCACCCAACTTGGTGTCATCTGCAAACTTACTGAGGGTGTACTCNTTGCTGAATGGGGTTGGTGTGACCCAAGTGCGGGACCCAGCACTTAGCTTTGTTCAATGCCACACAATTAGACACAGCCCATCAATCTGGCCTACCCATATCCTTCCTACCCTCAAACAGATCAACACTCCCACCCAACTTGGTGTCATCTGCAAACTTACTGAGGGTGTACTCGATCCCCTCAACCAGATTATTCAAAAAAATATATTCAATAAAACTCACCCCAGTACAGAGCCATTGGGAACACCATTTGTGAGTGGCCACCAACCAGGTTTAACTCCATTCACAATGACCCTTTGGGCTCAGCCATCCAGCCAGTCTTTTACCGAGTGAACAGTATATCCATTGAAGCCATAAGCAGCCAGTTTCTCCAGGAGAATGCTGTGGGAAATCATCAAATGCTTTGCTAAAGTCCAAGTAAACAACATCCACAGCCTCTCCCTCATCCACTGTGTGTCATCTTATCATAGAATGAAATCAGATTAGTCAAGCAGAACCTGCTTTTCATAAACTCATGCTGACTGGGTCTGACCACCTGGTTGTCCTATACATGCCATGTGATGGCAGTCAGGACAATTTGCTCCGTGACCTTCCCTGGCACCCAGGTCAGACTGACAGGCCTGTAATTCTCTGGATCCTCCTTCCTGCTCTTTTTGTAGATGGGCGTCACATTTGCCAACCTCCAGTCAACTGCGACCTCCCTGGTTAACCAGAACTGCTGATAAATTATTGAAAGTGACTTGGAGATCACTTCTGCCAGCTTATTCAGCACCCTTGGGTGGATCACATCTGGCCCAATAGATTTGTGTGTGTGTGTGTGTGTGTGTGTGTGTGTGTGTGTGTTAAAGTGGTGGAGCAGGTCACTAACCATTTCCCCTTGGATTATAAGGGCTTCATTGTGCTCCCCTGTCTCTGTCTTCCAGCAAAGTGGACTGCGTACCCCGAGAACAATTAATCTTACAAATAAAGACTGAGACAAAGAAGGCATTAAGTACCTCAGCCTTTTCTTCATCTCTTATCACTATGTTTCCTCCCACATTCAATAAAGGATGGAGATTCTCCTTAGTCCTCCTTCTGTTGTTTATGTATTTTTAAAAACATTTTTTATTGTCTTTTACTGCAGTAGTCAAGTTAATTTCCAGTTGGGCTTTGACCCTTCTAATTTTCTCCCTGCATAACCTCACAATATCTTTGTAGTCCTCCTGAGTTGCCTGTCCCTTCTTCCAAAGGTCACACACTCTTTTTCTTCCTGAGTTCCAGAAAAAGCTCTCTGTTCAGCCAGGCTGGTCTTCTTCTCTGCCAGGTCCTCTTTAGACACATAAGGATAGCCTACTCCTGCGCCTTCAAGATTTCATTCTTAAAGAATGTCCAGCCTCCCTGGACTCCTTTGCTCTTTAGAACTGCCTCCCAAGGAACTCTGTCAATTAGGTCCCTAAATGGGCCAAAATCTGCCTTCTGAAAATCCAAAGTAGCAATTCTACTGCCAGCCCTCCTTGCTTCCCCAAGGACTGAAAACTGCCTGAGATGGCCTTCAATCATCATATCACCCATGGGACCTTCCCTGTCAACAAACAACAGGTCAAGTGGAGCACCTTCCCTTGTTGGCTCCCTCACCATCAGGAAGTTATCCTCTATGCATTCCAGGAATCTCCTAGTCTGTTTCTTCTCTGGTGGATGGTGTTTCCAGCAGACGTCTGGGAAGTTGAAGTCTCCCATGAGAACAAACGCTAGCAATCGCAACACTTTTCCTAGCTGCTTATAGAATATTTTGTCTGCTTCTTCATCCTGGTTGTGTGGTCCATAACATACTCCAACCACAATATCTCCCTTGTTGGCCTTTCACCTGACTCTTACCCAGAGACACTTGACCCTTTCATCATCATACCTAAGCTCCATACAGTCAAGACCTTTCCAAAAGTAGAGGGCTACCCCACCTCTTCTCCTTCCATGCCTATCTCTTCTGAAGAGCCTATAGCCATCCATCTCAGCACTCCAGTCATGCAAGCCATCCCACCTGTACTGGGTCTGGCCGGGATAAAGTTAGCTTTCCCCACAGCAGCCCATACAGTGCTGTGCTCTGCATGTGTGGCTAGACCAGCACTGATATCACACCAGTGTTTTGTCTATTGCTGAGCAGAGCTGGAACAGCATCCAGACTCTCCAAATCTCCAGACCCAGTGGGTTAGGGGTGGGCATCAACTGGGAGGGGACATTGCCAGGGCAGCTGACCTGAACTGACCAAAGGGATATCCCGTACCGTGTGGTGTCACACTCAGAAATAAAAGTTGGGAAAGGGGAAGGAGAAAGGGAGGCTCTCGTTGTGAAGACGTCTGTCTTCCCCAACAATAGCTATGTGTATTGAGGCCCTGCTTCCCAGGATGTGGCCAAACACCGCTCATTGACAGGAAGTAGAGAATTTTTTTTCTCTCTTTGCTTCTGCATGGCCTTTGCTTGTATTTTTTCCCTTTTTTTTTTTTCCTTTTCCCTTTAATTAACTTATCTGTATCTCAACCCTTGAGCCTTTTTTTCCATTGTATTTTCTCCCCCTCGTCTTTTGAAGAGGGGGAGTGAGACAGCAGTTGTGGTGGAGTTCTGCTGCTCAGCTGGGTAAAACCACCACACCACCACATCTCACTGAGGCAAAAGATACCACAGCCCTGAGACTGGGCTAAAAATTGCAGTTCCCCTTGCTTATTTTCCATGTTATGTGCATTTGTGTAGACTCATTTAAGTAGGGCCCCTAATGAAACTAACTTACTGGCTGGCATTCCTTTGTGTTGCTCTCCAGGTGCTCTCCCACTGACCTCTGCTCTATCTCTGGGCAGCCACTGCTGACACTGGCTTCAATGTTCCCCTCCGTCAGCAGCTTTGGTTTAGAGCTTTCTTTACAAGTCTTCTTCACAAAGCTTTTTTGGCAAGCCTGTAACTAAAGATGCTCTTTCTCTCCTCAGATAGATGTACCCCATTAGTTCTCAGTAGACCAGGTTTCTCAAAGCAAGTCCCATGATCTAAGTAAAATCCCTGTCCACGGCACCAGTCTCATAACCGCTCTTTGATTTGCCAGATTCGACTGGTCCTTTCAAATCCTTTCCCTTTAACCAGAAAGATTGAAGAAATTATTTGTCACTTTATTTCAGTTTTTCTCTGCAGACTATCCAATTCAGTTTAATACTCAAACAAAATAATTACTTGTTTTATTTTATATGCCATATGTTTCCACTTGCATGTGCATCTCTCTAATTGGTGTAAAATCACCAGTATTGTAAATTAAGGAACCAGAACATGTGCAGATGAAAGTGCCCATACAGACAGATGAGTAAGAGGAACCATTTTGAATTTTGAATTTCAGCTGTTAGAGGAAAAGTAGCAAGGAAAAATGAGCAGTGTCACTACTTAAAAACAATAATAAATTCTTGTGGACATAAGGGTATTCTTTGAATTTAGAGATTTATATATATCTGCTATATCTTCATTCTGAAAATCAAAAAACTTTGCTGAAAGGAAATAAAATTTTCAGATTTCTTTAATGTATTGACTCCAGCACCACAGGTTTTTCTTTTTTTTTTTTTTTTGTACTCAAGATTTCACCGTACATATTTTATATTAAAGTAAGTCTGGATGAATTACATTTATAAGTTATAGAATATGTTTAAGCTTAACTCACGTTACGTGAAACTCATGGAGTTTTCACCAGGGTTAAAAAGTCCATAAATCTAGCTGTGGATAAATTTTTGGTGATGCAGTTAGCTGGCTGTCTGCATATGAAAGCAAAACCTTTAGCCAATGAAATTGTCAAAGCCTGCTGTCATGAAACTTTTCATAAAATCTACTTTAGAAGCCTGCGCTCTATTTTAAAAATATCATTATGTAGCATTACCCTTGCTTTGACAAGGCATGCTCAGCTTTTTGGCAAAGAAAAAATGAGTTCTAGGCATATGAAAAAAGTGGAAACTGCACTTAAGAAAATGTAAGTACAAAATAACAAGCAGCATCAATTTAGAATAGCTATTGCTATCCTTTTGTATCAACATGAGGTCAAGCTCATTCCTTATTGGAGAGTGCTCTTCAATTTCTGACTTATTATTTTGATTCCCCAGAGGTGTTAGATAAGTAGACAAAATAAGATACTCTTCCTTTATGCCCTACAGTCCTGCTTTACCATGCAGTTTGCCAAATTATTATGTAGAGAGAGCGAGCTAATCCTTAGATGCAAAGCTACAAGCCTGCAAGGATTTAAAGCACATGCTGGAAACTATGTGCATTACTGTTACTACTTATCTGGAATGTGACAACACAAGATAAATAAAATTACATATCCTTGGACAGGCTCAGACTATTTCTCTCAGTTACTGGGTCCTTTTCAAAATACCTATTTAACTCTGATCAATTAAAGAATAAATGACTAACTAGGTGATCCATCTGCACAGCTAATTGCTTGTCTGGTGTCTGAAGTTTTATCTTTAATATCTTTTCATTGCAAGAAAGCTAGTATCCCTTTGAGGGGGATGACTAATGCCTATTAGAAATATTTTAATGAATTTCTGAATTGCTGAGGAAGATCTTATAGTTTAACGGTAGATTTTTACTCACACAGCTGTCTGTGGAACATTTTAGGTGCACTATTATATATTAAGCTCACAGTAGGTAACAGCATAGTGCTAAGTATATTTACTGCCTCTTCAGGAAATTGAAGCTCACTTTTCTGCTCTGTTGGATCCTTATTACAAACTTGAGCATGGTTCTTCTAGAAATGAGCCATAGCTACCAAATGGTTTTTAAATCTGGTCCGTCTTCTGGAAGGTTTCATTTCAGAATTTGTTAAATGTTCAGAAACTGAAAACTCAAAAAGTTTAACAAGACAGGAATATTTCCCTCACTTTCCATAGCATTCATTTTTTAACGTACGCTAAAATCATAATTAAGATTCCATTCCTAAACCAGTTCATATTCACGCTACTAATTTCCCACACCCAGGTACAAGCGGAAGTGCCCTGAACTTCAAACCTGCAACATGCACTAAGGTCACAGTTAGATGACAACACGAGGATAACTGTCTATTCTGCTCCTTACTGAGTCTGAATAACCCCAGAACTTAGACTAATTGCTGTAAAGGTTCCGATCTGAAATAAACTTTTTTATTTGCATTGCTCTTTCTTATAGCATGCTCTTTTTCAAAAACATTACAAAGACAGTGTTGACTAAAGGGATTGATTTAACATCAAGACACAGTTGAGTGGTCATTTATCTATAACATGTCAGTAACAGTTGTGTAAAGATCAGTCTCTTGAGTAGCCAGCAGAAACAATATCTGCATGACACGACATCATCAAAATCCAGAGATTGTTTTATCAGCAGGGAAGCAGCATCTTGTGACAACTTGTTTTTCCTGTGAAAATTAAGGTGTGTATAACAGTGAAACCACTGAAACAAACACACATAGAAGGAAAAGTAGGATTACTATGTGGTAATCTGGTATCATTAATTCAAGGTCAACAATAGCTAGTTATGTTATATCTTATCTTTGATTCTGGATAAAAGGGATCCTGGTCTTGATTAGAAGTAAATGTTACCCCAATGCAAAGAAGAACGCCTGGACATAAGTTGTCTGAGTGTGAGTCTATGGCAAGTCAGACTCCATGCTGATAAGCAGCATGAGTTAAGCTATAATAATACTCTGTGGAACTGTGATTCTCAGTACAGATTTACTGTCATGGATGTACTGTCAGTGTGTGTACAGGAAACTGAAATTCCAGCCATTAGTTCATCTGATTCTTCCACATCCTGCAAAGTAAACTACAACTCCAGAAGCATATAGATCCAATATATTAAATGCGAAAGAGCACAGTGCTGAAAAATATTTTGTGAATTTTAGAAACTAACCATTTCAGCAATGATAGTTAATTACTCAAATAATCAATGAATTTTAGTTAATTAAATTTATTAATTAGTTATTTTTTTGTGGTATAGCCCACAAAATCAACCACTAATAGAATTATAGAATCATAGAATCATAGACTATCCTAAGTTGGAAGGGACCCACAAGGATCGTGGAGTCCAACTCCCAGCTCCACACAGAACCACCCAAAAATCAGACCATGTGTCTGGGAGCATTGTCCAAACACTTCTGGAACTCCAGGAGGCTTGGTGCTGTGACCACTGCCCTCGGGAGCCTGTTCTAGTACCTGATCACCCTCTCAGTGAAGAACCTTTTCCTAACACCCAGCCTGACCCTCCCCTGTCGCAGCTTCATGCCATTCCCTCGGGTCCTGTCTCTGTCACCAGAGAGAAAAGATCAGCACCTGCCCCTCNCTTCTTATACTGCGGTGCCCAAAGCTGCACACAGCGCTCGAGGTGAGGCCGCACCAGGCAGAGCAGAGCGGGACAATCCCTTCCCTCGCCCGGCCAGCAGTGCCGTGCCTGATGCACCCCGGGCACGGCTGGCCCTCCTGGCTGCCAGGGCACGCTGCTGGCTCGTGTTCAACCTGCCATCAACCAGAACCCCCAGATCCCTTTCCACTTATCCACTGCTCTCCGATCTCTCATCCTCCAGTCTGTACGTTTAGCCAGGGTTGCCCTGTCCCAGGTGCAGAATCTGGCACTTGCTCTTGTTGAACTTTATGCAGTTGGTGACTGCCCAGCTCTTTAGTCCGTCAAGGTCTCTCCGCAAGGCCTCTCTACTTTGACAAATGAATATAGCTTAGATACCCCAAGTATAGTATAAGTACCAAAAAAAGTGAGTAAGACTATAAAGTCCCATTCATGAACATTTCTCCTATTTCCAAGGATCTGGAAGTAAAGGTCTAGCTAGCATTTTTCATTTATGACACAAAGTTAGAAGTCTTCTTTTTCTTCCACTGAATCCAGTAGCCTATTGCTGTGTAGAAATCATGCAGCTCTATTTCTCAGACTTCTGCTTTTTCTCAGCTTTGTGAAGAGGTTTTAAAACATGAAGTAGTCTCTCAGATATTCCATAAAGGAAAGAGGATTTTTTAGAATAATGGACAGCAAGGGTTTCTGGTTCAAAGACTGAATGGCTTTAACCTAAAGAAGAGTGTGTTTGTGGGAGGATGATCATTAAAGACAGAAACACATCTTTCAGAAATCAGGAATGGACATAAAGAAGGGGTAAGTCAAAGCTGCATGCTGAGGAAATAATTCTGAGAAGGAATGGGATACACAGAAAGGAATTCAGAAGAATGAAAGTGATGTTTCTGAATAGCTTTGAATTACTACAAATGCTGTCAACAACTTGTGTAGAACTGGACGATGAAGAAGAAAGAGAGGGAAACTATTAAATGCATGTCACCCTTGCAAGAATAAATGTTTAGTTACAGGTAAGCAGACACTGATATACTATAAATTTGGCCAGTCATGAGCTGTTTCTCCATTTACCCTTGACATACTACATGTTCTTCCAGTGTTTTCTTCCCTATAGCTGTTAGCAGACTGATTAAAATCTTCTGAATAATTTTTTGCGCATTTGTACAAGTTGCTATCAAGAATAGCATAAAAACTCCTCTTACTTCCATTCCAGTAAGAAAAGCATTTTCTGAAGCATTTGCTTTTTCTCATTCTACTTATGGGTTTGTTTTCTAGTGTTGTGTATATTTTGGTGAACTTAGTAGCCCCTCTTTCTGTTCTGCATAAAGCACATAGCATCAGCTATGCTGATGCCTTGCTGTTTGTGCTTTTCTACCCACCTGAATTCAGCACTCTTAACTAATCACGGGTAGTGCCAAGAAGCTAGTTTGAGACCACTGAATAATTTAGAACTGACCTTAAGGACCAGAACTCTGCTTACTTTTCATTTATGCTCTGTAGTACAGGAGGTAACTAGGGGCTGTTATTTCCATTCTGTGTTATCAGGTAGAAGTCCTAGGGATGGCAGATTTGTCATGAATGTTATTTAAAAGACAGTGCTGTATTCATCTTTGAGCAAATGCAGATATAAATTTATTCTTCTAGCTTCTAGAAGAGAATAAGACTTCTGTCATGGCAATAGCAGTGGCAGAAAGCAGAACATTTCTGCAGTTTACCTATGGTGTGATGGTGGAGGACATTCTGGAAACCATCTGTTTAGCCTAAGTAAATGAGACTATCACATAATATTTCATTGTAGCTTCTTATGTAGGGTATTTTGTGTATGTCTTTTTTTATGTCACTATACTTACTTTGGGGGAGATTTCTCTCTGAAGTTGTATTTTGGGGAAAAAAAAATCCTGTCCTATCTTCCTTTTCCTTTCTCTTGTCTATTTTCTTCCTTCTAGCTATGAACTCTTTAGGGGATTTAGTCTTAGCAAGGTAAATAACATTCTTCATGCTCATTTATTCCATGGCTTCATCTGAGGCTGATAGCAAGTTTTGTTTTTGAGGGACTGATTTTCTTTATATAGAACTTTTTTTTTCTGTAGAAAGCTGTATCAGATAGATTACTTCAATTGAACTGACAAAGTGGCTTCAAAGGGTAACAAGTTTGAGGCACTGTTAAACTGGGTTACAAATCAGTGATCTACGGCTGAAAGCTTGAGCAAGTATAACTCATTAGTCCTCAAAGTGTAAAATGCTTTCTGAGCTTCCATGAACAATGCTTTTAGTTACTTTTTAATACTTATTTTTGCTTTTAGAACTCATAAGTTTAATTGAATGAGGTCATTTTATGTTTTCATCCTGGATATCATGAGAAAATGGATCATATTCAGAAAAATTATTGGGAATTAAGTACAAAAATGACTTTAAAAATCTATCCTTCTGTGTGTACTGTTACTGTGCTTGTTACAGAATCTCTGTAAGACAAAGAGAAATTTTTATTTCAGATTATGGAGAATTTCATGAATAAATATAGGTATACAAATCAAATATAATTCGTTGTTGGAGAACACTGAAAAATAGTTAAATCTTCTGTCTGTCTGTACACATCCATCTTGTTTTTGCATTACAATTAGGAATAAAAAAGTCATTGCAAATGATTTTTTATTAATTTTATAACATGTTACCTATGCTTTCTGTACAGTAACTATATTAAAATTCTTGCCTTACAGACAAGTTTAGAGAAGAAAAAGAAAGAATATTTCTCAACAATAAAAAATAAATAAATTCTCTGCTGAAGTACAACAATTTTAGAAAGCAGACTTGGGATACTCATGATGTCACCAAGAATATCACTTTTTTTTTTTATTATTCTGAGTGAATTTATTATCCAAAAAAGATACCAGACAGATGATACTACAGATGAAATTACTTTATTCATTGACATATATTCTTCAACACTAACCTCCAAAAGCTTTCTCAAGGGGAGGGAAATAGTCAGATACTCACTTTTGGCTAGACACTATCATCTTTGATGAATGATATCTTACTGTAGGACTCCATTGGGACTAAACGTAGAAAAAAGCAGCTGGTAATGTAGGAGTAGAAGAATCTTCCCTTTAACTGCATCAGATAGATGAAGTCATGAGGTTACAAAAAGTGGACTTCGTCCACTCCATTTTTGAGGAAAATTTGCTTCATGACAGTTGCTTATTCTGGTTGACATAGTCAGGAGAAATCTCTTCATCTCATGGAAGATCATCTTATTTGGCTGGGTCTGGTTCAAGTTTCAGAGTGGAATCCTTTCACAATCGTAACAGTCTCAGGGAGGTTAATTCCATATGCCCCAGTTGTCTCTCTAAGCCCAAACTACATTTATTTAGACAGTTGTTGTTTCCTCAGTCCTTTTCAACTGTATCTGCAATCAGAATATTTGCAGTAAAATGCTTTTGTATTTATATTAATCCTCCTAAAACTAGTGACTGTATAGGGGAAGCCATTACCATTTCATTTTCATAAAGGCTTCATCTTTCCATAGCTCATTTTCAGAAAAATTAGTATGATTCTCTTTGTATGTAGAAAACCATCTGCATGGTTGATGGGAAAATCAGTGCTGAACGAGGTGTGGCTTTTCTAATTGTGAGGAGGAATCTAAACAAACAGTTGGATCATAGTTTTGAGATAGTAACTTTAGAAGGGATGACAAAATGGAGTCAGTTTTTATCAAGCTGAAATACACATTTTTTTCTGGGGAAAAAAAAATATTCCATTCTCTAAATTGTTCTGGCTTTTATTCTAGGGGAAGGAAAAAAAAAAGCACATTTTGAAGCAAATACACAGTAATTCACAGTTATATATCTAGTATTTTAAAGACAAAAATGTTGTCCTTACATAAATATTGAAGGTTGCAAGATGACATCCATGAAAGAAAGAAATAGCCAGGTGATTTGAACTTCTTGCCAATAAACTACAGTGGAAATTAAATCCGTGTCTTGATTTTAGACCAATGTGTGATTCTGAGTATATTTCACTCTTCTCCTCCAACAAATATTTCTTCTGTAGTACCCATCTATATTCTAAGCCCATAGGACAGTGAACTCTTGTGATCAGCACAAATGTCAGATGCACACAAATCTGATAACTCCCAGTTTGGGCAATTTTTTGCTACAGCCAGGAAAGAGGCCCTTTTGACTATCAGGCTGGGGACAAAGATACTTCACAACATTCTGAACAAATGCTCCTGCAGGTGAAGTTTTGACAAAGCCTTTTTATAGAAGACAAAAATCTCAGTACATCTCCTTGTATGGGAATCTATTTATCTCCTAGTGAGCACGTATGAGGAATTTACCAAAGAAGGGGAAAGGCAGAGCTGACTGTCATCTCTGTAAAATCACTGATTCCAGGGTTACCTAGCCAAAAGCAAGAAAAAACTCCACACTGATGCCAGCTTGTTTTTGGCAAAGCATTTTGCTTTTCTTGTGAGCGCCAGCACTGATTTTCGGTAATTCTTCACCACTGAACAAAACCTTGAAATACATTCTCTTCCAAATTTCAGACTGTTACTGTCATACCAAACACTCTTTCTCATGCTGTGCCTGATCATTCTTTGTCTTCAACATAGACATGTTAACCCTTTTATTGACATATTCAAATTCATAGTAGAGTCCTAGGTATGATGCTCAAAGACCAGTTTTGTCTTTTCCTTCATGATCACTAGCTTTGTCTGATTTATATACAGTATCATTAGGCTCAGAAATGGCTCAAAACATCATATAAGAGCAAGTAAAAATGATTTTTGCATACAAAGAGGAGCAGCTTGCCTGAGGATCAGAGAAGTTGTGACAGCTGTATATGATAGCAGGAAAAACTACACAGTAAAAAAGAGCAACCCAGCTGCAGAGAGAGGAGAAGATAGTGGCTGCCACACAGCTGTAGCACCTGATCACACTTGGTTAATGCACGTTTTTGTGACAAATTCACAACAGGTCAGGAACATTCTGCCTTCAGGGCCTGAAAAGACAAATTGTGGTCAGGGGTCCTGAAGCCACAGGGCTTACAGCTGGTTTTGGTGCCTGCGTGATCCTGCTCCTGTGTGCTCACAGTTGCTTCTGAGGAGAACGAGGCCAAACCTTATGTGGTCATACAAGAATGAGGACAGTAAGGACTTTATCCAAAATCCTAGTGAGATCCAGCGAAATCATGACAAAATCAACTGACCAAATACGGTACAAGAGTCTCTATAGTGCCTCTCTCCAGCTATCTCCCTCTTTTCATTACAGACCCACTATAACAGACTTGTTTGGCCTCTGGAATCTATGATTATAGACATGTCACTCATTAATGGTCTGCAGTGTTTAATAAGGACATCTTCTCTGCATGTACTACACATTGTAACTAACGAAAACACAAGAAATCAAAACAGTTTTATTTTTCTATATTGTGGACTGTCATCCTTTTTTTCTGAACATATTTGTCTAGTGTAGACTCTTTGCTATTGCAATACAGCAATTACATGGTCATATTCATTTGATTTCAACTGGCAGTTTTGTTTCCTTATGAACAGTCAGTAACCTCAAATCATGTTACTTTTCCTTTCACCTTTCGTACCGATGGTGGTTTTACCCAGCTAAACAGCTGAACTCACTCGCTCGCTCACTCCCCCTCCTC
>VXAL01012821.1:0-11237 GCA_013399475.1 Chauna torquata
CTACCTTGGCCATAGATTTATCCTCCTAATTTTTCTCGATTCTCTGAAAGATGAGGATTTTACAATATATTTAAAACCGAACAATCAAAGTCCCTTGTTATTTTCCAAAAATAGTTAGCACGGCCACTTGTGAGCTAACAAGTAATTCAGGAATGTGAATGCATGTCAAAATGTGACTCATAGAGTAACTCTGACTTTTATCTGATTTGCTTGACTAAATTGCAAACTTCATAGAACCAATAAGAAAGATCTCTTTAATTCAATAGACTCCGTGAGAAACATTTGACTCTGAATTACTGCACTGCCACAGAGGACATTTTTGAATGCTGATTTTAAAAATATGTTATTCAGATTTTTTTTCTGTTTAGAATTAGCTCAAAAGCCCTGTTTTGATGGCTTGTTTTGCTTTGTTTTGTGGGTTTTTAAAAAAAAGGAGACCCAGTGGCAAAGGCAAGCACCTGTTGCACAGCTCACTTTCAAAGATGACTGCCAAACCAAAAATTTTTTTTGGTTTGCACAAGAGAAATACACAAGAGAAATATATTTCATTAAATGGTGATTTTCCTTATCTTAATGGCTTTTAGTGAAGAAAATAACATGTAATTAAACATCGCTTTGCTTCAGTAAGTACAGGAATGGAACCTTGTGGGGAAGGAAACCTCTGTGCTGCCACTGCAAGTGCTCTGGTTAGGCAGGAAACGTGTGTGCTGGCTTTATGGGGGATAGCTTCCACCCAGCCTGAGCAAGGTAGCAGGGAGTAGGGATCCTCACTTTTTATATGATTTACTCTTCATATACTTGAAATGAATAGATACAGATAGCAAGCAGCACCAGCCTAAGAGAAAAACCTTGCCTCTCGGAGGACGTTGCTGCACCATCATGGTCTCGTGACAAGGAATGTGACATTTTTGTTGCTTTCTTTCCACAAGACAGCAAGTAGTGTCATAAATAGGTAACAACGACTTCATATGATGTGCAGTACAAGTCTTACTATCACTCTTTTGGTTTAGTGCATGTTGCTTCAGACCTTCCTTAACTAACACGTGCTGAAAATTTGCCGCCTGCTCCTACAGACATGTAATCTCAACACTTTCCCTTGTGAACTTGACTCAGGTCTCAGTTGCTCTTTGAAGATCTTAAGTAAAATCATGTCCCTGTCGAAACACAGAGGAGCTCTACTATTGACCACAGCTGGGACTGGATTTCACCCTATGATGCTGTCAAGTTTTTGCCATTTATGTGCCATCCTCACTTCTTGAATCTTATGATTGCCACTAAATTGTAGCAATGTTTAAAAAGAAGGAATGTGTTTCAATATTTGCATAACTTTAATGATTGAACTGACTGAGCTTAACATTTCCTTCGATGTTCCCGCTTTGGCTAGCATTGCTAGTGTTGAAATTGCAAATACATATCTCAAAAGGAACATATTTTTAGAAAGTTTCATTTGATAGGAAATGGAAATGGATAGGAAACTTAAGATGAAAAGTGTTTTTCATCTTAGTGGTAATTTTCATCTCACTTGTGTATGTAAGCAATGTGCTGTGGAGGAAGTTAGATTGTGTGTACGTTATTAGCTTATGTACAGATTTGCCTGCTTGATTTTATTTTTCCTAATTGAATCAAAAGAAGCTTTTAGGATGAACAAGTAGGAGATGAAGAAAGGACTGGGCAAGAAACCATGCTGTACATTACCTCAAAAGAATTAATGGTGAGACCATTACTGGAGAAGTAATTAAAATTATATCATTGCTTTATCAAAAGGATGCTTCATCATTAAAAGCTTCCTCAAGTTAGAATACAAAGGCAGCTTAGTATTTAAGGACAGTTTGTACAAAACCAATGAATGAAGACAGTGGCCAGTAGTTATAGGGTTTTTGTCCTTTGTATACATGCCTATGTATACTTTTGAATTTATATGCAGCATATTTATTTTTTAGTAACAGTTTTCATTTAAAAAGTTGTTTGTCACAAGCTGCTAGAGGAAAGTTTCCTGTAGGTGCCAGTGCAGCTTGGCCTGTTACACAGCAGGGCTGAGAAACGGAGGCTGGATTTGAGGACTCAGAACAGTTGAATCTAGGGCATATTATCAAGAGTGTAGAAGTAATGAAATCTGTAAGCTGATCTTTCCCTGCCTTCAGAGGGAGGGCAGCGAGATCTGCAGTACAGGTTCATCTTCATTCATGGTGTGAACATGGTAATTACTATAAGGTAAATTTATACCATGCATTGTTCCTGCCTCTTCTTCATGCTGAAATAACATGAGCTACAGAACTTTCAACACAGGAGCTTTATTTAAGATGTCCAAATAAACATTGAAAATGAAGATTTAAAGCACTCAGGTTTGAAAATTGTTTTGCTGCATTGTGAACATTGTTATTCTGTGTTACTTTCTTAATGTAGAGAAGAAGAAAGTGAAAGAATAGCAGTAGAAGCTTATGCGGAGACCTTGGAGTCACAGGTTTGGGAGATCAGGGAGCTAGAGCAACAAATTGTGGTCTTCATTTCTGGTCTCCCAGTTCTGAATATAGATCTAACGTTCTGCTGAGCTTGATTCACTGTTCATAGACAGATGGACTGGAGACGTTTCCCCTTTGAATATGTTCAGTTTCCCAAAAGAGATGAAGTGAAGTTTAGATGGCTGTAGAACAAATAAATAGCTGAACAGTGTAAGAGGTCAAGTCACTTAAAATCTTTATTTTCCACAGGTAGGAGATACAGGAATTCCGATCCTGCATTGTGATTGGGATCTTACAAGATTTTGTCCTTGAAAAAAACATTTTAAAGCTGTCTTGTTTAGGGATTCCTCCATGCATCCTCAGGGAGTCCTACATGCATCCCAGCTGATGGTGAGAGACATGCTTCAATGTCTGCTTGCCAGAACAGCCTGATGGGTCATGGATGCATCATTGGACCTTAAAAGTATGATTCAATAAAGTGGTTCCATATTATATTGCTTTTAAAACCAGGAAGATTTGCACGTGTAAATTTGTATTCAAAACTCAGCTGTGTGACTTCTGTATAGCAGCTGATGGACGGATGCTTTTATACCTAATGTGACAAAGTCAGAGAAGTTTGTTCCACAGCCAGAATACGTACTGTTCTGTTTATTCCATTTAACATCTTCCTTCTCAAATATGTAACTACACACTCAGACACTTGTCTATATTTATATACATAAATACATAAGTAGCTATATATTTTTAAAAGCTTTGCCACTTTCCCTTCAAATCTGCTAGTGACATGCAAAACGTAATTTTATATGGGAAGAAAGAGTTTGAAATAAAGAAGGGCTTGTGTGGCTGAAAGCTTGTTTTCTTTAGCCAACTATCTCAGCTGGGCTGGTAAAACAACAACAACAACAACAACAAGTCATCCCAACAAACCTTATATCTCTTTGTTCATCATGTTTACTGTTATTAAACCATCAGAGTATGCAAGTTACATTGTTATGGGTATAATACTGTTTATTAAATATTAAATCCCTGATTATTGAACTGTAGAGAACAACTAGTATGAAGAGTGCTGTGCATTGATGTGTTCATAGTGCACACAGGCAAAGCATACAGCATTATGATTCAGAATTACTAATTGGGATTTTAGAGTAACAGATGCATCTCTAGTTTTCCACTGGACAAATAAATATTGACACCTACAATGTTAGTAAGTGGAAACATAGAATTGTCTGTTGGCACTTAAGTAGTTTAAAGTTGAATCATAGTTTTTTATAAGTGTCTACTATTTTTAAAACTCTGAGGTAAAAATTTTGGTAATTCTATTGCTTTCAAAATCCTGAAGTTTTTGGACAACACTTTTTCTTTTCTTTCTTCATTTTTTATAATCACAGTTTTTAATACAATTGATTCTGTATATAAAAGTACCAGGCAGGTATTTATCAATTAACATTCCATCTCTTGTTCCTTTTGAAATATTTATTCAGCAGCTGTCTTGCTCCAGGCATTGTTTTACTTCTTATTGTCTTTCCCTAGTGTTTTGCTGTTTGCAGTTAAATTGAAATACACTACAGTGATAAAAACAGGATTCTCATATGCTTTGCTTTCCATAACTTCATGCTGTTTTAGGCTTGGTATAGAAAAATTCCTCATATTAACATAGGGTTGCTGAGAAACAGTTTATTCTGATTCCTGTGTTTAAAAAAAAGGTGTATTTTCTACATTCTTGAAATGTTGAGGTGAAGCGCTTGGAAAATGTGAATGATTTCATGGATGTCTCAACACTTTAAAGATGAAAGATCCAGCTTTTTTTCCTGATTAAGCTATGAGGATGATGCGATCCTGTGGGCTTTTTCTACTTCAAAGGGTCATTCAAATACAACTCTTAAGGATGAGTGCCACAAAACTATTTTCATGAAGTTCAATAGAGTGAGTTCCTTTTGTGTTATGTGGAAGGAAAAGTAACTGTTCCCCTTGGCTTCTTCTAACTTTTGCTCCGCTGGACTTTCAGGGAGCTGGAAAGAGTTACCTATCAAGTCAATGAACCCCCTAAGTAGCAGGAATCTGACATCCAAAATCACGTTAATAATACTCATTACTTTTGCTGTAATTCTCCCAGGCAATTGCCTACATGTTTGATATCAGTTAGGTCATACCAGGAATAAAAGCTGCTTAAAAGACATGTAAGGGTATGGAAATCCAGCCACCATGGGATGGATTCTGGCCTGAACCATTTGGGATCGGTTCCAGTCAGCAATGGGAGAGTCAGCTGGTTACAGCAGGGAAAGAATGGGTCAGCACTGTTCAATGTTACTATTTTTGAACAATTCAAGGTTAAAGACATGAATTTTCAAATTTGTCATAAAGAGATTTGAATGGCAGTGGCTGATGTTGACATTTCGAATATAAGAGCTGTTCTACATTGAAATTTCACACAGGCTGAATATGACCCACTCACTCCCCCTAACAACAGCCCAAACCAAACACTGTTAATACAGCCATGAAAAGTGCAATTACAGAGCTTTAGAAATGGAATGAAGGAAGCCTCAATACTCGCAACAACAAAGGAGTAAGCAAACATTGTTTTGAATATAAGGAAATTGTGATAAAAGAACTTACCCAAGACTTGAAAGCAAACCCATACCTGAAGTGATTTACTCAGTCGTGGCACCTAGTCTGTACTACAATAAAACATTCTGGTAAAAATAAATTTCTGGACGAATGTTAATAGTATGAAGAAAATAATAATTCCAAGTTCATTTCTCTAGGATCTACACTAAGTTAATTGCTGATAGCATTGTTTCTCCTGTCACTGTTTTTCCATGTGTTAAAATCAGCAGCAATATTTGGCTTGATCTGTCATTTATTTGGTCATTCTCGGCAGAGAAGCCAGTCCTTTTGGACGTGATTTAATTTCTGGGACTGATGAGGAAGTTTTAATCTACCTCTAGTCCTATCAACTTTGGACTTCACAAGAGCATTAAATTTATTTTAAGTTCTACTTTTCCATCACTATTTTATTACTGCCTGATATAGATTTCCTGTGCTTCTATAGCCCTGCTTTGTCTTTGATCACTCTAACAACATTACAAATAATTGAAACCATTTATTTAAATATAAAATATATATTTTTAATTTAACAGCTATGATGAGTGTACTATTTATCCAACGACTGTAACAAAAGGCAATTTTATTTACCATAAAAAGTGATCACGACTGGAAAAAAAAATCAGCATTAGTAAATAATTGTAGTTTTAGAGAAGGTAACAATTTAAAGCTTAGTTCGAAGTCATGTGGAGGTGCACTGTTTGCCCTGTGGTGCTCCCCTTGCAGATTTGCCATTTGTAAAGAGCATTTGTGCCTCTCTGGTGGCAAGTTCAGACACCAAAATAGCTGAAACTAATTCACTATCTGGATGCCTCATACTCGTCTTAAATTTAACAGTCTCTGTTACTTTGGGTTCATTTCTAGGAGAAACTCAGAAAGAATATGTTGGATACTTCAGACCTGTTACTGAAGGAGGTTCCAGGGTTGCCTCTGCAGCATTGCTGCTGCTGGAGCGCTGGTCACCCGGAGGCCGCTGGCACACATTCTTGCCCCTCCTTGGGGCCATCGGGGAGAGGAGGACCCAGACAACCACCCATCTTTCTCCCAGGTACGCTTTAAGAGTTTATGACTAGCCGTCTTCACCCCTTTGGTAGCATGTGGAGACCACCACAGAAACAGTAGTTTCTTCATCACTTCTCTGCAAAGACTAAAGATGCTGCAATGGACAGTGGAACTAAAGGTATTTAAATCTTTATTCATGATTCCTTGCGGCAGACTGGTAGAAGTGGGAGCATTTCCAGGATGTATCTAGTCTTTTGTCATGTGACAAAATCTATACCCGGATCATTTATCAAGCAACACCGAGCAGCAATGTTCTCTGCACAGGACTGAAGTTTCTATTACATGGGACAGTGCACAATTTTGCAAACAAAAAGGAGAGATGCCAATTTCTGAAATATAGTATAAATTCCCATTCTGCCTAACTAATTGGGATAGAGCGTATTAATCAGGATGGAAAAGTATAGGTTTCCTGGGAAAAAAAAAATGGCAGTGATTCATAATAGTAAGTAATGTTAACTTTCTTGTCTGTTGATAACTGATTGCTTCTTAGGCTTTCTCACTTGCTGTTGTCATCATTTTGTCCCAAATCTCGGAGAGGTTTGAATTTTGATTTAGGGCCTAGTCCAATATAGATTGCAGTATACTGAAAGATTTCTGCTGACTTCATTGTGCTTTGGATCAAACCCCTTTGATGGCTTTTTCCACATTTGCTTTCAAATCTTTCTTCATTTGGCATCCTCAATTTATGTTCCTGATAAAAATCTCAGGGATTACAATGGCTTGAAGAGAAATATATGCATTTCTGTTGTGTTCCAGTGGCTTCAGTATATCACAAGGGCATTGTTAAGAATAGTCACTATATATCTCAGTTGAAATCATTATTAAGCATGTGCTTAAGGGACTGATACAATACCACTAAAATCAGAATTAAAAAACTACTTTGATTTTACTCTTGCCAAACAGACTTTTCCCATTGAAATCCTTAGAATTTATGGTCAGCTAAAAGTGGAGAATACTGAGAATTCGGCTTGATAAGAAGTGACTTAGGATTTCAGTTATTTAGTAACAAATTCTTCCAAGGAAAGTATTCAGTTTACTAATATTTCCTGATTGAAACATATTTTGCAAGATTTGGGGTGTGGTTTTTTTTTGTTTTTTTTTTTTGTTAATGTTATGACATATTTCAATTAATCATTATGAACCATGCCAAGAGACTTTGAATTATATATATTCACTGGTGTAGATTCAAGTGTAATTCTCAATACTTAGTGGCAGCTCTGGCACTTGCAAATAGGCTACACATGATTTGAAAAAGTTGAGGACATGCTGACTGTTGATGAGCAATTGGCATACTTGCACTGTATGAAAGGATAGGTGTATTTTATCCAATTAATTTAGCCATGGGACTGTTAGTCAGAGTTTATATTGCAGTGAGAGAGAGAAGACTCTTCTCCTTATTCTGAAATTAACTGTCACTCATCTCACACCTGTACGAGACTGACGTAATGCTAACTGGCAGGTTGCTAACGTCTCAAATTGGTGCTGTGCTTTTGAACTCCGCGGTGGATTTCTCACTTGTTGCAACTTGTGCTGTTCCTCCCCGGTTACCAGAAGCGTTCACAACATCCTGTGTAAAAATACAAGGTGGAATACTTTGGGCTGTGTGCTACACACTGGTATATAGCCCAGGTCTCTTTACAACATGTTGGTTGAATAAAACTTAGTCTGTTTGTCTTGCCTAAAGCTGTTTGAGCAATCAGTAGGAAAGAGTACTTCAGTTCTGAGCTGACTAATGGTATAGGTGGAAAACTATTTATATATTTCATATGAAAGAAGGAATAGAATTGCACACACCTCAGACAAAAAGCAAGGTTCTCCCTGACTGTGAACCAACCATTAGGGGCACATATGCTGTAGCTGAGTTGAGGATGAAAGCTAAGAGGAAGGATGAAGTAAGAATATTCAAATGCCCTACTTTGGGAAAATACCCCAGGAGTGTAACACATATTGATAGAACCAGCCACAATTCCAACATCCTTTGTTTGTGAAATTGTTTTGTTTGCCACTTCCAATTGCCCAACTATCAGAATACAGCAAATGAGGTGGGCACAGAAGGAACGCAGAATTTTGAGGGAATGTTTACACTATCAGCAGCCGATTGCACCATACGGCAAAGTAATTGTAGAGGTTTTGTTGCTCACAGCTTCAGATAAGATTTATATGAATTAATAACGAACGTCTTCGGATATTTTGTGAAGCTGGAAAGGAAAAACAGGCTTCTATCTGTGTGTGTATGTGGAATTTGAATATAGGCATCTCAAATGCATGATGTTTGGGTGCTGAAATGCACATGGTTCCAAACAGGTCTAATTTTCCAATTTTGAATTTTTGTTTCTTTTGTTGACTGTTCTGAGGATAATTATCCTGAGATCTTTAGGACTGCTTCTGTGATAACTGTTAAAGCAAATCTAACTCCTTTATCTTGTTTATTACATTTCACTATTTGAAGATGATGCCACTTGTTCTGCTGTATGGAGGCATATGTGAAGCCATCAGGAACAGAACCCTTGTCACCGAACTGCTAGCTGTGGCATACCTACTGCACTGCCAACATTTAACCCCCACGTGACAAACAAAGCAATATATGCATAAACAGCATATCAATTACATGTGTGTCATGCCAGTCCTTAAGAAAATCCCACTTCTGACTTCACATGGATAAATTATTTAATTCCATCCCAGTCACAGATGTCCTTAAGGGGATACTAAGGATTTCTTAGCATTTTATGAAGAAAAATAAATTATATGTTGTTTTCTGATCATGATAAACCTATTTCCAGAAAAAGTAAAAAAGTTGGGCTATGATACAGAATGAGTAGGAAGAAATACAAGTGAAATTTACCAAATACCTACGTAAATTAGAATTAATGCACTGAACAGATTCAGTTTAACAAGAGTGGGCTGATTTGGAAAACTGATTATGATTTGAATATTAATTCTTGAGGACAGAGAAGTAATCTAGAATAATTTAGAGTCTCTGTTTTTGAATACATCATAACATCTTAACTCATGAGTAAATTATTACAGGAACAGGTTTCCATACATCACCTGCACTCAGTTGTCTGTCAAGGTGCATGACGTAGTTCTGTGACACTTCAGAGTAAATGTAAAAGAGCTTATATTTTTTTCCTTTTTTTTTTTTTTTTTAACTGAAGGATACCCTATTTGAAATACGTTAGGGTTACTATGGGGTGAAGGGGAAGCTGCTTTGAGCTTGCTGTGTCAAGATCCATAGATATTTCATATTTTTAGACCAAAGAACCTTCTTCGAACAGAATAGGAGTCAATGGTAAGGTCTTCATTAACTTATCCGGGGAATATCTGTTTTTAAGTAATTCAGTTAACTAAGGCATGCTAGGAGCATTCCCTAACCAATCTAAAGAATAGTTACTGTTTGTCAACCCCAATGGTAAGAATAGGAAATCATATGAAAAGAAGCCTGAAAAATCTTTGCTCATAATACAGGAAGTCTTTCAATATTAAACGATGAAATGGCTACACTTGAGTCATCTTAATGGTATCACATCCTGATGCCTTTCCATTAGAACCATTACAAATTTTAGGAGCTGACAGCTGGAAAATCTTGCTAGGGGGGAAGGAAAACAGCTGAGTCAGATGGAACACTGAAGTACCTCAGGACTTGGTCATCTGCACTTAAAAGGACTTAAAAGCTCTCTGTCTTATGAGGGCTGTAAAACACTTTTCTTGTGTTGTACGCGCATCTTGGGAGAATACAAACTGTTTGAGAATGAATACAAAGAACTATTCATACAGAGGTTAATAAGCAGCAATACGGTTGCAGAACAGGCAAGAGCTAAAGGACATTTGTACAGGCAATGCAATGCTTGGAGCAGGACAACAGTATGCATAGCTTGTGAGGCAGGTGAGGGCTGTGCAGGACAGGCAGTCGCGACTGTAAGCGCCTAGTTCTAGATTTCTGTAAGAAATCCCAGATTCAAAAAAAATCAGTGACAAAGCTTCTGTGGACTTCCAAGACGTCCCTGTCTTGCTCGTTTGCTTGCTTTACTGGGTATCCACTTGAGGACTGAACAATGCTCATGTGGTTGTTTCTAAATGCTTTCACCCAACGCTCTTCATCAAAGGATTAGAAATTTGTATATTCATGTTTCCAATACCAACGTGTTTTTTTATGAGAAAGGGTTTAAAGAGTGCACTTACCTGATAAGCCTCTTCCATAGATTTCCTGATAGCTGTTAGCATAGGCCTATCTTAGAGAAGCTGCCAGGCTCCAGTCGGACTGCTCGAAGTGACAATAGTCTAGGTGTCTACTTAATGTACTTTTTATATTATAAGTGCTATTAACATTCCTTCTGAACAAAAATTCAAGCAGATACTTTTCAGTTGCAAGATTTTATTTTCTATATTTGTGTATATACAGAACAAATGCATTTCAAATTTTCACATTGTTTTCTGCTCAATTATTCTGTATAAACATTAATATACTTCTAAGTAAATGACGAAAGAAATTACACTTAAGTGTCCAGTATACCAGGAAATGGCACCAATGATTTAATAGTTCAGCAAAAGGGGTTAACAACATCTGCACATATGTAATTTTATAGATCATTTTCTAAAATGTTGAAAATAGCAATAAACCCACCTTTTGGTACACCGCTGTTAACCCTTCGGTGACCACACTAGCCGATTCAATGTTTTGTCCAGTGCATGAGTGGAAAGCACACACTGCTGACCACAACGATCTTAACTCTCCTCTGGAGCAGATCAAAGAGCTGGAACAGTTTCGGTATTGAAACGTGTCTGGCAGCGTCCTGATAGCTGCAAGCTCAGTATGTGCCTGTGCCATCATTGCCCCCCGGCTGCTGAGAAGGACTGTCCTTTTGTTGCAGGTGTCTGCTGCTGGTTTTTGTTTTCCTGCAGGGAATCCCTTTTAGGAACAACAGCAAATGCTGCTTATTGTTAGTTATCAGATGTCATCAGCGTCAGAAAACATCCTCTCGTCCTGAGCCCTGGCTGCTCGCTAGGAATCCTCTCTGAAGGTGTCTCCACCTCCCTCCACACATGTCTTTTTTGACATACGGCAGCAGCCTATTGGATTACTACCACAGGATGGGTTCAGGCGCTCCTTCCCCCCCC
>VXAL01012821.1:12891-79638 GCA_013399475.1 Chauna torquata
CCCGGCGTCTGCCGAGCGCCGGCAGGGTCGCGCCGGGGCGATGCCCGCGTTGCGGAGGCTGCCCCGCACCTCGGGAGTCGGGGGGGGCCGGGGCTGCTCCGCGGGAGGCCGGGGAGCTGCGAAGTTTGCGCTTCTTTTCTCCCTCCCCCTCGCGGCCCCCCCGGCAAGGTCCCTGCTCGCGTGATGGATGCTGAGGCAGGGGCAGCCATTTGAGGTGACCAGATTTCGCTGCGGTTCATAGGAAAGCCTCCCCTCCCAGGCTGGCCTGAGGACGGTGTTTGGGAGATGCTGGGAAGCCCTGAGCGAGGGGGACAAGCGGTGGCCTGCGGGCAGCGGCTCCCGGGAGGGGCAGCGGCACTGCCGAGAACGAGGAAGGGGGGGAGAGGTCTTCGGCAGCTGTGGCTGCGCCTCTCTGGCGGTGAGGGAGTTTTCTCTAGCTTTCCACGCGGTCGTCTCCCTAGAAAAAGCCTTGCGCTCCGGAAGGATGCTCCCTCCCTCTGTCCCAGTGCCCGGCTGCTGGAAGGGGCCCCGCCAGCTCCACCGGAGAGGAGCACCGGGCCACCCGGGTGCGCAGAGGCAGCCACACGCCTTCCAGCTCCCGTCTGTACTGTGCCGCCCCAGCCCGTGCAGCCCCCAGCTGACTGTTGCTTTTAAGCAGAGGAGGGGGCTAGTGCCCCGATTGGTGTTTGGTGCCTGGCTCTTCCCACCCTGCAAGGCAGAAACCGAAGGAGCCGGGTTAAATCTGAAGATTTATTTGGGTTGAGTGCATCAACTTTTAGCTTCTCGTAAAGGTTATCTAGGACAAATGCAGTCCATGCCAAAGAACTTCTGTGCGGAGCTATTCGGTGAAATGCCCAATTATACCGTATTATAGTCTTCTGCGCTCTCTTGGATGCAGCATAGGAAATGAGGAGCCTGTGTCCTCCATTAACTCTTAGTTGCTTCTGCTGGGAGCATCAGTTCAGTTGAATGCCACCCCCTGGATTGCTTTTGGAGCTGATGGCTCCCCTTTTGCATGCTAATGTACGGTTATTCCACTAGAGGATTTTGTTAGCTAGTCATTTAAACTTTATTTTGTCCGTTAAATCTATTTGCTGATGAACCTCGGGACAGAGAGTGTATGCACAGCGAACTGATCTTGTGAATTGACAAAATAGGGAGAAGAACAGCAAATTGGACGTGTATGTGTGGGTGGGTGTGCAGGTGGCGGATGGCTGGGAACGATTACGGATAAAACTACCACTAAATTAGAACAGCAAACAAGGCAGTAACTTGCTTCCCCAGTGTCTGCTACGGCAATTGAGAGCGAGCCATCCCTTACAGGTGTGTCTGAGCCTGTTTGCTCTAGCTGCAATCCAAGGAAGTTGGATGTTACCAGAAGCAAAATCTCTTGTGGGTCTGAACTCCAGCTGTTTCGCCCTACGTATACAGAGCTGTAGAGAATGCTTTTTTAAAAAACATGCAAAGGGAGCATGATTTTCAGCCTGTCTCAGATCTCTAGCCTTGTGTCAAGCAGATATCTTGCGCGGTGTTTCAAACTGCAGTGACATTTGTGCGTCTAAAATGCTGCCGGAGCTTGTAGGGTGGGATCTGTCAGGGTCTAAATGCTCCCTTGCGATCTTTTCCTTTCTCCCCTTTATATCTTTTCGAGTATGTAAGAGAAATCCGTTGCAATTTCCGCCCCTCTATGCTGCCTCCTTACAAGGTATGGAAGGCAATAACATCCTGATTAATAAATAATGGTCAGCTGGCAGGACTTTCTTCCATGCAAGACACACAAAGGAAGAAGAAAGCCCACAATCTTGAAACGTTCCTGGCAGTTACACAGTCTGGTGACTATTATTTGTTTTAGGGAGACTGCTAATACCTTTTGCAGCAGGGTGTTTCCCCTCATTAAGTACAGCTGGGTTATAGGATGAAATGCAATAAGTGCAAATCCAGCAGAAATTGACCCTGTTTAGGCACATTGATAGCAGAGATTATCATTAATGGAAGATTAAATAGATTACATAAAAAAGGATTTGAATTTGTAGGGCATGTGGAAATTTTTTTTTTTTTTAAGCCTACAGCTGTACTTTCCTGATACATGTAAGTATCTCTGAGGGTACACGCAAAATTCTCTGAGGCTGCAGTATCCGCTGGAGGGGAGAGGGAGAAGAAATGTAATCTTTCTGCCAGGAACTGCTGACATGGTGTGACCCTAAAGCAAATATCTGCATCTGCCACTTAACTTTGATTGTGGTGACTAACAGCTCTGAGGAAGAAAGGAAATTATTTTAAAACAAATACATCCTCATTTTCCAGGTTTAGCTGCATGATCCGTCTGTGCCCATTGCTCCAGCTGCTGTTGAAATGAAAGTCATGGATCCTGTTGTATCATGTGAATACAAATTTGACGTGACAAATCTGATGCCCCGGCTTTCAAAGCAGTGCACAGCCTTGTGCGATTCTCTGGCTTGGCAAGGCACATATGTAGGCAGGGGTTATAGGTTATTTAGCCTTTCACAGCTTCTAAGAAAAGAAGCAGCTGTCATTGTTTATATCGCTTCATGGTGCAGTTTATTTAATTGTTTTAACACGTAAAACTGGGCTCAAACTGTGACTTAGGAAAATGGAAGGCAGATCAGGAGTTATTTCCTCAGAAAGCCAGATGATTGCCCACCTGAAGTAGGTGTTGGTAAAGCCTTTTCTCTGTGTATGTATTCATCTGAGGAGATGTTGTGAAATCTCTCACTTTTTTGTGGGTGTGCATAATGACAATAATTCTTGGTTGTGTTTCACTCAAAGTCAAGCTATCTGTTAGCTGTTTTGCAAGTTCTTGATGAAGATCCTTCAGGTTCTGACTAAGCAAAAGCCACTTATTCATCAGATCTCGCTCCGTGCCTTGTGCCTGTATGTGTTTCTCATGATCGTACACGTACTGTGGCTTTTCAGCATGAGCCTCTTTACCCAGCATTCAACGTAAAAATCAATCATTGATTTGGAAGGATAGCCTAGTTTGTAGATTGGGGGAATCAGCCACCTGACTGGAACACACCAGTGAGGTTTTATTTTTATCAAGCCATTGGTTTCATTTCTAAAGAGTCATGCCCTGATTTTTCCAATATGCATTTTTCATGGTGTTCTGGGCTCTTCAGTAATGTTATTATCTTTAAATTGAGATACTGTACTTATAGGAATTCCTGTGTGAATTCAGCTATGAAATAGCACTGTGGTTTCTGGTGTGTTCATATGACCAAAGGCTAATGCAGAGACCTGAGGTCAGGCAGGTGGGGCTCAACTAGTGCATAGTAACCAAGGAAAGAGATGTTACAGAACTCTTAATCAATAGATCTTGTGAAGTCCAATTGCGACCTTTCTGAGTCCAGACTGCTGCCTGAGTATACTTTGATTTCCTGCTAAAGATTTTCTGGTCCAGTCATTTATCCTAGTCATATCTCTGTCTGTTTGTTATGCACGACATGGGTTCAAGTAACAAGCATCTGGCAGCTGAACTGTTACCAATGCTGACATTTTGGTAAAAAGCTGTTTGTTTTATTTTGCACTGACTCAAATATCTTTTTCACATTAAGGATGACACTTAGATGGAACTGCGGGGTTTTCACCAACTGGAGGGTGTAGTGGGAGGTGCCAAACTGTAGTAAAACCAGACCTACTCTTTCCAGAGCTCTGAAGCGTTCTGCCAACAAGCGACGTGTATCTGTGAATGCTTTGTGTTCTGATCATGAGCTGTCATTGGAATCAAGGAGAGCACACGTGACTGTAAAGCACGTGCCTTTAGCATTGACTAAGATTAATATGTCAGTTATTTATCAATCTGTGATGCATCAAAAGCTGTGGAACTGAAAAAGATATTGAGCAACTGGGAATTCTAAAAGCATTTGCTTCTCGTCCTCATTCCCACTTGCTTTCTATTCACATACCATGAGTCAACGTACCACAGACTTGATTAGATTTGTGTTTCCCATCTTAAATACTTGTCAGCAGGAAGGCTACTGCCAAGATTAAAAAAAAAAAAAAAAAGAGAGAATTGTAGTCATACCACTAAAGTGGAAGTAATTGTAATTTTATTTTTCATATTTTATGGCTATAACTTCCTTCATCTGTTCAATTAAGTGGAATGACATTGGGCTTAATGTCGTTTTCCGTTTATAATCCCCTTTATAGTTAGGAACTAGCACAATTATTGCAAAGTTCATAAGGAAGTGGAATGTTTAAGCAGAAGTTACACTCAGAGAGGTGTACATTGATTCAGTTCAGATATAATTCCCTTTTGTTGAAATATTTGCTGGAATAGCATGACCTAGAAGAGCTTCCACAGCACTGGTATGATAAGAGGAAGGAACATGGCTGAAATTACTCCATGGTGCCCATGTAACCCTGAAGAAAAATCTTTTTGGGGCTGTAAGGGTTCTCATTACATTGATTTAAGCTATGATCACTGGTAAAAGCAAAGCCTTGCATTCTATTTGGCATTTTTTTTTTTAGCATCTATACAAGAACATTATGTGATATATTATATGTTGACAACAGAATACCATTATTAAATTAAACTATTGATTCATTGCAAAGTATTATGCTAAAGTAACGTCAGTGGTTTGTCTAAACCCACAGAAAATGGAAATTAAAAATTAAAGCAAAAGACCTGTCTCTATCTGCAGTATTGTGTCTACTGTTGCAGTACATTTATCAACTGACTCATTGCTTTGAAACCTCCTGCAAAGCCCAGTAAATGCAAGGATTTGGCTTTGACTTTATCTTTAAATGCTATAGCTCATGTGGCTTTTAGGAAGTACCTAAAGCATACTGTTATTTGATTTTGCTGATTTCTCCCATGATCTGTTTGCAAGCAGCACAAGAAAATGTGCCTAGTAAAATCATGTGGGATGACTTGGTCTCGAAGATAAATAAATAAAGCAAAACCAGAGTCTTTTGTATGTCTCTGAGGCTAGTGATTTGTTTTTGAGATTCTTTGTTGTGGTTTGAACAAGTTTGCAGTGCTCCATCTTCACTGCACAAATGCAGAGAAAATGCGAGCAAGTATTTGTGCATTTGCACATTACCTGTTTTCAAGGGGGATCCGGACCTCAAGGACTGTAGTGACTTCTGGCTTGGTCTCTGCGAAGCAAGGCGACTGCTTTGGTTGTGGTGCTTGTCCTTGCAGCGTGGTTCGGAGAAGAAACTGCACTAAAGTAGAAATGTATTTGATAATCATAGGAGGCTTCATGGTAGCTAACTGGACTGAAAGCCAAGCTAAGGTGCGTCTTTTTCATTTGAAAGTCTCTTTCCGGTTCTGTTGTCTGGGAGGGATTCGTTGTGACTTACTATTAAGCATAGGTACGTTTTTTGCGTTACGAGAGTGGACAAAATGCAGTTACAAAAAGCAATGAGATACTTTGGGTTATGGAGATGATTTCTTATGCTGAAGGACTTAGCTATTGGATCAATATGGCAAGGGTTAGAAGTGTCATTTAGGAAGGAGGTTGTGCTCCAGATCAAAATTGCGGCTGTGCTTTTTCATCGCGCAGAACTAATTTCCAAGGCGGACGTCTCTTAAACATGCTTTCATACTTCTACCTCCCCCTTCATACCTACTCTGAAGCCACTCCACTGAGTAAAGTACATCATTAGTGGAGGAAAGTGGCTTCCTGTGAGGGCTGATCAGACCGGCCTGCCAAGCGAGGGCACTTCTGACCAGAACAGAAAAGCGAACGAGCGTTCAAATGCAGTTCTAGGTAACAGGCAGGGAAAGGAAATGCACATGGGTGGGCAAGTGTGGTTGAGTGGGGTTTTACTTTTTCTCAAACAGGTTTCTGCATCCCCTTGGGTAAAATACATTCAAGAGGGGAAAAGTGAATGAAGTGGCCATGAGGAAAATTAAAATAGACTGCATTTATAAATTTCACTTTCCTTTTAGCAGAAAAAATACTGAAATGGATCAGTTGTTCCTGGTGAAATTTGGTGATATCAGGTAAAATACATTTATAAAATGCTTATTGCTAAATGTTTAGATGCTTGTTTCTGAAATTTTATCAATATGTTTTTGGCTCCGAAGGTACATGTACACAGGTAGTATTTAAAAATATAGATGAGTGAAACCTACAAAATTCTTCTGGTATTCCATCTTTCCTGCCTCCTCCAAGTTTTCCGACCTCCAATGTAGTATTCTGCATTTCCAAAGCTATGTTTCTCATGCAGCACGTAAACAGGAGGATTCCATGACTTTCAGGTCTTCTTTACAACATATATCCGTTTATTTTTGTGTGACGTAGGTCTGATGACTGATTGCTAACTGCAGGAGACTAGTCAGCTTCAAAAATAATTTACTTCATATCATGTTTAGCAACAGATCAGAATAGAGATTTTTAAGTCCGAAGCGATTTATGTTTTTTCCTCGAAATAATTTGATTTTTGTATTTTTGCAATAATTAAACCTTCAGGGAAAGCTCAAGTAGAACAGAAGAGGCTCACTGTCCAAATCTTGCTGCAGTAGCTCTGAATGAGAACATAACTGGTTAAGAAGAGAAGGTGAAACTTTGGTCTGAAATACCTCAAGAAATTCCTGTTATAGTCCCTATAAAAAAAAAAGCTCAACAACTTGCACAGTCTCCTCTTTTTTCTGTAACATCTTCTTTTTGTTTGTTCCTTTTTTGATTTATGGCTTGGCTTTTCCTTTCTAAATTAGAATTGCTAAGGGATTAATTCTAGGAGACCTACTATTGTGTCCCATCCTTCCCCCATCCCCAGCTTGTGTTCTATACTCGTATGGAAGATGCACATAAGTAATGCACGTATATTGACAATGTGGTAGGTGCTCTTTGTCTGTAGAAAAATGGATTGATAATTTAATCTGTGTGAAAAGACCTTTCACTTTTGTAGTTTTGCTAGCAAAGGAATGAGGAAAAAATGTCTTGATAACATTCCGTGTAGAAGTTTTGTTGCATTAAGTAGTTCAGTCTCTGTTTTTTTTTTTGTAATTGTTATATGGCCCAATTTTGCAAACATAGAGGCCCAATTTAGAGTGTGTGAGTGATGCCTTTTGTAGATTTACGCATGTGCAGAATCAGGGTCAATTTATGTGAACGTCTGTGTGATTAAATCTGTTACTGTGTCTTAGATGGTAGTGTCAATGCTTACAAACTGCCTGTGTAAATAAATGTACATCAGCTTTAAGATGCTGCTTTTTAAAAGTTATCAGCATTATTTAAGTGTGCATATTAGATTTGAGCTTCCATTAATGTTTTTTCTTTTTGTGTGTGTTTAGTACTACCATGAAAAATATACTGTTATGCTGTATATTCTTTGCCTGAAATATATTCTCTAGTAAAATCTTTGTGTTTTGGGGCATTTTGATTGGTTAGCTGTAGACTGTCAGGAGACATATTGATTGTGGATTTTTTGCATATCACTTTAAAATTATTTCCTTCTTTTCATTTTATATATTTTTTGTATTATTCTGGAAAATAATACTTCTGGTCTTGTACATTTGTTTTTCTCTGTATTATTTCTTCAGCTAGAAATACGACAACACTGACTTTTTCCTAAAGCGTATAGATATAAAATGTTTTCTGAAACTTTAAGATGCCAGGCTGTATTTTAAGATAGAAGTGTTTTTTAAAAACAATGTTATCTTCACATTTTTCATATCACAGCATCATTACTGTTAAAGTTCAAGATTCTAGTTCAATGGGAACTGAGCCTTGATTGCTGATTGTTACCAGCTAGAGGGGCTATAGCACTGTGTAACAGCAAACCATTAAATTAGTATTAATAACAAAGTGCTTCTTTTACAGATTTGATTATTCTCATTAATATCCAAACTTGTAAAGGAAGCATTTGAGATAAAATCTGGTTATTTTCTTGGAATGTCTTTGGTGATCTGTTTTTACTGCACTGACAAAGATTTTTTCTAACATAGTTGGCAAGTGATGTAGAAAACATGCAATGTAGCCTGCAATGCTGCTTCTAAACGTAAACAGATTTTAACAAAAACAACTTATATAGAGTATGTTAAATTATACTGCACTGTGCAATGCTAATATTTTATTTGCGTCTCCTATTTTAATGCACGACAAAATAGCATTTTCAGTAGTGTGCTCCAAGTGGCTGACAGTTGTAGCTCTCTAACCTTCTCAGTGGTTGAGCAATACTGGTAAATATTAAAGAAAGATGTAGGGAATCTTTGTTTCCTTTTCCCCTGTGAATTACGGTGCAAGTGGTGAGTGGGATATCATTAAAATAGTTCCAAGCTATTCCAGAAGTTTTGATGTGGGAATTGGCGGTGTTAAACTTACTAAAAACAATCTATCAATCGTCTTCTGAAGTGCTCTGCCTTGTTGCTGTTTTTTAAGAGTAGTGGTGTGTGGAGAAGAAAATAATTTTCTTGTTCAGTCTGTCAATGAATTTGCCGAAGAGAAACAGGGTTTTTGTTTGAAACTTAGAGATATGCTGCACTGAAATGTTAGTCATTTTCCTGCCATTTAACTGTATCAAAGATGAAACGTTTGCAGTGCCAGGGTTCAGTGGGCAGCAGGTTCAGGAACTTCACTGAGGGGATTACTCTGCTGAATGTCAGTGCTCCTGGTTTAGGAGGGTAGAGGTACTTCTATAATTATTTCATAAATAGCTAAACCGTATTAGTCTTTAGCCTGCAATCTGACCCAGCTACATAAGGGTCACAGTGCTGAAGTTCAATCCTCTCAATTTTTTTAACCGAAAAGCCAAAAAATTATGCATAAATACATGCAGCAAAGACTTTTCCTTAAGCAATCTGGGTTTCTTCTGCTTTTAGATTTCAGTCTTTATTTTTTAATTTCTGTTTATTGAACATATCATACATTTCACTGAGTCAGTTGTTGTTTTATAAGACTGTATCTCAGTGTAATAAAGTTAGTTATAGTTAATTTCCATCAATCAAAAATATTGGAGTCAGAAAAATGCAGGTTGCATATGAAAACTGTTTGTAAATTGTAGTATATTTTAACAGGTAAAGTTACTCAGTGTGAATGCTGTTTCTGACTTTATAACACACACACACACACACACACACACTTTTAAATTATCTTAAAGCAATGTAGAACTGATCCGATCTTTGCTACTAAATTGAGATTATGTACTTATGTATCAGGTTTCCATAGTGCTCAAAGGATTTTGTCCTACCAAGGCTGCTCTGGAAGGAGGTTGCACCTTTGCCTCAACTAATTACCTCCGGAGCTGTGAAGCTGATGACCTTGACATGTGTGATGATAATAAAAAACACAGAAAATGCAGTGTTCACAGGACGCCTTTAAAGTCATAGGGCTTACACTCTGAGGGCTCTTAGAGGTATCTGTGCACTGGGGACGGTGAACATTTGCCACTTGCAACTGCTGTCGCCTCGCCTTAGAGACGGAGGGTGGCAGGTGGGCAGTGGAGGAGGGTGGGCTGTGCCTGTCCTTGCTTCTGCTCGGGAAGCCCGTGTGCGTGTGCAGCCTGGTCTGGGGAGGCACAGCCTTTGCCGTGGCTCCGTCAGCAGTAACTGTCCTGTCTTGTTCTCTGCAAAAGCACAGAGGGAAAGAAGCGTTTCTAATACCTTCTCATAACTGCAGCACATTCATTACACAGGCTTACTAAGTCCTAAATGAAAAGCAAGAATAGTAACTTAATATTTTAAATTGGTTTTAGAAATATCTGCCTGCAAGAGGGAATTCTTACAGGTTTTAGTTCTTGGATGGCTGGATTTAATCTGAATATATGAAGCTGAAATTTTAGGGTGTGGTATGTTTAAGAGGGGAAGAAAGAAGAGTCTATTGTAATTTTTATTTTACAGGAGATTGAAGAGGTCACTTCATCTACTGAATTTCAATAACTGGGTATGCTACGAGGCTCGATTAGACCTTGTGTTTACACACACTTGGAAAGCTATCATCCCGTACCCTGGCAGATGTAGGGGATTTGTAGCCAGCCACAGCTTCGCTGCTCTAAGGTGCATCTATAAACGTGAACAAAAGCAATTTGAGGACCTACTGAGTAAAGGCTCCTCATTCGTCATTTGTTTACAGTGCATATTTTGGCAGCATGGACAGTTATGGACAGAATTTTGATAGTAATTAAAATACATTTATCCCTGATTTTAACAGTGATCCTGGCTGGGGCGTGATGTACCTGCAGAATATGAGATGTATTGAACAGGGCCAAGCTAAAAGTCCTTACAGTGAAGAGGTTATTGTGGGTAGACCTGCAGTGAGGATGAGGTATATGAGGTGATAAAAAGAATGATTATTCTTGTGAAATGTTTTAGTTCTGTGTACTGTGAGAATTTTGTCATTTTAGAAGCAGTGGGGGGGTTTATTTGGGAGCTTTTTCTTTTTTTGTTTTTTAAGAATCGCGTAAGATACCGTCAGATTATATCTAATTAATTAAATACATTACATTTGAATTATTTAATTAGAGATTATTTTCCAACCATCCCTTAACATACTCTCAATGTTTTTTCAAGTTTGTAATCCTGTTTATTAATGTAATCTATAGATTACATTAGACAGCATAGACTCTTGGCCTTTTTCCTTAGTAAATACTACTTAAAAATAAATTTACTATATTTTGTGTAGTGAAATATAGTAATCAACATACAAAACTAAATAGCTAGCTAATGATGAGTAAAGGCACTAAAGATTCCTGGGACACACAGATTTTAGAGAGAGAAAAGCTGTAAGGAGGCTATTCTGAACGTGATCTGATTCTGCAAAAATAAATTCCACAACTTTTTGTGTCACTGGTTGTGGCTTTGAAGACTGGATAGCAGATTAACATGCAGAATATGAATTAGGATCTGAGGAACTGGTCTCTGATGTAACTGAGTATTCAGTGGGATCTGTGGCCTGCTCTAGCAGTTCCTCAAGAATCACAGAAAGAAGCAGGATAGACCACAGGCAGATGCAGGACTGAATGCTTTACATAAGAACCAAGAACCAAAGCTTCGTAAAGAATGTAGAGTCCAAAACATAATGAAGATCTCCTAATTAGCACCAGATTTTGGTCAAACTCCACAATGGCAAAGAGGTAATTAAAAACTTAAAGTTGAGTTCAGCTGTGCATGAACCAAGGTGGGGATAATCAAAAGCGATAAATAAAGTAAATGGGAGGATATTAGATTAAATGCATGCAATATGCAATTTCAGTAGTAGTTATGGAAAATAAATTGATGTTAAAAACAAAACAACAACAACAAAAAAACAACATACTTCCGAGATTTGTCATTGTTTCATGCCTTTGTTAGCTACTTGTATAATGATTTCCTATGTTACAGAACAAAGTAACTTTTCCTACTAGATATTGAAAAAGCACATCCCATAGTGCCTAATGGTGATACTTTGTATGAAGACAGTGCTGAAGCTTGAGTAAACTGTGCTGCAGTATTGTCTTGGAAGCTCTGTCCTTTGCTGTTACAAATGAAATTACCTTGACTTTGAAGGAAGTTTTCCCACTTCCACCAGAAAATCAGTGACTTTGACAGTGTAGTGTTATAATAGACAACTGCTATAGAATTACTTCATTTTCACAATTTTGGCTTGCTTATTAGTCTGCAATTCATCCCAAAAGTTTTTCAAGCCTCTGTGATGGTAACAGATAATAATTGGTTACTGGAAGTTAGCAGACCTAGAGTGATAGCTTCTTTTCCTCAAGCTCAGGTTTTCTTATTTGTGAGATAAAGATAGAATGAAGAAGGTGAGAAGTAAGAGGTGTGTTGTAATAAATGTTCAAAAAGTAATCAGGAAATGCACTTAATTTGAATTTCAAAACATACCCGGTATCGTTTGTTGTACCATTGATTGTGTCTGCGATCACTTTCAGTAGTTCTCTAACAGTGAAATCTGTTAGACTCCAGTATTACAGAGGAAGGGATGGAAGCTTTTGTTGTTTTAGGTGATTTAAAAGTGCATCTCCAAATATAGCCAAGATATGTGTCTGAATAGCAAGGGCGTATCTTACAGCAGGGCAGGGCTGTGCACCCTAAAAGCCAGTCACTCTAGTTAAGAATTCTTTTCTTTTTGTCCTGCAGTGAGTTGAATAAGGTTTGAATTTGGGGCACTCATTAGGCCAACAGCTGCCATTATGACAACCCATTTAAATCTTTTTAGCTTAGCTTTATAGTCAGTTGTCACCAGGAATTTTAGTAACTACTATGTTTTATATTGCTGTCTTGCTATATTTTAGAACTGAAGTGTTATTGTTGCCATATCTCACATCAAAAGGAAGAAACACTTTCAGTATGGTGTAGTCTGCTAAACATAGAGGCAAAGTGCTCTCTGAGTAGGTGGGATCCTTAGCCAAATCCAAACCCAATGAGATAAGTGAGAATAAGTGGGCCCTAGCTAATGTTTAAAATAAACAGTTACAAAGGAGTGACTTGCTTACCCTAGTCTGTTGTTCTGCATTTGCTTGTAGTTGACTTCTAAAAAGGTAGCTATGCTGATCTCGAAGAAAAAAAGATCTGTTCTAACAATAACAAATGTATTTATTAGAGGGGATCTCAGGTGGAGGAAGAGGCAGGGTTTATAGGAGAGGTATTCGAGTAGATCAACTAATACAATTGGAGAAAATTGGCAGATGCTTTTTTTGGTGTCTCCTTGGTAATGTGATGTAACTGATTTCACCTTCCCCCTTCTCAACCTCCTTCCAATAGTATGATTCTAACAAACAAAGTTTTAGGTGTTTTTTTTTTTAAATTAATTGAAAACGTTTTTCATAATTTCCGCTGATAAGCTTAGCTTTAAAGTGTAAATAGATAGGTGTAAAGCTTGCTAAGCATTTTCTTATTTGCTTATTTATCCTGCTGTTAGTTTTGGGGTTTAAAAATTATGTCCATATAAGTAAAAGATGTTAAAGGCATGTAAGAAACTGTTTGGCATCTTAAAATTCTCATGTTTTCTGATTGTCTTAGTAGTTTGGAGAAAGTCTTAGTATCATTGCTTATTACTGAAGATTAATACTATGTTAGCACCTAGACATATGACCCCAACACAGTTGTTCCCATTGAAGGCTCACTCACTATGAATTGCAAAGCCTATATGAAATGATTTATGGCAGTGCTTGAAAATATGTTTTGGTAATAGCCTTTTTAATGCCTTTAGGGCATTTAATTGCCATTAAGTGGCACAATCTACTGTTTGGAATGGAGAGCTGGGAGTATTCTGGTTGCAAATACGATAATGAAATGAATTGAGAGCAAGGAGGAGTAATAAATGAATGGTTCTGTACTATTAACAACTAACCTGGGCTCAGTGTCCTATTTATGACCAGAGTATATGATATGCATCCCCTACGGTGGGATGTATTTCCTCAGGCTGTCTGTGGTCTGATCCTGTCCGTGCTGAGGTAGTACTAAAGCTGTGTTAATTTTGATAATAGTGGCTCAAGCCTGCGGATCTTCATTTGTTACGACTGAAGTCCGTGGCAGCGCTGCATGTGGCTGGATACCGGGCATGTTCAGATGCTATCAGTCTGGCACAGCTGTGCCGGACTTGAATGTCCATTTAACTGAGCAGTGAGGTGGTATCTGTATAGGAGTTTTTTTGGCAGGGTTTTTGTATTTTGCATGCGTCTCAATGCTTCTGTCAATCTTCATTTGCAACATTTACATCATAATCTCATTACACGAACATCAAAACACTAAAACAAACAAACAACAACAACAAAGTGCCATTTCAGATGTTTTGCTTTAAAAATAACCTGAAAGTTAAAGCTTTCCAAGTAGTATGTCCCTTCTTTTCCACATATTTCAGTAGTGATCATGTGTCAAGGTGCTCAGCTGGTAGGCAGATGAGCATTAGGAGAAACTAGGTGATTTTTTTGTGGCAGTTTGAAGTTGTTGCCTTACTTCCCAGTTTTCTTAGTGTTGGCAAGTACAGGTTTGTTAATGATGGTTGTCATTTGTAAAGGATGGCACTTCAGCTCTTGAAAGAGTAAGCAGAAAATTAAAAATGAAGTTTGTGAGATAAATTTTTGAAGTAAGGTAAGATTTGCCCATTTTGTAAACTAAGACAGCATTTAAAGATTTAAACAACCACTGCACTAATCCTGGAGAATCAAGGATCTCCTTGCTCCAGAATCGATGGCTGTTTTGACCCAGTATTTACTCTAGTATGAAATAAATGGCTCATGTAGGTAGGCTTTTGGTATCCTGTACAATTCTGATTGTGTCTAGCATTTCTTTGTGAGCTTCATGTAGTTTGGGTCGTTACAATTTCTCTTCAGAAATCTCCATTCTAGAAAAGAGTCTTTTCTTCAGAAAGCAAAGTTGTACAGTTTTGCAGCTTCATATTACAACAGTTACATGAGAACTGAACTTCCAGAGGTTTCAAGGTCATTTATTAACAAGGGTTTACATTAAAAAAGATAAAGATCTCAGATTCATTATTAAACAGTTCAGAATAAAAGAAAAAAAAAAGTTTTCCAAAGTCTTTCTCTATAAACCGAATGAAACTTTACCAAATGACCGACTTCCCATGGAGACAAGCAGTTGATTGTGTAACTAGTATGCATAGTCACTGTGAAATGCATCATAGAAAGTGTGATTTTTAGATGATTTTGTAAACACACCTAAAATGAAAAAAAATCACACTACATTTGCAGTCTTAACATGAAATCAAGATATAAACAAAGGAAGATTTGATACTGCAGGTTTTTTTGTTTGTTTTGGATGTGATCATCTATTAGGCCTGAAATCAAATAGATTCTGCTATATTTGTTTATCAAATCATAGTCTAATAACTATATAGAAGTTTCATTGATGGGTTCTGCAGAATCTTCTAAATAGGGACATGTAACAGTTATTCCCAAGTGGTGTATTATTTGGAAGATGTATACAATAAGTCTACCACAAGCTGTCTTTCCTCATTTCATTTTTTTATGTATGCTATGCCACTTGTGCTCTACTGATGTAATGAAATAGCAAAGCTGTTTCCAGTGTTCTGTGCTGATTCTTGTATTGTTGCTGTTCAGTTAAGCTTTTCCAGAAATATCCAGATAGAACAGGACAGCAGAGGTAGGAGCAGAAGTCTTGTGCTCAGAGGGAATAAGAAAGGATTAGAAAAGCCTGTGGAATTGTATGCATTATGAAGATTTAGCGTCCTTTCTCATAGGCTTATTTATTATGATAAAACTCCTGCCTGTAGGTGAATTATTGAAGAGGTAAGAGGGAAATTGCCCCAGGATGATGTGCTATGCCCACAGTCATGGCTGGGATCGGCTCCTACTGTGCTCTCCAATAGGATCCTGTACTAATTCTCCCAGGGATTCTCCTCAGATGGGTGGCACTACCAAAGAGAAGGAAGTAATACGAGCTAGAGAAGGAATTCCATACATCGTGGGCCATTTTGGTGGATCTTTTCAATTTCCCCTGCAGAAAGACTTCCTAGCCAGGTGAACCTGTTTTATTGTCCGTGATACCACTGCATTCTGAGTTGAATGAGCATTTCATTGTCATCATCACCACCTGAGCATGCTATTCACTGACCCCAAACCTTATTGAGAAGCTGCTGTGAGTTTCAGTGAACAGAAGATCGTGCCCCAAAAGCACTTTTTCATTATAGTGGTTCTCACAACGTTATTTTCCTTTTAGTGTTATTTCATCCAAAATGCTAGTTTTCAAAAAATGTATCTTGTAGGACAGCCATGTCTTTTAAAATTCCACCTAATAATAAGAGAATTCTAAATTTGGAGGGTCTTGTGTAATTACTATGAAAATCTACTGATGGCGTTGTGTCTTGCTTTTTTCTTGTGCTGTACCATCTGTCTCCACCCAGTTTCGATTTCTCTGCTTGCTGCAGTAGTCAAAGGTACTGGTGCAGGCAACTGCAAAACATAAATTTGATACTTGCTTACAGTTAAGTAGAGAAGTACTCTTCTGCATTCAAAACTTGCTTAATTTTGAAAAATGTTATGGGCCTTTCCTATTCTACAGTAATTTTCTGAAAGTCTTTGGGGAGAGAAATATCTGGAGTAATGATTGGCTTCAGTGAAGAGTTTCACTCTCAGTGAAATGTCATTTTCTGACTTTAAAATGTTTTTTATTTTTTTTTTTGGAATATCTTGGCTCACCTTTGTGAGAGTGGGAGATGTATTTTGATCTTAAGCTGTTTGTGTGATGGTTATCAGCTAGTTCTGTGTTGTGTGGTGGTTTTTTTTTTTTGTTTGTTTGTTTAATAGATTGTTTTGTTTTTTTGGCAAATGCCCTGGAATTCACAATGAACTTCTAGAACCTTTTTGTGATGCTTCCTTTATGCAAATGCTTCATTTTCTCTTTAAGTAATTCCTACTAGAAATATAATGTCGGCAGGAGATGTTTCTCTGTCATGTTCTGCAGTAAAGATCAATGCACAGAAGTCATTTATTTTATCTGCAGTATCCATAATTGATGCCTGATCTTTTAGTGGAACATCTGATTCTTTCATAGGCTTCCTGTGATATACACTTAAGTGCCTTATTTATTGCTTTTAGCTAATAGCTTTTAAAATTCTCCTGGTTTCCTGAATAATTTTCTCAGGCTAGATTTCATTTTTGAAAGGATGTGTTTTCATTTAGCTTCCTGTTTTCCCCTGTTGTGTTCTTTCCCCCTCAGGGAGTGGGGAGAATTCCATACTTTCTGGGATTAGGTTACAACATCATTTGAGATTCTTATATTTTATGTTCTCAGACTTTCCCCTTCCGTTTATTTCCCCTTCCTTTTTCTTTTTTTTTCAAGACTCCTGAGTCTTTTGACAAGTTTCACCTATTATTCGTAATGGCTGTTGACTCCCTTGTCATCCCTCTTTTCTGTCATAACAGAGCTGCATAATATTTTCCTCATGTTTTGAATCAGCTCCATTTTTTCTGTGAGAACTGACTCAAAACTGCTTGCCTGATGTCCTTTTCTTTCTGTTCCAAGAAGCAGCTGTTTAAGGTACTGAAGATTTGTTGCTAGAAGTAAGAAAATAATAGACTATCAGAATATATTCACATTTTCACTCTTTACTATATTCTGTGGTCTTCAAGTGGCCACAGTGGGGTAGATTTTTCTGTATTTGCTTGCATCTATCAGATGGGAAGTTATCAAGTTATCTGCTCTTCTCTGAGTCTTTCCTCACTTTATTTCATGAGGAAAAGTTCAAGGAATATTGTCAGCTTTAACAATGTTCAAGTTCCTGTCTGCCAGAGTTTTCATATGCTCATTGCTTTTAAATGATAAATTCTTGTATTATCATTATACATTGAGAACCTATTTTGTTACACACAGAGATAAAAAATATTTGAGAATAACTCTCTGAAATGAATGTTTTCCTAAAGCAATATGGATCTCTGTCTTCCAAATTCTATCTTATGATTCCTCAAATTACATTCTTGGTATGAATATACTGCATAAACATGGAATTTTCGTAAGCATTCCCTGGTGCTCAAGTACATGAATTCATGAAGTCTGCTCTTCCAATAAACAAGTCCTCATCCTTGTGTTGTCTGCCAGTTCACTCTTGGCTATGGATACTTCTGGGGCTTTTTTGCATCTCTCTGCCTGACCATCTGAGAGCTGTAATTCCAATTATGTGAATGATTTGTTGAACAAACAGTAGTCAGAGCAGTCTGACTATTTGATGAAGGATCGGTTTCATGTCGGTTCCTTCATTTAGAAGACAACATCCTCATCTGGATAGGATGGCAAGGATGCCTTGATATGGTTTCCCGTGGTTTACCACTTTTCATTTCCTTTCTGTTAAAATATATTGGGTTTACAGCTGCTGAATTTGTCTTTTGAGGACCAAATACATCACTGAGATAGCAGGCTAAATCATCCATCCTGTCGTCTCCTCAACATATGGGGTACTTTCTGTCTTGATTCACCTGTAGCTGCCTTTTGGTTATATGTAACATCTCTTGTTTACACATATTGCTGCACTTTTACTTTGGAAATCTGTGTTTGTGGGCTTATGTCTCTAACTTCTCCAACAGAGAAATAGTTTCCAGTGGTTATCCAGTTAATTTATTTAGTGACCTTTCTTAACTTTAGTTAATCTAGTACTATTAAATTCTAATAAAATATTAAATTTGGGTGGAGGGGACTTGTGTTCTGAATGACAGATGTCTTCAAAAAATTTGTTCCAAGATTTTAAAAGGGGTCCATTTTCCACTTAAAAATAAGTTGTCTGGGCTTTTTGATTCTTTCTGCTTCCCAAGGAACACTTAGAATTTCACAGAGTTTTCTCCTTTCCTAAAATGCTAACTTAGTCTTAGAACCTTATTAATTTATATCGACTCCATACTGCTTTAGCCATCCCATTTTAGTGGTTGCATCTTGCAACCAAGATTTTGACAAGGTGAGAAAATTAATGTCTTTTCGTTCTACTGCTTATCTGAAATGATGTGAGCACTGAAATTTTAATGAATCTGTCTCCACCACTTAATAAGATTGTTTTATACCCTTTTATAAGATGAGGTCATATTGCAAAGCAAAATTGAAACATAACAGTAGTCTCTTAATTTTTATGAATCATATTTTATTAGAATGTTCCATTTTCCTGGTTTTTTTGTTGTTGTTTGTTTTCACAGCACACAAAACACAGGAAGATGTAGATCTGCAATTGACATTATCTATCTGATTTATGAATTTTTACTGGATTTAAAAGTTTTAGTACTTTGTATGATCTCTAATGGCTTACAAGTTGAATAACTTTAGGAAGCATTAAAGACCTAGTTTGATATCTAGTTTAATGCTTCTTCTAAGAGCAATTTGTAGAGATTAGGATTTAGTGAGATATCACTGGAGGATTAGCAATTGCTTCTTAAAGCATTCTTAGTTGACAGCTAATGGATAGCTTTCCCTGATAGCTCTTTTATAGTCCAGTGCAGCTGGATAAAAATCAATGAGAAAGTGAACTTAATTTTGTTTATCCATTAATTTTGGTTTTAACAGATGAGTTCAGCTGCCATAGTAACTTGCTTAGTATGTTGTCCCCATCTATCACAATCTAGATAACCTCAATTAACACCCTGATTAATCCTCAAATTCTTCTTCAGTTGTTCCCTTCTTGACTGCACAATGTGAAGGGAACTGTTCACGGCATGTCTGAGAGGACAGAACACGTGTTCATGAACACCTAGATAATAAATAGAGTCTGAAGATATGTAACTCCCTTTTCCTCAGGTTTCCTGCCCTCCCTAGGTGCAAAATAAAACTGTAGTTAAACTAATTTTTGTATTTGGTTTTCATAATTTTGTTCCACGTTTTGCTATTATTTAAATGTAAAACTAATAGTTACCTTGAACTCTACTAGTAGCTGTGAATCCCAAAGTGCATTTCAAATGTCATCACAGAGATACCAAACATGGTACAAAAAGGCTTTATTTTTAAAGACTGCTAAATGGGAGTGAAAAAACCTATGTAACTGTTAATTTATGCAGGACTTTTTGTGAGAAAGCCACAGCCCTCATTCGGAATCTGCAAGGATTTCCAGAGCTATTAGTAGTGTTTCCACGTAATGAGTCCCATCTAATTTAACCACTCTACTTCTTGACTTTGACTGTCGTATCTGTTGAATATTGGCTGGAGGGACAGTTCTTCCCTCTAAAAAGCAGTGACATAGAATAAAAATATAAGCCGATATTTCAGTTGCAATATTTTCACCATTTATTTAGAAATGAGTATTTATTTATTTGTTTGTTTATGCATTCATTTACTTTTTCAAGGTTAAAAAAATACAATGCATTTGAGAAAAATCCAAGGAGAATTTCTTTGTCCTGTTCTGCCCCCAGCCCCAGCAGGAACTAGCTATGTAGCTGTTTCTGTGCAGTATGCAGGATTAAGGACAAAAGGTTTTAGTAAGAAACTTACGAAGCTCCTAAATGTGTATGCCGAGTGAATAGTATTTAAGAGAAGGCTTCAGAGAAAATGATTTAGACAGCAATTTTATAAATTCAAGAAATGAAAGCATGGGAAAACTATTATAGGAGACTACAAAATAATGCAGTTTACACTACAAAAATATTCCATTTTACACTTTTAAAATTTAGCTTTAAGTAATAGTGATCCAGAGCTTTACTCTCTAACCAAACAAAAGCGTCTAGGGCTGCTACTGTCGCAAGAGACATCCTGTTGTTTGATACGATGCTGCTGTGAGGTACAGTTAGCAATGCCATACCTGACAAATTGTTGTAGAAATAGTTTTGGGATTTGCAGTTATTTTTGCACGGCTTGATTCAGTTTCGTTTGTACTTTCATTTGTTTCTTAATAGTGATGGTGAATGCTGTTCAAATAAAGCACAAGCCAGATACTAAACGTGTATTTATTAGCTCTGAGTGAATGTTATAATGTTTCTTTTTGTTTAGAAAGAATTTTGCTGGATCTAGTTTAGTTTACAGGTTTATGTTCTAATATATGCTTAACATTTTAAAATAAATTACAATATCTAATTTTCTTAAACAAAACTAGCTATAGACAAATAATAGCTCTAGGTCTCTTTAGCCTTTATGTTTTCCACAAAACAAACATGAATCCCCACTAAGCCAGAAGACGAATCTATACGTAGTCTCCCCTGTCTGTGGTGATATTTGCCTGAGTAGTTACTTTTCTGTGTTCCTACAACTTCTTACAGTACTAGATGGCAAAACTGTCCTCAGTCTCTCATGTGAGAGATCAGTGTGTGGCTCTCATTGATCTCTGTCTTTTAACCCATCCAGCCTGGGGGGTGCTCCAGGGATTTAAAACACCTGCTGATGTGCCCAGAGCTGGCTGGAGTGCCTGCAAACTCGGATCTTTGATGTGATCTGAAGATCTCTCTCCCACTGCCACTTCACCTATGGCTCTGCTGATGGTAGACACCTTTTAAGAGTTCGGTAATGCTGAAAATATTTTATTCTTTTTAAAGCAAGTCAATAACTAATCTACTGCAATTAGCGATACAGGAATATTTGGCATTAAGCACAAGCTAGGCATTGTTGCTGTCTAGATTAAAACGAAACAAGAGTTTGTGAAGTGTTAGACTATCCTTAACAACAGAGGAACACGCGTCTGGGGCTTCTTCTCAGAAGCTCTTTGAGTTTAGCAGCACTGTGACTGTCTCGGAGGCCTGCCGCGAAGGAGCAAACACTACAAAAGAGTAAATAGGAGATGGAAGTTCAGCTTCTGGCCAAGGAGAGAGCGGTGCGTGGGTGGGACCACAGCTCGGGTGCTGTTGACATATTTTGGCCTTGGGGAATTCAGGACACCAAACTCAGGCTGTGCAGAGCTTCACTTGCAAAATTTCTATAGCTAATTATTTAAGATCATTTTAGAAAATTTCAGTGTAGCCAGAGTAAGTCCTCCTTACAGCGCTGCTCAATTTCTTTCTGCAGGTGAGGGTACACGCCAGCCAGGTGGGCTGTAAGAGCTGGATGGCCAGCCTGCTGCACTGCACAGTGTAACTCTGATTTTCTTTCTTATTTTGTTGGTGCTAAGATGTTTTGCGGGGTGTTTTTTGTTTTGTTTTGCCTTTAAAGTAGCTGAGTAGGGGACTTCTCCTGTTGCGGCTGAAACTTTTCATGTTGGAAGATTCTTTGATGTAGCAGGCAAAGTAGAAACATTATCCAAGAGTGGAAGCCGAGATTCTGAACTTTCAAACCGTAACTTCCCAGCCATGCATGGATATTTGATAGTTAGGGCTCAGGGTTGTAGCACCCAGCCTAGCATTTGGTAATGTACAAAGCTCATCTTCAGTTGTCTCTAAAACAGGTATTTAGATAAATTGTTTCTTTGCTCTTAACTTGTAAGCTCAGACTTTTGCTTATTGTTGCTATTTGAGATTGTGTGTGAGTTGTAAACCATACTTCATAAACCTACCCTAATTCCATCAATATAATTCAGTTTAAACTGTTCGTGTTGTAATTGATATTTTTATCCTTTTTCTTGAAAATGGTGATGTTTGAGTTCATAATTTATTTCTAATGCAGTATAAATAGAGACAATTTTTCTAAAGAAATTAATCTCATAGCTCTTCAAATTTATCGTCTGGGTAGGGTTTGAATTTCACTCCAGCTAGTTATATTTTTGTATTCCACTCTTGCTAGATAACAAAAGGAAGATGCTAGCCACTTCTATAAAAGTGCTTTAAAAAATCAGAAGCACTTGCGAAGTATAAAAACACTATTCACCTTTTTGAAGTTTTCATTCCTTTCCAAATAATCCATCACTGACTGATCAATCTGGTACAAAATTACAGCTTTCTATTCCAGCTGCCTTATCTGCTATCACTCTTCAGTTTTAGAAGATGTGGGAAAAGATGTGGCTCTTTCATCACCAGTGTGTAATGTGTTCATTGGAAATACAGAGCTGGTGTTCGTCTGTTCTCAATATGCTTTCAAAATCCACATCACTGAAGGTCCTTGTATGGCTACTGCTGATGAACTGTCTCCGGTAGCTCCTGTTTCTGCTCTCCTGAGAAGAGCTCAGCGTTGCTGCTGCTAGCACAGGTTGGAGGCAGCAGACTTGATGTTCTTTCTCACTGCAGCCCCTCAATGTCGGTCAGTTCCCAGGGATTAGTTTCAGATCATTAGCCCAGAGAGAGCCAAACATTGGTTCAGGTTTCCTATCACTTAGGTAATTTCGGTGGCTCACCATGTCTGCTAAGGAATACTGCTTCTGGAGTTTTGTTATTTTTCCTGTTTACCTAGTAAATGTGTTAGTATTTTCTATGCTGTTTCACCTCTTTGTTTTTAGTAATTGTCAGCACTACAGTGATTATTTTTAAGATTATCTTATTGTATATGCAAAACATATCACTTATTAGAGGACTTCATTTCATTATATTCACGTGCAAGTCCATCATGACTATTACAATTATAAGGCTTTAATTTGAATTTTTAATAAGGGCTTTGATCCTGAGAATAATTACAAGCATTCAATTATAATCGTATATTATCGATATATATTATGTATGTATGTTATTATGCGGAGAGATTACTTGTATGCAAGTTACTGATGTATGAGTATTTGCATAATTAAATCCTTATTTTATCAGCTTTGGGAAACACACTATTATTACCATATATGCAGTAACATTTGTCAAGGGTGCCCAATTTTATTTTCAGTAATGATTTAGGTGCTTAGAAGCCTTGGCTTCTAAGAAGAATATTTATCCTCCTAAGTGTGTGTAAATGGTTTAGGTGTTATTGCATAAGCTACCCCTTTCAACTTAAAATGCCTGTAAAATTGACTAAGTGATTGCTAATATACATGCGTGCACACATTTTGCTTTCTTCGTTACGGAAGTGCAGCCTCTGCTGACAGAAAATACACTTGTGCAAAACAGGATTTAGCAGCGGGGAAATACAGAGCGTAAGTTAAACCTTCAGGAAAAGTTAATTCAGTAGTACTGCATTTTTCCTCATTGCAAATTTAAAAAGCTCCCTTGAAAAATATTAGCATACCTGTGCCTTCATGAGAGTATAAAGCATGTATACATCTACTAAAAGTTTCCTGTCTAGTTGTTTTTTTTTCTTTTCAATATTTTTTCAATATTGAAAGAAAAGGCTGAGATAATTCTATGATAAATATTTCTTTTGACTTAGAGTATGTATTTTTTTGGGGGTGCGGTGCACGGATCCAAGAAGAATATTTGTATGATTATATCTCAGCTCTCAAAACATGGACAGGTGTTCCTGGTTCAGCTCAGCAGTCAGCTCCCATGGAGCCTGGTTTCCTCAGCCTGCCTTGCAAGTGGACCACAGGGTTTCCTCTCCCCAGCGTCCTGCTTTGGAAGATGACCAGAATAAATCTAGCACACTTCTTCATGTATTGTTTCCTCTTCATTTGTCACTTTTGGGAATGATGAAAGGACCTTCATGTTGTCACAGGTCATACATCCCATGAATTCTTTAAAAAGTATTTTATGCAAAATACCATAACTACCTTAGATTACATAGGAGCCCCTCATTCTGCTGTGCTACCATTAATCTAAGTTGCTGATCGCTGAACTAAAAGTGATTATGATAATTTTGTTTGCTATGTAAAAACACAGTGTAGTCAATGTTAGAGTAAACATGACAAACTTGCCAGTTTAATATATAAATATATATATGTATGAAATTGAAAGCAGTTACAAGTAAATGGAGTGGGAGGTAATACTGAGACATAAGAATACCAGTGATAATTGGGAACTGTGCAAGCCTGATTCATTAGATGCCAAAGAATGCAACACATTAATCATGAAAGAGAACTTCTTTGGATTAAAAAATGTGATTAAAAAGGGAAGTTAATCAAGAAGAGAATAATGATGAACAATAAAAGAAAAAAGCGGAAAAGCTGAGAGCACCTCATGTTAGGAATTGAGGGCGTGAGGGCAATTGCTAAATGATATCAAACCGTAACTAAAAAGAATAATATGAATTGTTGTAGTTGTCTTTACAAATAAATGAAATGAAATTGTAAAATGAAGCAGTGAAATTCTATGAAATGAAGCAGTGAAATTCTAAAAATGGCATAGGTCTAATAATGGTTTGGTAGGTTTGGTGAAGAACTGTGGAAGTAAAGCTAAAGTATGATTTTTTTTTTGGAAATACTTGAGAAGAAGAGTGAAACCATATCATACAGAGATAATGAATTTTTTTTTCTTTTTTTTACAAGTAACTAACAAATGTATTGAATAGCTTGGTATGAAGTTGCAGAATTTTGATCTGCAGGTCTGGGTAGGTTAAAACGAAAAAAAAAATATTAGGATAAGGACCTTTCTGAATGATTAGTGCTGATTTCTAACAATTAAGGCCTCGTGTGTGTGTGTGTGTGTGTGTGTGTGTGTGTGTGTGTGTGTTCAAAAAACCTTGTGAATGACTAGTAATACTTACAAAACGTAAACATGATGGCTCTAAGTGTAGGTGAAGTAAAGTGGCAGCTATGCTGGTCAAAGTCACGGCAAAGCTGATATGGGACACAGCTGGTAGTAGCAGAGACGAAGTCTCACCTAAGTTGTAATATTTTGAGAAAATCTCAGGTTGGGCTGATTTACACGTTTGCCGTTGCATCATTTACTTGATTTTGTCACACGACATTGCAGAAAAAGGGAGATGATGCTTTCAAGTGAGCAAGTGGTATACAAAATCGATGTCTGTCTATATCATGTAAAATCATGTTAAATAGACCGTGAAATAAAAACCAGAACAATTGATTTCTGAGAGATCTTGGGGGAACAGTCACAGCATGTGACTGGTGTATGAAAGACAGTACAGGTCCTTGTGTCTAATGGGGGGATTAGAAATGTTCAGATGAATGTTATATTTGAGTGTCTGAATTCTTCTCACGTACAGATACCCTCCAGGTTTGAATCTTGACCTCTTTGCACGTTTTCAGTTCTGATCCCACTCAGACCTACTTAGCTAATGAGATATAAGATCATTGCCCGAGGTAGAAAGACTGGCACATCAGAATTCACAGAGTTGTTGTTTTACACTTGAGTGGAAGTAGCAGGGAAGGAGTTGCCAAATATGCTGTGCGTTACAATTAATATTTTAAGTATGTTTTGAAGATGCATGTGTCTCTTTCAGCTCTTCATGGCTGTAGCATGGCATGATGTATCAGAGTGGAATAAATATATGGTTTTTTTGGTGTGATTAATAATCTTATGCTGCATGTTTCACTTCACTATTTTGCAGCTGGGTATAACTGTAATGGCTAAAGATTTTTAGTTGCGCTTAGTATTAAGTTGAATTATTTAATGGAAATAAGTTTTTGTGCCATTTTTTCATTATCTTTTGACAGTGTGAAAAAATCAATATCAAAAGGATCTACAGGATAATTTCTAGAGTAAAAGCTGTGCTGATATCTGCTATAGTTAGTCTACATTGTGTTGGTACTTCTAAAATTCATTTTCTGTATATAAAGTAATGTTCACTGAGGAATTAGCTTTCCAATTATAATCCATGAAATCATTAAATGTGTTTCTGCTTGTTATCTTTAACAACAGATGATCTTCAATTTTGATTTTTGGCATACTCCAGGTGGTGAAAAAATGTGAACCAAATCAAATCAGTGGCCTTTAAGGTAGAAGGAAATACATGCCACATGTACGGCATCCTTCCCTGAGTTCTGTACTATCTCTCAAAGCTGTATTGCACTGGTACAGAGCAAACGTTATCCGGGCAGGGTACTAAGCAGAACCTTCTGTTTCTTTATGGAGATTGTTTTAAAAGTGATGACTTGATCATGGAGGCAGGGAGCATGGTGCTTCAGCTAGAAATGCGGACTGTGTGCAGTTGATATGTCAGTATCCTTCAGCTCTTAACAGATAAGAGCGGGCTGCTACTTTATTGAGTGCTGCTCCCTGCAGATCACTTCTGCAGCCAAGTCATTAGTTCTCGTTGTGGCAATATGGGGCCCTTTGTGCTGCTTCCCTGTCATATGCATATGCTGCTAAACCTAAGCATGGTATGCGAGTCCATGTGTGTAATTTTAGACAGGACTGTTGAAACTTCAGGACTGGGAGGAAAACTCCCTCTAATTTAAAACTGCATTATATGTACCCAACATAGGAATATATAAGTCAGTAATAGTTTAAATACTACTGCAGCCAGTCTACGCAGACAAATATTCAGAGGAAATATGGATAGCTGGAGTAACTTCATTGCATGACTTAATTACCTTGTTGAGCTTGCATCTGTCTGATGTACATATAATTGCTATTTGACACCTCGTTGAAATTTTCAGGACAGGCTTGTGTTTCAGTGATTAAGCTGAGCTGTCCAAGTTGGAATGAACAATTGAGATGTTTCAGCTTAGAGGAAGAATTCACTTATTAGTTAGCACCTGAAAATTACCGGTCTCAAGGGAGATGTTGAGGAATAATTAATAATTTTCATGTAATTAACAGAAAATGATACAAACCCTGTTGCTTTCTTGATGCAAAAGCAAGTCAAGCAGGGTGTGTTGCTGTGGAACATTGCAGCTGTGAATAATGGGTTAAAAGTAGATCACTGGTTTATACCTGATTTTGAAATGTAACTTTGCACATCCCTTTTGGATTAGATTCACTCAATAAAACTTGTCTTTCAGATAACACTACTCATGCTCAAGGGGCAAACCCTTGGCCTGTGGTGTTGAGAGCAGCTATTCTGTAAAGACAAGCCTCTCCTTCATATCAGTCCTAGCTCGTTCTAATTGAAGTGAAGGTTCCTGAACAAGAGCAGTGAATTGCATGAAACTGGCTTAACACATTGATGACTTTGTCCCTGTGCTTCTATTTTGCTTTTTTCCCCAAGTATACTTTAATACTTGGAGCTGGATTTCCCACTAAGTAGGGTGTTCTAACACAGGAATTGTTTAAAATACTTCTCTACAGTATCTTTAAAACAAAATACATTCTTCTTTATATCTTTATTTTCACTGAAGTCTCAACCTAAGAACAATTTTTAAGTAAAACTTAAGATTAAGTCATTAACAAGTGCTAGGTTTGTTAACAGGCTCTGGAAGTCAGAAGTGCTGGGAACTCTGCAGAAGCCACGGGTTCAGTGCTCGTGCGAGGTCTGAGCTGAGGGAGGCAGACAGCAGGAACCTCTGATGGGAATCTCTTCTGTCCGGTGTGGAAACCTGAGGTACTCAAACTGGGATTTCAGCCTACGGACAGAAGTGGAGTCATTATATTTATACTGAGAGGTATACGTGACAGGATATGTATGATACATAGTTGGTACAGTGAAAATATTAGGTATTGGACTTCCACTTTTTTCCAGATCCTACCTTTCCTCATGTGCGTTTTGGCTAGAGGCTCACAGACAAGTTAGGTACAGAACTCCTTATAAAATCTTCAGTATTGCCATATCCTCAACTATTTTCTGTCCATCTTTCTGTCAGTCTTTGAGCCCTAGCTTTCTGATATTTGTCATTTATCAGGTGATCCGTTAGGTCTGTTTTCATCTGAGATCTATGATGTAATACCTCCATTTTGTGGGTGAAGAAGCTGAGTCGCAGTTGGGTAACTTAGAGACATAGAATGGTTTGGGTTGGAAGGGACCTTAAAGATTATCCAGTTCCAACCCCCTGCCATGGGCAGGGATAAAGTTCTGGAGGATGAACAATTGAATGTAGAATACAGACCCTGTTTTGTTTACAAAACTACAAATGCAAGTTGTTTCTCTGTGATAAATTTGGGAGTACTATGAACTTGACAAACTCACTGTAATGTCACTAGTGAGAAATTTCTCCTTGTTCGCTCTGCGCCTGCTGTTCCTCTGTGGCCATATCTGCACAAGGATGCTGCCGTGCTGAGAGGATCAACCAAACACAAGGAGGGGGTGAACATGGCCAGGAACCCACAGTCACATCACCATCCAGAATCCCAGTTCTTAAAATGGAGACTGAACTTGGATTCCTCAGAAATACTTAAGTCAGGTCATCTGTGGGTTAGTATATTGACAGTATTGCAAACCTTGGTATCTGCCCTATTTATTTCAAGCTCCAACTTCTGAAGTTGTGTATTAATTTTATTAAAAGCAAAGATAATATATTTCAGTGGGAGATTCTAAATGTGTAACATCCTTAAAGCCCAGAACAGATTTTAAAAAGATTATAAAATTCTGATGTTCAAACATTTGCTGTTGTCAGGAGAACTCTTTGTAGTTTTTTTTTCCCCTTGTTCTCACGTTCTCTTGATGTCAGTAGCCAGTGTTACAGTTAAAAGGAGATAATTAAAGGACACTAGAACTTCAAGTTTAGGACATATTTTATATTACCAACGTCTTAGAAGATCATGGCATCATTTAGCAAAGTCTGTTAGCTTTAATACCACATGAATATATTAAACTGAATGAACTTACAGTTGGCTTAAAACATGATTTATACAAGTGTAAATGAACCTGCAGGTCTTTTGCCCAAAACATAGTTGGGCATTGCTTTTAGTCTGCACAGCAATGGTAGTCTATTGCTATTAGTTATTAATATATCTAACATAGATTTGTAAATAGGGGTAGGAATTGCTTCTGTAGAGCTTTGAGGAGAAGATAACTGATGGCTACTGATGGAATGCCCAGGATAAGCACCTCATTTTTCACTCAGTGTCAAGATATGTAATAATAATAGAGACGATTATTATACAATTTTTTGGCTTTTTTTCAAAGAACTGATAGGAAGCTCATTTTTTTCGTAGAAACCCTTTCAGTGTATAAAGAAAGATGTCTGTCCAGATTTTATATAAGCATTAGTATTTTTCTCGTAACATTTAATTCTCTGAGCATTACAACAGAATTTTCAGTAAATTTAACACATGAATGTTAGCATATGTGATTAACTGATTTTAAAAAAACAAAAGCAAGATCCGTTCCCATTTACCCTGCTGAAGAATCATTTTTTACCTAGAAAAATGCCTGTGATTAAGATAATGAGCAGTGAGTTAGGTCACTGGATGGTATAAAAAAAGTTGTAATCAACCATTGCTAAGGTCTTTACTGCACACACTTTGTGAGTAATGTGGTTAATACAGTTATGCTACAATAGCTGTCACATTCTTTTTGACCTTGCATTTAAGATGTTACTTGATTTGGTTGTGGGGAAAAAAAAAAAAACAAACACAGAGTGAAATGTATTTCTAAATTTTAAGGCCAGAGATAGAACCAAACAACTTTATTCTTTAGCTCACTAAAGAGACAGACATGCGTGGAAGTATCAATTGAATATTACATCGAAGACAGTGCTAATATGTCATACATTCGAAAGGGTAAAGGATTCATATATTCTGCAAATCTCTTCACTTGTTCATGGAGCTACAGAGGTTAAAAAAAAAAAAAGCTACACAATGCTCCTGCTACAATCCAAGTAACAGCAGTGTGTTCTCTGCGCTTTCTGCGGAGACCTTGTGGAGCGTACAGGACACTGCTCTGTGCTTGGCCTGAGAAATCGGAGGGATGTGTGTAGCACTGCTTTGCCACGGTACGATGAGTCTCGTCTGAATTCAAAGGAGTTCTCTCTGCAGCTCTTTGTCCGGCACTAGGAACATGCTATTTAGGTCTACAGAACATTAAAGCAAAGATGTGTTATTTTAGGAGATAAACTGGGAGAAGAAATTGATCCACAGTAGCACGCCCGTAAATTTGTCTTCATGTTTGCCTGTGTCTGCATCTTCTGATTACATTCAGTAGAGGCTATGTGAAGACTGAAATTTCCTGCTCCATGTTGCCAATTTTCAGTATTTCAGTTTGATTTATCTGGAACTTGATACTTTTTTTCAGTGCTCCTGGGCTCTTTTTTTATTTGAAACTCTTGCTTTCTCTTTTTTTTTTTTTCCTTTTCCCCTTCCCTCCTGGAGTAAGTTGTGATAATGGTAACCATAGTGAAGTAAGTTTTGTTTTTTTGTTTTTTTCTTTTTTCTCTTTGAAGTAGAGAAATACCTACAGAATAGCTAGGCAGTTTGAGATATGTGAACTTCAAATGAGGTTAACACAAGAATGTTGATACTTAATCATCAAGTACTATTGGAAAAAAAAAAAAGAAGAAAAAGATTTGGAGAATATGCTGAGTTGCTAGGGAGGGCGACTGGTGAAAAAAATTGGATTAAGAGAAACATGTTTATAAATTCATAGATTTAAAATCTCTTGAAATCTTCGTGATATTCTAGTCTGGCTTAGAGAGACCCAGAAATTAATCCTGTAATTTTTTCTTACCAGATCAAAATATCTGCTTTTTATAAGCAATGCTATAGAAGTTTTCCAAAGACAACTGAATCACTCAGCACATAAGGCCTAGTAACTTTTAGGACACTTACATTTTCAACTGCAAGAACACTTTCAGTGTCAATCAGGCCCTGATTGCAAAGGTTGCGAAGTTGCTTTTAGCCATATTACCTGCAATCTCGATTTAAAGATTTCATGTGATGGAGGTTGTGTAAATGTATAAAAAGTTGCACACTGAAGTTTATAAAAGCCTGCTTTTGTGTCATTTTAAATAAACCTGAAGATGTTGTTCTAGTCATACTTTAAGGAAGAAACTCTTTTGAAATTCTGTGAGAATCCTTTCTGAGATGCTTCTTTTTGTTTTATGCAATTCTGAGGAAGAAAAAAAAAATGGCTATCTTTAATAGGTCATAGAGAACTTTTGTTTGATATTGACCCACTTCAGTCATGCAGTAATCGAATAGTCCTGTTAAATGTGCCAATATTTAATATTGCTAGCAATTTCATTCTTGCATTTACATTTAATTTTTCTTGTATTTTTTTAAATAAAAACCTTTTCCAATACTTTTTTTTAATTTTTAATACTTTTAAATCATTTTCTTTACTTACTCCTTGTTAATCCCAGAAGTTTAGAGGATTAGGATTTCCTCCAGGCTGCCTGGTGATCAAGTACCTGAGCGACCTGATCTAATTAAACCTGCTCTGAGCAGGGGCTTGTGTTGGGTGACCTCTAGGGAGATCCCTTCTAACCTGACCTAGGCAATAATTCTGTCATACAGGAAACCCTGATTCCATAATGGAGCAAAACCGTTCATGAGTTAGTTCCTTTGAGGAGGGATTATGGGTTGGTCATTTGTGTTATGTGAATGGCTGCTCTAGATCATCATTAGGGGGCTGATAGGGACGGGAGTTTCACAGCGAGCATGGACACAACTCAACATGTTCCAGGTGTTTGGGGAAAATATTCTTTTCAGTTTTGTTTGTTGTTTTTAAACAGCTGTTGGCATGTACGTTTATTTTGAGTCTGCTTTAGAAGTAATCTTATCTCTATGAGTGATTACAAGTGTAAAAAATACACAGCTTGCTGAAGTAATTAATAGGGTGAAGTGGTTTGTAATTTCAAATAAGTATAATATTTATTTTCAATTACTGCTTTAACACATCACACATTTCTGCTGAGCTGTAGTGGATCTAGGATGCCAATTCTAGAGTTCTAGGGGGAAAACGCTGTTTTTCCTGCCACTAAATACACGTTTGAGTAACTTCATTTTGACCTGGAACCATTTTTATTTTTATTTTTTTAAATGACAAGAAAAATAATTTTCAAGTATCTTCCTTTCAAGAGGAACATACTTAGCGCATCAGTCATCAATACAAAGCTGTCAGTAAGACACTTCTGTGTCTTGATGGCTCCCTGTGCTGTTTGGTCATTCTGGGTTGTTTTAAATTCTGGGATGTTTTCTGAACCTGGAGGGTTTTTCCTTCTAACGTGACTCCTCTGAAGCCAGTCAGAACTATACGCATAGGAAGGTTTGGCCAGGTGCATGGTGTGTGATTTATTCTTTGTCTGGTGATGATCTTCTACCATTTCAGTTTGGGTGCTGTGCCCTCAGAGGAAGGCTTCATTCGGCCAGCTGCCAAAACAGTGATCAAAGTCTAGTCACATCATCGTGTGAGCTGTCATTGCTTCGTGACACACTTGTTTTCATTTCACCAATGAAAAAGATGTGTTGTTTTAAAAATTAAACGCAACACAGCTAGTCTGATAATTGTGGCTCTAGCGAGTGTGTTGTTTAGGCACTTACAAACTGTGTGTATGGTTTCAAGCAAAGTTTATTTCAATTCCAAGTCTTTTTAATTTTCATACTTAAGTTATGCAAATTTAATCAGATCTATCTGATGGGGAATGGCTCTTTAAGAAATTGACATTTTAATCACAGTATCAAAACTAAGGATTTTATATAATAAACCACAGCAACAGCTTGGCTGTTCTTTGAAAGAATAAAAATCTGTTGCCTTTCATTCTCTGGTTGATAAGCTTGTAATTATTGCACCAGGAATGGTTTCTAATCAGATGAGGACGAAGCCCAGAAAAATGTAAAAGAAAATCTGTTTAACACTTAGATGTATCAATAAGTTTAGAGAGGGAAGTCTATGACTAGACAGTGTTGGCAGAGTGCTCCTAGAGGCTGCTTAAATGTATACCTGCATTCTCACTGTATATCAGAAAACCATCTTGCAATAATCTTCCAAAACAAAAAAAAGGAAACTATATCAAAATGTTTTTTTTGGGGAAAAACAAAACAAACAAAACAAAACCAACCAACCAAAAACCAAAACAAAAACACACACACAAAAAAACAATAAGCATCCAGAATATTTTTCAATGTATCCATGAAGATTAGAATGCTTTCCACGTGCAATCTTGCACACTTTTTGTGCAAGCACAACAATTTGTTTAGCTAACTTTTGGGAGAAGGAAGGAATTATTTTTACTTTCAAGGAACAGAAGACTAGAAAGGGTCAGTGAAGAAACAATGCTGGAATTTTTGGTGTTGTGGATTTCTCAAAAGTGGGAAACTTTCAAAGAAAGTTAGCATCTTTATTTTATTATTGAATTATATACAAGCTTTAATACAGATTTGGAGAATGACTCTATTAGGAGTCCAAAATACTAATGATTTCCATATCTTGTGTTTTTTCTTTTTTGTATAATACTGATATAAAGTAAGCCTGTAACAAGCATTTGTTTTCAAAAGCCCAGGACATATTTAATATTGGAAAATGTGTCTTTTTTGCATGATTTCCGTATTTTAACTATTCTTTTTAATCAACTCTGCTAGTGTAGGTCAGGTTTGGAAGAATATATTCATAATCAAAGGAATTCTTTCCAAAGGAAATTTGCTGGTCATAATACTGAACTTTTCTAGAGCAAGACTCATTAGTTTTAGTGGAGAGTGGCTGGAAAATCTGGGTGTTCTTTTCTATTAAAGGTGAGATTTTTCTTGTCTAGCAATCCTTTCTGTCTTAGCATGAGTCTTTGTCATGCTCTCTAAAGAGCTGATCCTTTTCCTTTTCTCAGGGCTTTGGGCACTCTCCATGTTGAGAGACTTTAATATTTCCCCTGCAGCAGGCTGGTAACCATGTGCGTGTGCTACCTGCTCTTCCTCTTCCACGCTTTCACCAGCTCTTATCATGAGCCTTCCTGACTGATCTGAGTTTCCAGAATGTGACTGCTGCTCTTTCAGTAAAGGATTTGGTTTAGGAGCTAGATCAGGAGAGAGAGGCTCTTTCGATTGCATGGGTCTAGCAAACAAAAAGCTGGGATTGATAAGTGGATGGGACTTCAGGGAATTTTTCTGCATTTCTGGCAGAGACTGTTAGATTTCTTCTTTTAAGGTGTGCCTGTATCATTCAGTTGATATGTGGAAAATCAAGCAGATCGATTGTTTTTATACCCTTCTAAACAGTTTAATCCCACTCTGCATACTTATTTACCTGTGAAATAACCAGGGAGATGTTTGTCATACTTTCATATTCTTGCTTTTCAAATTCTTGCTGTTTCAAGTTTTTCAGCTTGCTGTTTCAACGCGGTTTCCGTTGTGAGATTTGCCAGACATTTGTGATGCAGAATTTTCATTTCCGTGTATTGTTTCCCTAGGAGTATCCTCCAAAACCCCAAATAATGAGTCAGTAAATTGATGCAATCTTCCTTGTAGCTGGCTGACATTTCAAGGGTTCAGAAGGCAAGCCCAGACAGAAGGTCGTAAACCAGCTCGAATTGCTTATGTAGACACTGCTAGCAGGCTGCAAATAGTATGGCGCTTCACTTCCGTGTGGGCCACATAGCCTGCCTTACTCAGAAGCTCTCTCCGTGTGCGCAAGGAGGCTCTGCACAGGGGGTCAGTTCAGGATAATTAGCGCTCTGAAGATGCACACCCTACCGTGGAAAAGTGGAAAGTGTTAAAGGATGATAGACGGTTATAATGAAATGACCTGTTTTGGGGGTAGAGGCACAACAGACATCCAGGTAAGTAATGCAGAAAACCTCTCAAAGATATTGGCACTGAAAAGAAGTGTTGTGACTGGAGCTCCTGTCCATCAAATAGCACAAAAGGTACCACGGAAGCCGAGTATCTAAGAGGTTTCCCTATCTTTTCTATCAAGCTGATATTTGGTAGAAAGCTACACCACAAAAGCGACAACACAAGGGGTGGAAATTCATTGCAAGTATGCATTTTTACTTTATTTATTTATTTGTGAGGCAAATGAAGGAGAACCTCTGCTATTCTGAATTCTTTAACAGGTTTCAAGATGCGCTTAATTTCCTTGGGCCACAGTGTGTCATACACACTGTAAGCAAATAGCTCAGAAAGCTTGAAAAATAGCTTAAGGATAATTTTTAAATTATATTACTTTGCAAAGGTGCTCTGAGAGTAGTAGACTTGATCAGTGAAGAATTTTTCTTTTAATACTGAAGTTGGATTGAATGAGTGGATTTTAAAAGAAAGCTGTTTCATTCTTTGTGTACATTGAACAAAATACAATGAAAACCTCTTATGTGTATGTTTTTTATGTAAATACTGGGAAAGTTAAGAGCTTTTTTTATTTAAACTATTAAGTCAGGTTATAGTGTTTTACAATAATATATATATATGCATTCACCATAGGTGAGGCTAACATACATTGTCCAGCATTTTTGTTTTATCTGACAGCTGTTTTGTTATTCCCCGATAAGTTCGTATTTCTTAAACTGATGAAGTTGTTACTTAACTTTGTTCATACACTTCTGTCATCAGCCAGAAGTACGACATGGAAGTGTGTGTGCAAAAAGCAACTTACTGAGTGGTCCTCATTCATCTTGAAATAATTTTTCATACTTATAAAATGTGTCAATGGGATCTCATCATTAATGACTGTTCTTGCATCTTATTCATTAGTTTCAAACATAATTTGAAAAAGATTACAATGATAATTTTAATGTGTAGTTGTGTTTAAGGTGTTGTGTAATTGGTGGGAATGTTAAAATAGTTTGAAACAGCTGTTAACATTTATAGGAGAGTCATCTATGAAAAAAGAGGGTTGTAATTTTTTCTGAAGCATTTGAAGTATCAAGAAAAAATAACTTCATTTTTAAATGATAGTTAGTCCCAGAGATCAGGCTATAAAAAAACTTTTCAAGTTGCTGTTAGTTGCACAAATCTGCAGTGTCAAAAATGACATAGAGTTTTTAGAGGTGCAAATACAGATGAAGGAAAACAGGCTTTTTCAATAAAGATTTATTTCCACCCCCCCAGTGGATGCCTCTTTGAAATGCAAACAGATGGATAGCACTATATTCTAGTAGAGAGGAGTAAATACCAAATTGGGCACGAATCAGGATTTTCAGCAGAGAACAAGAGAAGAAGGTGACTAAATAACCCTCCCCAGCACTTTCTTTTTTTTCCTAGCTCAGAACAAAGCATGTAGAGAGATTTGTTGAGGAAACCTCGTGTTGCTGCTGTCTGCTTGCTGAGAGACGAGAGGGCTCTGGCTTTATCGCTGTCCGTTTGGCATGCTGCTTGAGCAGCAGTACTAGGGTAATAATTATGTCTGTGCCAGGAAGGAAATGTCACACAAGGTGACTATAAAATTCCTAAACTAGAGGTGTGATAAGTGTCTGTTTTATCTGCTGAAAGCTTAGAAAATAAACATATGGAGAAATGCTGGGCGTATTTGTTATAAAAGTAGAAGTTTTTCTGTTTGATCCATTAAACATATGAATTAGGAACTCTAAAATGTTAATGTAGCAATACCTTGTTAACAATTCTAATTCGGGAACCTCTAACAAAGGTCTCCCTCACTTTCCGGCAGTGGAAGGACCCTGTGGGGCACAGCTGAGATAACTGATGGAATAGGCAAGTTCCAGCTGTTACAAGCCAGCAGGTGTCGGATCTGATTTATATGGGGAGTATCATTTACCATGAAAGGAGGAGCTGTTGCTCCTTATCTGGGGCAGAGCAGGGTTGTGCTGGCACTGGAACCACACTGACAAGCGGGGAGTGCAGGTGATGGCTCACTGAAGTGGTTTGGAGGAAAGGAGAATGACTGGTCCCGTGGCTGTTTGACTCGCTGCTGGGCACCCTTCCCACATCAGCTAGTCGGCCCGCGGCCTGGGAGCATCACCTTGCTTTCTCCTTGTGGCCTGGAGTCAAGGGATGGAAACTGCAAACTTAAAAACTCATCTTTGCTCTGCGTCAGGAAAGGGGCATTAACATTTGTGTATCTAGTTATTAAGCAGAAGAATTTAAACTTTTGGGAGACTTGCTAAACATATGGCTAAGTTCTCCCCTGAAGCTATTCAAACTCATAATATGGCTGTTCTTGGAAAAGTAGCTATTACTTGGGTATGTGCATATTGGTTTTTCAAGATGTATAATAAGGCAAAGCTCTGCACTTTACTAGAGAGTTGAAATGAATCCATAAAGTTGAGTCTTATAAATACTCTCTATTTTGACTGGCTAGATATTTCACCTCTTTCCTGCAGGTTGTAAACAGGAAAGAATAGGAATTGCCAACAAATCAAATTACAGAACATTGAAAATGTCAGAGTTGTAGTGTTCATTATGCTCATTCACAGAATGTATGAGTCATTAAAATTCTGATATTGCTTCAGAAAGGCAGAGTTAGTAATGAGAATAAAAAAAAGCCATTGCTTCCATTCCTCTTTCTGTCAATGATTGTTGTGAAAATTAAGGCTAATACTGAAATGATTACCTGTTCCCCATGCAGTCCTAGATTTTCAACCCCAAATGCCGTGCATACCTGAAGTGCGAGATACAGCACTCTTTGAAGTGGTGCAGTAAAAAAATCTTTTTTTTCTTGAATTACAAGTAAAAAGGTTTCAGCTTTTGTTATGAATTGTCTCATAATTCAAAGTTTTTCAACTTGCTTTATTCTGAGAATGAATTGGTTCTTTTAAAGAAAAATATCTTTAAAAGGTTTTTAATATTTTCCATGTAGAATAGATTATTTTTTTTAAATTCAGGATTATGTAAGCATATGCTAGAGTTGTGTTTTGTTAAAAAGATAGATGTATATAAACACACATCCCTTTTTCAAGAATCACAAAGCCAGATTAAATTCCTCTGGCCCTTTTTTCTTTACAGATCAGTGTGGACCGACAGCACATAATTAACAACAGAATTTTGCTTTAACCACCGATGTGTTAGAGTGATGCTCATGTTTCTCATGTCAGTACGAATGAATGCGAGGCTTCTCTCCTGGCTGTCTTTGCACAATCCTTTTGTATGGCTCTTTTAAGTACTGCTTGAAACAATGTAACTGCTACTTTACCTGCTTCTCTTGAGGAGATGGTGCCAGTTCTTACCAAAATAGATGAAATTGCTGTTTCTGACCTCAGCTGTCTATGTCACAAAGCTATTCCATACTTCACACATATTATGCAACTTCGCAATATTAGCTCAACTCTGCAAGAAGTGAATCAGAATCAGCACATTTGTGCAATGTTTGAGTCTACAAGTGTAGCTGGCAAAATGCCTAAGCGTTGCGAGCACTTCAAAGTGGTCTGTTCGTGGCCAGTGTCTTGGTCTGTCCCAGGTTTCTGAAACAGCAGTGCAGCTCTCCACCTACAGCTTTGTATTTTCAGTGGCAATAAAATAGTTCATATCCTTTTTGTATTCTTGACTGTGGCTCAAACAGTCTAAAATCCTGGAGTCACAGCTCTGGAAGTATTTCCTAAGTATCAATAGGGCGAAATACCACGATAGCTTTTTTTTTTCTGGTATTATAAGGTATTCACGAGTGTTTCTAGAGTGGTCTAGTAATTTGCATGGACTTTTACTGTATTATGTAAACTGTTGAACTATGTTTCTGTTGCACAGAAAAATCTGCATTTGGAACTGTCAGCTTTTCCATCATGCTGTACACGCTCCCTATTGTATCAGGTTGTCCTATGTACGATACACATAATTTATTGCTTGAAAACATTCATTGCAATTCCCTTGAGATGGTATTATGTTCAAAATACAGCTGTAGATTGTTACAAGAACACTTAAACTAATAGAGTAAAATCACATAGCGGGTAATTTGAGGGCTCGGGGAGCCGCTTACTTGCAGACACAAAAGGAATGGTAGCCACTCATCATGAGTCCTGCCTCTGTAGTGAGCAATTACTGGTTAGTGGAAAAGTCACGAGTGCTATTATTCCCTACACCTCTCCAGATGTAATCAGTGTTACAGGTAGTGAAGTGCAAACTAATTGGAGCCACAACTTGGTCTGTGATTGGTTTTAACTAAGCATGTAGAATGGAAGTGAATTATGGTTATATTTTAAAAAAAAAAAAAAAAGGCAACATAAGAAGCTTTTCTTACTTAATGGGTTTCGAGTCATTGTAATTGAATGCATCAGGTATCCAACTGTAGTAGTGATTTTGTTTTTTATTTCAGAATTGTGAGAAATGTTTATATTCAACTTTTTTTGTTTGCACCAGCTAAAAATTTTAAATAGCCTTTTATTCAGGTAAATCAAAGCATAAGCAGTAGAGTTGATCTTGGCATTTTGTAAGTGAGAAAATAAAATGTGACTGCTTACACCCAATAGTATTTACAGATGGGATGAACATTGCTCTTAAAATGGAATATATTCACTGGAGGCAATGACATGTTTACATTCACTGATCTGAAGTTTACTGACCTATCATAAAGGTTACATTTCAGTGATCTTTAGCAACTTCATGAAAGGATGATTTTTTTTTTTTTTAACCTTAAAGTATATCGGGAATGAAATGTTTGCTATGCTATGTAAGAAAAAAAAATGCAGATTTGTTTTAACCCCAAAACATTCATTGAGTAGATGAGTAGGTGGGAAAAACTGCGGTATTCCCTAAATATTATAGGATACAGTTAGAAAAGTAAAATCGTTCATGTGAAGGGTCAATTTAAGTCTGTCATAACTTTAAACTGGTTAAATTCAATCAATGTAAAACTTGCTGTTCACTGTCTGTTCATGCTTCATTTCTAGACTTTTCTCAGAATAAGTATGTTGTGTAGCATGACCTTGATGAACCAAGAACCTGGAAGAAACAGGCCTATTGAAGCAGTTTAGGGACAGCACCATGGACACATAATAATAGTTTGGCTTTCTGGTCACTGAGTGTTGTCACTGCTGGACACCAGTCTGCATGGTCTGCTTCTGCTGTAGAGAACCAGGCGTGGCTTTTTCAATTACCTTTGCTCAAGGTCAGGACTTGGGAGGGAGCTTTTAGGTGCTATCATACATAAATGTAGCTTTGTACTTTAATGAAATGTAGGATTATGTTTTATTTCCATGATTCCAACAGAAAGGAATTTGGATGCTAGTCAGCAGAGCTCTACATTTCCAGAAAAAAGTTTTCTTCCTTCAACCATAACAGTTTACTTAGTAGAAGGTGTTTTTCTGTGCATCTGGGATGTCTTGTGGCAAAGTGCACGTAAATATATAACTTTAGAGAAGTTCAGTGTTAGACTACATAAAATTCTGGAGAAGGGGGGAGAAGAAGGAAAAGCGAATAGGAGAGGTAACTGAAGTGTACTGGATGTGTGAATTTTACTTTGCGTCACTTCATCTCATCTCTGTCTAAAAATGTTTAGATGAATAACTGCATACCTGCTGCTAGGTCCCCACTGACACCAGGGGAAGCTTAGTAGGTGAGTCTGGATGTAGACATCTGCACAGTAGATGTTGGTTAGATGAATCTCATGCCTTTTGCCCTTACAAATCTTACTTCCAACTCAGAATCAAGTCTGTGTGCGTGTGTGTAAGGCACACAGGTAACGAGTGGCAGGTAAGTAGAAGGTGAGGGAGGAGGCAGAGGGATGTTTGGCATCATTTTGCTTTCTTATTAAGCTGCACTTTGTAATCTGAATGTGTAAGCCACTTCAATGAATTGCACCAAGCAGTGGTCAGTTTATGAGCTGATGCTGATTGACATGTCAAGCCTGAGGAATGGTGAATTCACATTCTCAGGTTTTCTTGTCTGGCTGTTTAAATGATTTCCATTTTTTTTTTCCTTGTCTTTTTTTTTTTTAATAACCGTATTACAAGAATTCTTTGAAAACTTGCTGGTAAATATACTTATTTCAGAAAGGTAACGTAAAATCTATCAGCAGGCTTACTTAGGAATTTCAGCATGTTTTGATGGAAGCATTCCAGATAGTATTGGAGTATTGAGTTGATTCTGGATATAAATATCCTTCAAGTTAGTAGTTCAATTTGCTTTCACTGCCTGAGAGAGTCACCTATTTTGTTATATAATACCCTAGAGTAGATGAGAAGGAGAAATGAAAAGTTAAATGGTGAGAGGCAAAACATTGTTTTCTAAGAAAAATGCATCTATCCTCTATCTGTAGCATTACAGTCTACTTGCTTTCTCTTAATGGAGTGTTAATCCTGACAAATTCTGCTGAATTAAATGTGCTAGTTCTGTGACATGGCTGTTCAGCCTAATTAGAAGTCCTTCAATTTGGTTTTGATTTTCAGCTAAGGCTAGGCTTGATTTGTAGGAGCAGAGGTGAAATGTCAGTGATTTATCCACTGTCCTTAGGCTTCTTAGAAAGCATTTCTATTACATGCCTTTGCTATTTATTGTCTTTTTAACTCTTTAAATTATGTGCTAGGCAGCTAGTTATTAAGTTAAAGAAGGCTTCTGTTTCCTCACTACAATTGATAATACTGTAACGCAGAGAAGCTGACATCCAAGCCTTTCTAATTTTCAAAAGTATGTTCAGGCCTTCTGGAGTAATGTATATCACATCCTTGACTGGAGTCTTTCTGTGTAAAAATACCCCGTTTCACACTTTGTTCCAGAGGGGAGACAGACAGTAAGCCTTTTGATTATTATCCCTTTGTCATCGGAGATTACCTGGGTTAATAATGTCTGCCATCTTCTCTTTCTGTTGTAGTTTATGGCTTTGATTCTAGATTGTGAAATGAGTTTTGTGATCTTTTTTGTTTTGCCTTGTTACCTTCAAACAAAAAAGAAAATGCTTTAGATTACAACAAACGTTTCATTTTTTTCTTTTTTTCTTGTCTGTATAATTTCAAAGGAGACTTACAGCTTATAAATTTATAAAAGTCCTTTATGCTTTTGAAATGGTATGTTTTCTTGCACAGATGAAATTCGTGGTTTATGTTGCTTTTCAAAAGACAAGTGGTCAGCTGAAATCAAGGAAAAGAAGGAAACAGGTGCAGCAGTGGCTTTATTTCTCTCGCACTGTAATTTCTTTATGTACTCCTATATAATACATGTGAAAGGAAACTAGAATAAACTTCTCCATAGATTAGCAGGAAACTGATATTCTTACCACTGTAATGTTAAATTTTTTATTCTTTCACTCCCAATTTTTGTAAGGATTAAACAAAATATGTATTCCAGATAGGCTAGGTGTTGATTATCATGAAGTTTTTTCTTTTCTGAAAAGACAAGTTTGGATATAATGGCTGATGCACAATAAACACATAACTTGCTCTTCTGTAGAGGTAGCCCTTATAATGCTGCTACAGTCAGTGCAAGCATGAATTAGCAGCTACAACAGTGTAAATTGTGCCAGTTCAGGTGCTCATGGTAACCGATTGTTTTTTTTTTTTTTTTGCTGCAGGTTTGAGATACCATGCCTTAGGTCAGTTGCCTTATTCTCTGTTTCTTTGTTTCAGTTTTGAAAACGGTTTTTGAGTTCATAATTTTTCTTAAATATGCTCCAGTGGGAAGTTGTCTGGTTACATTTTTTCAGATGAGGTAAAGATCTGAATAAATCTCACAGACACTGAGGATTTTTTGCAAAAAGAAGTTTGCCCATTTAGTGGTGAGTTATACTTGTGCATGTGGATTTGTAATAGATTGTGTGGATTTTCTCCGCATCTGTGACAGAAGAATAGGACTCATGCTACTCTTTAAGGCTTAGCTCAATGAAAATGGCTACCATGCTGATGAACTTAATTGTTCACTCTAAGGCATTTGCTTGTTTTTGTTTGTATGAGTAATTAATGAAGAAGGGAAGTTCTTCTAGAGTTAAAATTGAAAGCCACTTTCCTTAGCAAATCAACATAGTATTAAAAAATAAGATATTTTGTGGAGTGCCAGTGGTTTTCAGAGACGAGTTCTACAGACATAAAGCAGCAATCACCTTTAAAAAAAAAAAAAATTTTTTTAGTAACCTCTCTGCTTCTCAGTTCACATGCAGAGGAGACATCTCTGAATATGTAGCAAGAGAAAAGACCAAAAACAATAAAGGAGTTCTTGCTAGCCTCAAGTGAAAGAATCCCATAACCTGCAAAAGCACAAGAAAGATTTAATCCACAAGGAGAAAAAGTCCTTGGCCTTTACTGTCAATCAGTGTTTTCATCTTGGAAATTGAGTATATGTGTACTTTCAAAAATATCTTATTTCTTTGCTTGTTTTTGATCTATTATGTATATTCTTATTATCCATAAAATGCCAGTTTTCAGTTTTATGCCTTCATTTTGCTTCAGCCAAAATAACAGTGTTTTATCACCATGTACTTCCTTTTCCATGAATGTTTGAGAGCAAGACGCAAAGCATGAGATCTGGCAATTAAACTTTTGTTCAGGTTCTTACATAGTCTGTCTTGAGAGTATTCTGCCTTTTCTTCTTTCTGGTTACTGTCCCATTTTATGGAGGCAGAACTGAACCCCAGAGAACCGATTAACATCTCCATACTATTTATTGCTTGAAGCTTTTTGTGCTTTTGCAATACAAGTGAGTATGTGAATGCTTTCTTTTGGATTTTTACATAGTTTAAAAAAAAAAAATCTCTTTACTGTATTTTACAGTAGAAGTGGTTGGGAGCAGCCACATGGAAATACATTCAACTGTTGCTGTACAGCAACCCGTAGTGCAATGTAAGCAGTTTTGCTGGGCTTATTCTCATTTAACATCTATTTTATTTTCTGCTCAAGAAAAGACTTGTATTCAGAACTGCCATGTTAATTTAGAGCTGGAGATGGAAGAACATAGATTACTTGTAGCTGGTGCAAGGCCCGTGTGACAGGTGACTTTATTTTTAGAATAGGCTAGCAAAATCCAGTCCTGGGTTGCTGCTTGTAAGAATGCTCTGCTTGAAGCAGCTACTATGTAGGTTACATTCCTACATTATAAATATTGTAACTGGAACTAAAATCTAACAAGTATAATATTAAAAAAAAAAAATCCTCTGTCTGCAGCTACCTCACTACTCCAGACAAAGAATACTTTGTTTTTAATTTTCACACACAGATGTAGTTTCATGCTTTGTTCCCATCCAGGCTGAAGAGAATATCTGTCTTACATCAGCAATTCTTAGTGTATGGTGCGATGTGAACCACTCACAGGACTGAACTCATAATAAAATGCTTCAATGTTTAACTTTCCATTGTAAATCTTTACTATGGCTGGGAGATTAGTACTTGTCTCATATATCTGCTACTCCTATCAGATACTACTCTCAATATTCCTGAAATAAGCAACTTTTGATGGTCAGTAGCTTCTCATGTATTCAAGATGCATCATAATTTTTCAGCCATTTACTTTCTATTATTATTATTATTATTATTTTGTTTTGGTAATACACGGATCATGAGGAATAATTTCAAAAAGCATCTGAGGAGGTACTGGGTTACTCACCTTGACAAACCATTAAGCATGCTAAGTAGATTTACTGAGAATTATAATTTTAAACCAAAAGTTTCAGGTTTTGTGAAATAAAGTAATCTCTAGTGTGCGACAATGCTATAGAAATGTGTTTTCAAGAGCTGATTGGAAAATGGAAATTTCCATTGGAGTCAGAGTAACGTTTTCATTGATATGGAATGTCTAAAAATTTACGTAAAAATGTAGAAGATAAAATTTCATTTTATTTTAAATTTCAAGACGGGATTGAGTAAGCAAGTGGTTTTATTATTTAAATTTTTTATTAGGTACATGTATTCCATATAGATAATGGAGAGGACAGAAATGGGTGGGTTTGTTGGTATGGCTTTTGATGTGCATTTTGGAACACTTAGGAGGATGTTACTTTAAATGCCTGCCTGTCTGATGTTTCCCAGAGGAAGTATTTAGCTGTGTGGTGATTTCTGTCTTTTGCGAAAACAAAGAGTGGTATAAAAAGAATGAAATGCTTCCAGATAGGTTTTTTTTCCCCAAGCACCACGGGAGGATTCAGACCTGCAGTTCAGTGCTGTAGAGCGAAGCAGGTGGTGCTGAAAAGCACGTGCCTAGCCTGTGCTTGTTTCAGTGGGTTTCTCTCCTGGCTAATTCTAGCCTGGCCCGTTGGACTGAATGTCTGCTTGTGGTGGGAAGGCCTTAGTTTGGGTTTAGTGTCTGCCAGGAGGAGTGCAGCTCTTGTGCCCCTACATCAGTCCCCAGGGTATGTGAGAGCACAGCTATTCAGGTCAGTCCAGGAGGAAATCACTTCAGAGGCACCGTCCTGACCCAATCCGAAGTGCTAATGTGGGGGCGAGCACTCCCTGTGTTCTTCAGCCCTTGGACCAGGCCTCCAAATGCTGTATGAATGTGCATGAGGTCAAACAGCAGGAGTGCCTGCGTGATGGCCTTGTTGAGCCCCCAGTTCGTTTCATTGGTAGTATCCATAAAATTCAAAGGTCTGATGTGGCCTGTTGTAACCTACTAGACTGGGATTCAGTTTTTCAAAGCAGTTGTGAAAACTCATTTATATAAATTGGAACAATATTTCTACAAAGCTGAAAACAGCTGGATTAGGGGCATTAACTCTGAAGCCCTACAAGTTCTCCTACAGGTACAGTCTCTCAAGCCTTTGGACCGTACTCTGTCACTCTCTTGTATGCATCTATCCCCAAAACCAACTGTCTGCTGTCACTTGTATTTTTATGAGAGAAATATGCACACTGAGTAACTTAATGGAGCCTGACTGCACATCACATTGTGGACAAGAATTTTTTTTCCGGCAAGGTGACTGAAATGATTGTCGTGCTATAAAACCACACACGAGCTGAGATCCCATGTAAGCTTGCTGGTAGTGGTGGGGCAAAAACGAAAAGACAGAGCATAGGGCCTGCCAGGATTTCCCTGACTGGCGCCTGTGTGTGGGACAAATACCCGAATGCTATTAGCCTAAGTCTTTTTAAAGGTTTAATTTTAATGTCAGACAGTGTTTACGTACAAGGCTAATCGGCCAGGAGGAATCAGAGTTGCATGAAACGGGCGGTTTCTGCCTCATTACAGTTTATTCTCTGGCTCCTTAGTGGTGTTGTGGTTCACCCTTGGGGATTGCTTCTCTGTGGTCTGGCAAGCTCCGCTGCTCTTGGCTGGGCAAGCCAGGCCAGGGAGACACGTGTTGGTGTCTGCAGTATCTGGGGCACCCCATGGCTCAAGGCGGCACGGAGCCCGGCACGTCCCTAGCGGCTGCGCAGGAGGTGCAGGCCCCGAGAGGGGCTCTCGTGCCCGCAGACCTGCCTGCCCTGTGGGCTCTGTATGAGCCCCTGCAGACAGCCAGGGGCAGAGGGTGAGGAAGGGGGCCTGAGCAGCCTGCTGTCAGTGCCCCGAGGTGGCTCTGAACGCCACGAGCTCGTCCATGTGGCACACGGGGTGGGTGAGCTGTTTTTTTCATAACCTGGAGTCTTTGTGTGTGTAAGTACGGTGTCAGAGAATTTACATCTCTATTTGCTGTGAATCACACTAGTTTTAGCTTAGGATATTTGAAATGTGATGCTGGAGAGCCAGTACAGATTGTATGCATTTGTCCAAAACCCATTGCTTTTCGTAGGTTGTCATAGGTTTTCTCATAATGCTTTTTGTGCTATCAAATTGCAATTTACAAAAACTGAATGCAGTTCTTGATCTTATTCTGTTATTAGGCTGTATCAAAATTGAAGCAATATCTTATATTTTCTAACAGCTAAATGGTATGAATTTAAGGCAGAATCTCTTACCAGATGTATTAGCCAATCCTGCCTACTCCAGATACAGGAAGATGAATTTCCTGTACTTCAGAGAATGTTTTAAAGATAGGTGTTATCTAACAATAAACTAAGTTTGTGTGGTATAGACGCTGCACAGAATTCTTAAAGTATACCTATTTTATTAAAAAGCCATTTTGATTATTTTTTCCAGTTTTAAGACAACCTCACTGCGCCTTTCTGCGATATGACACAAATGCACGCAGCTCCGTAGCTGACAATACTATCAGACTGTATGAGAAATCACTCAGAGTCTGCATAAAGAGTAACCAGAAATGGTTCCATTGCTTTCCCTGAGTGGAGTGAGGTGCAGGGAGGAGGTGACAAGCAGTGCTAGGGCTCAGCCTCATCTGGTGTTGAGCTGGATATTGGCTGCTTGAAGAGTCGTACCCCAGGGACTCGAAGGTCAGTGTGTTACTGGAGCCTGACTGCTCCAGTCACTGGAAGATCACTGGAAGGTCACAGATAGAGTATATATGATGTTTTGCGTCATATAAAATGTCTGCTATGAATTTCTTTGTCCAGATTTTGTGCTTTTGGAATACTGATTAAATGTTGAAATATTACATGCTTTTTTGAATGGTTTGTGAGTTTACTTACAGCTTTACAAATAATTATTGCATAATTCTCTATTAGACAAATTTCCAGCAAAATCTGTCCACTCATTAAGTGATGAAGGCCTGCAGGCTCTTCTTGTCCTTTCTCTTGTTCCCCTTTGCCTAAATCCTAGCCTTAATATTTGGCATCTTGGATGAAATCTCATTTTTTTTCTTGATTTTTTTTTTGTCTTTTCTGTTCTTGCTCTTGCTTCCTTAGTTGATACCATCGTGCTATGTGGTTTTCAAAAGAAAATCTTCCTTCTTGCATTGGTTCTATCTGCCAAGAAAAACCCGTCTGAATGAAAAACACTTTAAATGCCGTAGTTAGTGAGTCTGTTAGGCTGCATAACTTGGCTTTCACTTAAGTGACAATGAATGTTCCACTTGTATTTAGGTGCTCTGATGAGTCACTTTTATGTAGGCATTATGATGGCACTGTTGATGCCTCACCATGACAGTCTTGATATAGCTGTAATTATGCTAAAACTATTCAATAAGTAAAATCATTGTATTAATCTGTATGTTTTCTTTCCAGGTTCCCACAGAAGTATTTAACTGTTCTTTCTCATGTTCATCTTATTCTTACACCACATGTTTGCAGGGAGAGGGAGGTGCAAGTATCAGATGGAGTCATTCAGAACTCTTGATTCATACTCAGCAGCTGCTCCTTGCCTTCACGCTTTGCTTTTTCATACAAGAATTTCAGTAATTCAGGTGGAGTAACCATTGCATCTCCCTCAAACTCATGCGTGTTCCTATCAATGACAGCAGATCAGTTGCCATGCACACTGTGATTATTTATTTTTTTAGTTATGCATAAAATAATCCAATCATTTGCTATAAAAAAAAGTAATGGTCCTGCATATTGTTTACAAGGTATATTTTTTTTCTTTGGATCCTATGGCATGCTTACTGATAATGAGTTAACATTCATTAGAAGCATTAGAACAGCCTCAGGTTGCGCCAGGGAAGGTTTAGATTGGACATTAGGAAGAATTTATTCATGGAGAGGGTGGTCGAGTATTGTAACTGGCTGCCCAGGGAAGTGATGGAGTCCCCATCCCTGGAAGTATTTAAGGGACATGTGAATGTGGCACTAGGGGACACGGTTTGGTGGTGGAACTCAGTAGGGTCAGGCTGATGGTTGGACTTGATTTTGAAGGTCTTTTCCAGCCTAGATGATTCTATGATTCTGTTCTATGATTTATTGACATCAATGCATGTATTCACCTTTATACCATCATACTTGTTGCAAGTAACAAAAAGATAAGATTTTCTTTTGTTGTTTTTTTTCTTACAAAAAAGTCTTTACTTTTCTAATTGAAGTAATAAAAGTGCCTCCAGTAAAAATGTTGAACTCCTCTACTATCTTTTGGGAAGCAAAAACGCTCCCAGATTGTGAGAACTGAAAGAAAATGCTTCTCTGTCACCTTTAGGCTGAGATGCTTGACAATTGTCTAGCCGAAGAGATAAAATGTTGAATCTTTTTCTACTGGTGAAAGGCTTTTAACATTTTAAAACTGGTATAAAGTCTTCCTGTGTGGTGGGAAATTCCTAGTGTCACAACCATAAACTATATGAACAAAAGCAAAGGAGACTTTTGTACAGAGATGTCTTAGAATGGTCTGTCTCTGGCCCCTGATACATATGTTAAGTTTACAAAATGGACTTTGAATATTGTTGATCATTTATTGCATCATGGCTAAGAATAACCAAGAATTATCCTAGAGTCCTCCCAGATCTAGTATATCAATAAATCCTATTATTAATTCTTAGATTTTTTTAAATGTATATATATCCCTCATTAGAACTTACAACATACTTTAGCCAAAGTTTTCTGTTGTAAACTTTCCACATACATTGAGATAATTTTAATCTGTTTGAAGATAGGTACTTTACATTTCCATTTTCAACTTCAGTATTTGATTACACTTTTCTATGTATCAATGATTAATATATTATTTTTATTGTTACAGTTATTAGATTACAAATTGATTTGCGTTGTCTCAAAACAATGTCTATTTTATATAAGTCTCAAGTTAGGAAGAAGTCTTCCACTGCTTTTTGTAACCACAAATTTGGTTTAACTTATATATAATTATCTGTTACATATGTATTGATACATATTACATAATTTAATAAGTCATGCTACAAAATCTCTTAAAAATTATTAAAATGGAAACAGAAAGCATGTAGAATGTAATAAAGTTGCACATCTGACCAGTATTCGTGGTTGCTCCTGTGCTGTGGATAAACTTAAAGCACCTATTTTTTTATTAAATAAAGTATAGTTTGACTTTTTGTGAAAATAAACTTGTTAATAATAGTTCATTGATTTGATTTAGAGTACAGAACTTCAGGATAAAAATTAGTTCAAATAACAATAAGGCTTTAGTCAAAAGCAGTGGTAAGCCCTAATGTTGCAGTTGGTTAATGTCTTTATACAGTTTTGTTCAGAGTAAATACACTGGATGAAATCCTGGCTGTCCTGAAATCGATGTTAGTTGCATTCATTTCATTAGTGCTTATTGACTTAAATGGATTTATTCATTTGTTCAAGGTAGACATACATTTATCTTCTTTGCTGAATAAACACTAATTCTGAAGCTTCTCCTTTTATGAACCTTAGTTCATAGAGAGCCTCTTCATTTATCTGCATGAAAAAGTTCAAATACGAGGATCTTAATCTATGTATGTTAGGTTATAAAGATTATTTCAATCTTTCCACATTTCAGGCATCACTGAAGCCTATGGGAGCTGGAGGTGTTTAGTGGTTTTCAGAAGTTTTCAATATGAAATCTAATTCTAAAAGGGCTGAATAAATTAGCTATTTTTCCTCCTTACAGTATGACTTTCAGGCATTGAATGAGCTATATGGTATGTGCATGTGCACTGAACATGGTTTAGTCCTAAAATAGAAACTATGCTAATCTGCTACCATACATTTTTCTAAATTGAGAACATAGTTTGTGAATTACTGAAGAAGTCTTGAGCACGCCCTGAGGGAGTCCACCACTGATGCTGCAAAGCAATTATACTTTCAAAGGGTTAAACATACGGTACCACAAAACCAGGAATTAGTTCTTGCTCTTGCATTTCCCCATCTTTAACATTAAAGGCTTGCCATTGCATTCATGCTTTCGCTGTGTTTGTCCAGTGTTTGTCCCAGTCACATTCTAACACAGTGTAGCTATATGTCCACCGCAAGGTTTTAAAGGAATGTATGGTATGATTCAATCCAGACACCCCCACTTTTTTTTTTTTTTAACTCATTTAAGGATGAATCATTCAAGCTGTCCTTAAACTTGTTTGGAAAAATAAGCAAGAATCATTTCTCTTGTGCATGGTGTAAGAGCAAACTGATGTTTTCAGATCCGTGTCAATTACTTTATTCGCAGTCAGTCTGCGCTTCCCTCCAGCCAGCAGCTAAGGAGCTGTTGCTTGATAATCAGCATTAACTCTGTCAAATAAAATGTGGAAGTTGGGACTACATCTTGACTTGAGCTCCATAAGTAGGCCTAAAAGTCCCTCTCCCCGGCCCCCCAGCTAGCTCCCCATCGTGCAGCTTGCACCGAGCTGTTGGGAAGCACAGGTACGTGCCTTCAGGCGCCGGGCTGCAGCTCCACACAACCGCTTGGTCTGAGAGGATGCTTAGAGTATCCTATGTGCTAGTCAAAACGTTTTGGTAAAGGTGCCAGTTTTATTTCATTGGTGTAGTTAGAGTAAATTTTTGTCTTGTTTGCTGACTTCTGAAATTGAAAATTAACATTTCTAGGCCTAGGGTTTCAAGCAAGCTTTTGTCCTCACCCCAAATTTCTAGGAATTATTGGTTATATAAATTGTGCGAGTGTGTGTGTGTGTGTATATATATATAAAGTCTCGATTTTTTTTTTGTGCTCTATTGATATCCTATTATAAACCAATGGCTTTTTTTTTTCAGCTGAACTCAGATTTTAACATGTATTTAAAGTAAAATATATTTAGAAAGTTGTGGGATAGAAGTCAGTTCGATAGAGCTGGCGTTGATGTAGAGTGCATTGCATGTGTTCTTCCTATGTAGCTAAAGGGAATATGTTTGTTTCATAACTTCTTGTTTGCTTGGAATATTCCTTTGGGACTATGTGTTCTCTGAGTTAACTGTGTGGGATCCTGCTATAATTCAAGTTTCCAAATCACATTTAATTCCCTTATTAGGCTAAACAAAAGGAAATAAAAATGCTTCCTTTATTGTTCGAGGTGCAAATTGTAGCATGCTAATCCATTTGTTCAGGCTTTCAGAACACAAATAGCAAGAGTGATTTTGCTGAATCCAATTAAGGCATACACAGTGCTCTTAGAGATATCAGAACAAATGGTGAGAAATAAGAGGGTTTGTTTCATGGTGGGTACCTTTTAATTTTTAGCCTTTAGTATTTAAAGCCTTTAGCAGTATATATCTTGAAGACTCATTTTGCAATTTGAGGAAGACAAAATATATTTTTTGAAAAAAGAAATAAAATCTGAAATTGGAGATACTTGCATTCTGAGCATCTGCTATTGACAAAATTGCAAGATTTAATCACACTACTAGCATGTAAAGCTATCTTGCCTCTATTTCCCTAAGTGTCCACATATGAGGAAGACAAGTTTATATTGCTTTAATATGAAAGATAAAATGAAGCTGTATCACACATGCAGATAAGATAAAAGATACAATATCCAACTTGAATATATGTAAAGGTTTTCATATTACATTGGAAATGTTTTCAAATTTTCTGTAGCAGTGTTATTTTTCTAATGTATACAGGTAGGATTATCTTCTTCAGTGGAGTAATAATTTCTAAAGGGAATGACATATTATAAATCGAAATTACAGACAGAGGGTATTCTGAGCAGTTCTAAACATTTCTGGTAAACGTGAGGTTAGCTATTGACTGATTGCTGGCCATATGTTTAAACAGCTCTGGAAGTGAGATCACTGCAAGGCGATCAGGGAGGATTTAGGTGGATGATTTCCAGAGCTTTGTTTGAGGAGACAGCTAAGGGAGAGATCTGCCTGTGCCTTTGAACAGCAGAGTTCGCTCTGGGCACTGGAACTTGACTGGACACTGGAGTGCAGGAGTGTGGGGTTTTATAGTCTGTCTGCAATTATAATGTGTAGATGATGAAAAGAGTGGGGTGATAAAATCGCTATAGTGATTTGAGATTGTATGCATTTAGTTTTGTGCCACCAAATAAAAGATCTCATCTAAGCTGCTTTAGTTAGCTTCATGTTCAATAAGGATTGACTACAAATCCTCACATGTGTCCAGCCTCTATGTCAGAGTCAGGGTAATCAAGATTTGCAAGCTTTTGGAAAAAATAAATCCCTTATATTTATACAGACAGATAGAAATCTCTGTGGGTATAGCTAGCAATTTCTTTGCCTCCTGACTAACCTAAATCACTACCTTTACATCATCTGAATAACAGTGAAGTGTCTGTGAGCTCTGGAAGGATTTCTCGCTGCTGGGATGTGGACATACAGGGAAGGATGCATTCAGTTCAGCTGAACTGTAAGCAATTAACAATTAGGACAAATATTCAAATAAGAAAAAGCTTCTGTGTGGAAGTATTTAAGGTAAAAAGCCTCATACTAAAATCAGTCCTGCATACTTGAAGCATTGTGATATTAGATTATTATTAGTCCATTTTTCAATGTAAAGAGTTTAAGAAAAAATTCAAAGCAAATGCAGAGCTGCTTTTACTAGTAGGAGTACATGCTTAGAAGTTTTCCTCCAAGTACAAGTCAGGCCAGTAAGAGAATGGAGCTGGCACCTCCATCTGCTCTGGAGAAGGTGGTGACTAATACTCTGTGCGAAGACTTGTTGTCACTTAGAGCAGCGTACGTTGTGACACTGAGTTGGGTCTATTTCTGCACACCTAAGGAAGCAGGAATGTTGTCATGATGTTAAGTATTAATAGTGATACAAGCAGAATAAATAGGTGGGACTTTTTTTTTTTTTTTTAAAGCTACATGAGCTTGAGGTATTCACACTGCAACTTAACTATGTGCGCAACGTATTTTTTTTCCCAAGGCCAGTGTAATGCATTTGAAAAATTCTCTGTGATTTTAAGGCTTTTATTATATTCTGTAATTCACTTTAAACTGTAACTGCTAGCTTTTGGAAGGAAATTTTGTGCCACATAAAAAATGAGCAAGGCGCAGAGCCGGTATAAGTGAATGTTATTTTTCAGATCATGTTATAAAATTTCTGCTTTGTAATTGCTTTGGGTAAACCCACTGATTTCAATAAAATTGTCTATATCAGCTTGATTCATTTTTTTCCAAAATGTTCTGGCTATATCTGTGGCCTGGTTGCATTTAATAAATGTCTGTGTTTGTTTTGATATTGATCCAAAGTACTGCTGGTGAGAAAAAAATGTGAACTTAAAAGATATTTAATGGAACACAAACAAAACAAGCAAAAGAATGTTTTTTCAATCAAATTTAAATGAACATGATGTTTCAACAAACATTGCTAGAGCATATATACTTCAGTGTGAACAATAGAAGCCTTCTTAGCATGATACTATCTGCTAATTAATTCTGCCTATTATCAGTATTTTTCTCCTGTGTGAAAATAGGTATATCTACAAAGTTTTATTCATCAAAAAGAGAGTGGAAGATTAGAGATACGACTCCAAGTTTTGTTGTGATAAGGACTGACAATTTTAGTTCCTCTTGTAAGTAAAGGCAGAAGTGAGGCTGGCCTGCTGGTCATAGGAGAATTGAATTTAATGCAGATCTAGTTGTTAGGGATCACTCATACTTCAGCAGTTAAGCACCCTGAGTAAGATAAGAATTAATCCTAAGAAAACATTACTGGTATTAAAATCCTAAAATATTGTTGTAAATATGACTTAGAGATTCCTGTCAGCTAGCAAGACTGAAGGAGAAATAATTAAAAGTTTATTTTGCTTGTGTTATGAAACTTTAACATGAATACACAAAGGCACAAAATTAACTTTAAAAAAAGAAAAAGAAAAGTATTTCCTTTTGTCTACTGTTTTCCCTGCTCCTTAAAGATAAAGGTCAAAAAAAAAAAAAAAATGCAGAGGGGGCTGGGGGGGAAACAAGAGCAAATAAATGGAACATTTAAACTTACGGCAAGATTTTCTTGAATGTTATAGTAGCTGTGTGAGGTGTAAAGTGGGGAAGGGGTGGTGATCTCTTGGAGCATGACATCTACAAGAAAGACCAATTGTTAAGAATGACCTAGAAACTTGGAAGTAACATTTTGATTTGAAATTTTTTGGATTCCATTCATCATCTTTACCATTGTGTACCATAAAATACTTCTTTGTATGTAAAGAATGAGATATAAAAAAATATTTTCAGATTATTATTCATTCTATGCTCTGTAAATGGAGCAAATGTTGTTTTCATGCTCAGTTAGTATAACATTTTTAGTCTTCTGAACAATGTAAAATATGCATTTAAAATTAATTAGTCTGCTTGTTAAGTATCTGACCCTCTGTTTCGTTATGCTATTATCTGGCAATTTATTTAAAGAAAAAAAAAACTATCTTCCTTTAGTTATGGTTAATTGTTAACTTTCTGTTGAAGCCTTCCATTACCACTCCCCCTAATTCCGGTGGGTTTATGAGCAAGTCTGATGCTGGATCATCATTGTTACAGGAGTGAATGTAAATGTAAATTCACAGGGTTTATTGATTTTTCAGAGTTTCTCTCCTGTACGTAACAGATACCTTCATGTTGTTTCAGGAGAATGTTCAATTAAAAATACATCCTTGCTCTATAGCCCCGAGACACTCAGTCCTGGGCGGCATATGGGCATTGCCTACTGCTACACCTTGGTAAGAGGAAACATTTCCCACTGCATGGCACGGTGCAGCCTGCTTGTTCTCCCGGCTTCCTGTTTGAAGTCCCGCATTTTCCTAATATCGTACTGCATCTTGTATGGACAGTTCTTAAAAGTTTGAGAGTAGATGACGAAGAAACAGCTTTATAAGTGATACGTGAGGAGTGAGATCTAAAGGACAGCAAAAAGCTGAAAGGAACACCTAACAGCATTGTAGACTTAAGCTCACAAAGAACACTTTGTGCTCGAGTCAGGTGTCCTGTGGACATCTTTAGACCATTAGCAGAATACAATTACCAAGTAAAGGCCAGAGAACATAAAGGATTCAGGCATGAATGGTAGATCAAAGCTAAGTTTCCATAACACACCTGCAGTTAAAAAGACTTTCTAACTATGGAAGAAGCAAGTTTGGAACAGTGGAAACACAAATTTGTCTATGAAAACTTGAATAAATATTTAAGATAATTTTCAACAGAAAGGAGCATAGGGCCTGATCCATGTTACATTTTTCCTCAAAGTTCTCTTCAATTTGTTAAGAATATAATTTTTATTTGGTATGCTGGTTCTTTGAGTGAGAATTTCAGTATGAGATGAGGAAGGGAACCCTGAACGGATCGTTAAAGCTTTAGCCATATACAGAGGTGTAGTCAAGGCACGTACATTAAAGAGAACTGTGCTAATGGTCTCAGGTACCAAAATAGTTGCTTTAATTTTGCAGTATCATTACAACTGCAGAAAATGAGTAATTTCACTGAAGTGAAAAAAATCAATGATGCTATTGATGTGCTCCAGCTGAGGTGTACGTGGCATTTTAAAGATGGTGTGGAGCTGAAGTTGTCCATTTCATAATAAAATGTACCGATTTTGCTTAGTTAAAACCTATTAGCTGGGTGAACTCTTGCATGCTGGTTATGTTTCAAGAAGTTATTTTCAAATGTCAAGCACTTGCTTTAGCAGGCAATTTTCTCTTATCAATTCTCAAGGTTAGTGAGGCCATCCTATGTTTCTCAGGAGTGCTTTGCCCATTCTCAGTGTAGAGATAGCAGTATCAGAAGTCGATGCTATGTAATTTTTTTTTTTATAATAGTATTCTTGAGTATTTTTATGTGGCTGTTTGTTTTTGGATTTACTTTTTTAGTAAATTGGTATAAAACTGTTTTTTATAACATGATTGTCAACTAAAGGGAATATTGCTGAAGGCATTGCTGCATCATTTCCATGCATTCCACTGATCTAGGAGACGATAACTGTTGAATACCAGAGTTTTTAACAAACCATAACAGTGGTGTGATGCTGGAGTAGGAATTGCTTCATGTTGTTTGTCGTCAAAGGATAAACTGTCCCGTTTCATTTACAAGAGAAATTGAGGAGAATATTAAGCAAGAGACAGGACTAGGTCATTTCAAGGGCTCATTTTATTATTTAAATGTAAAACAAAGCTAAATCAAGATGCAGATATTAAGAAACATTTACTTTTGTTTTCCTTCCCTGTGCTCTGGGGTTTATTTTGGGATCTTGGCTTGCACTCAAATAAAGCTGAACTTCTTGCTGGCTTTTGCAGCAGACTAATTAGTCCCTTCTGGGAAGCACCTGATTAGCTTTTTAAAGAGCTGCTACCTGGTCCTTCCCAAGCTCATGGTGAAACACAGCAAGACAGCATCAGAATAGCTTAATTCCTTTCTGGGCAAGGTGTAGAGTGAGAATGGAGATTGTGTCTCTCCCATCCCAAGTTGCCTCTCTTCGTGGCAGATAATGAAATAATTGTCTAGATGTACATGAATTCCCTGTATTTCTAAGTTGCTTGTAAAATGATTGCTATTGTGATAGCTAAGACTGAAGACAAACATTCATCTTAGGGTCAAACTTTAGCTGTTAATATGCTTTATGGTGTTCTGCTGACTTGTTCTGCAGAAGGCAGGATAACACTGATATCCTTATGATCCTGTTAATAAGTTTCATGCTTATTTTATTAAATTTGCATATTGTAATGTGCAACATCTACATTTGGTACATCTAATAAGCGAAAGCTCATTCAATGTGTATAATTCAGAAGTAATTGATTAGATTTAAATCTAAATTTCTGAAAACTTTCAAGTCATTTGCAGGAGTTTTTTCATCTGCCAGTGACCTTTGATTCCTGAAAGCACCTGTGTGGTGCTTTCACAGGAAACACACAGTGGTTTTTTTCTGGTGTTTGTTTGTTTTATTTTGTTTTTGAATACCAAAGTGAGGAATGTGATGCACAAAGCAATCGCTTTCCATTGAACTCTCATGGAGACAAGTACAGGTAAATCATACGTGTAACAGTGAATGTTAAATATAGGGGGCTATCATTTCAAACTAATAGAGCTGTAAACCAGCACAAGTAGGGCCTTTCAGAGGCACTGAAGAAGGTAAGTATTTAAATGTTTATGCCTAGAATCAGCCATATAAAGGTTAACATTAGCATGTAAATGGCGATGGTGATTGCATTTCACTGTCAGTATGAATTGGGTAAGAAATGGCGTTCTTGCTTCAAGAGAATTTTCAGTATTTCAGGGAATTTTATTCTCCTGAAGAGTCAACCCTGAAAAAGTTTGTCCCTGAAGATTATAAAGAAAAATTAACAATCTTAAAAATATAGTTAGTGTGTGATGGTTAGTGTGTTTGTGTAAATATGTATGTCATATTCCTCATTTAAATTTCAAATTTGCTTTTTTTCTTAAAATGTGAAAGGTTTTGAAGCTTGAATTAACTTCAGAATTTGTGATTTAGCTTTACTTTCAAAATGCAGGAGGAGGCTATTTACCAAATCAACCTCATACTGTAAATGGAGTTCACTTAATCAAATGGATTCTTCCTAGTGAAAATGTTTGTCAAGACATATCCAAAGAAAAAAATATCATACCTCTAGCAAAACCAGGCTCTGTAGGCTGAGAAAGAAAACTGACATCTAAAACAGTTGGAAGTATTTGAGTTTTGCAGTCAGAGTAGTTCTATTGTCGATGAAATGTTTCACTGTATAATTGTGATGTTTGGAATTACCCCATCCTTACTTTGCAAGTAAGAAAATACAAATAAACAGAGGATAAGAATCTTTGTCAAGTAAGACATGCATGGTAAGTAGGAGAATAACTTCTCACCATAATACTGCAGTTGTGTCCATGTTAGAGTTACCAAGTACTCAGCAGAGCTACAGATGTCCCATTTTCATGTTCAGAAACTTCCTGTGAGTTCTCTCCTGTTGGTTTGGGAGTAGTCTGATTTTTGTTTTAAACTGCAAAGATCTTTGTGACTGAAACAAAAGAAATATTTGGTGTGTAGTGTGCAATAGTTTTTTATTTTTGTTTTTCAAATGTGCCAAAACCATGAGGAGTCTCTAAAATCCAGGTGATGGCGAGCAGGAAGAACTGACAGACATTTCACAGCTGGGGTACGTGTAGCTCTGTGGGCTTGAAGGCACTCTGCAGTGTCTCAGTTCAGGAACCACTGCTCTGAGTTTTATTTAAGACTGTCAGCTACTTCTAGACATGTTTTCATAACTGCGTTCCAGATCTGCTGGAACATCTTCATTTGTCCAGTTCTTGTTGCTGCTGCAATTAAAGATTCTTTAACACTTGGGCTTCACTGGGAGGATAGGTCCCTCCACACAGGGATTACTGACCCCTGCCACAGACTCCCCGCACAGCTAACAAGATCGACATTCGAGGAGGATGTGTCAGAGGTGTAGAGAGAAGTCTTTTGCAGTAAACCATATGGTCTTCAGGTCTCCTCTGCACCAAATGTTTTGAACAAAATATCTGTGTTGGGTTTCTGCAGACTGCAAGAAGCAATCTTCTGACAAACCAGAAGGAAATCCCTTTCTCCTTGTCATTCTTGAAAAAGCAATAATGATGGAATAAAATGTGGTAAAAAAAATTGTAATTTTGTCTGTTGCTATTCTTGAGTAGTACCAGATTTCTTGCAACTTCTGGTAGGGAAAATGTGATGTGTTTTGAAGCCCAGAATATTACTTGTTCCAAGCCTTTAGTTTGGTTTCTGAAATGGGTAGATTTTGAGGAGGAAAAAAGCAGCAAAAATAGACTAGATGTCTCTGTAATTACTTTCACATGTATCTGAAGATATCCTGAGTGCGAGCAATTCGGCAGAACTTGCAGGTTAGGTGAAGAAACAATAAACAGCTTCTGTTTCACTAGGCCAGACTCTTCCAACGAGTTAGAATGTTTGCAGATACAATGAACTATAGCTCTACAGGCAGAACTTAATCAGTCTGATGTTATTAAGGTAACCTGGATACTCATACTAAATGAGAACTTGCTATTTCTTCTGTTTTGCAACTAGAGGTCTACTTATCCTGTTACCAGAAGAGTTTAATGGGGGAAGATGTGGTGGACAGGAGGAGAGTTCCACTACTTGTAGAATCTTCTTTCTGCATTCACGTGTCCATTAGGTACCTGATTTGAAAACTCATTGCATCTTTTTGTATTAAAAGCACAAGAATACCTTTTTAGGCAGGACAAACTGGTACTGAGGGATATGCTCTGATGTGATTTCTTTGGTTGCGTGTAGAAGGAAGATTTGAGCTCTTGAGCAGCCCAGATATGTAGGGAATGGGTAACAAACTGTTGACAATTGTCCTTAACTCTCCTTTAAATCAGATACTTAAGCGTTGAGTCTATCACTCAAGAACATGATTGGATTTATAACAATTTGTGGAGGACTGTAGGTCTAAAAATCAATGGTGAAGTTCTCAGGGATTACAAATGCCATGACATTATTTTAGGTGCCACTTACCATGCCATTAAACTTGCTAACAAGTGTACAAATCCCAGTGGAAACTTTTAATCTCAGTGCAATAGTACTGGTGATTTGTAGGTCAGTGCTAGACTTCATTAATGTTCCAGTTCCATTAATGTTCTATAAAACAAAAGCTAGATTTAGGCAAAACACATGTAATTTTACATTTTTAGTGGAAAAACTTTAATTTCCATGTTTTCAAGCAACTTACTAACATTAATAATAAGAGAAGCATAGTTTCAGTATTTGCATTTTTTTAATTTGTTTTTTGATTTAAAATTACTGATTTAAAAAGTGACTCATCCTAAAACTATTACCTCAGCTAATTTCTTTCTTTTTCACTACCACTAAAATTGCAGCATACTAGTGGAAGTATTAGAAGAATATTTTTTTATGGAAAGGGAAGAAAATATGGGTAAATAACCTGGGGGAAAATAATCATGATGCCTCACTTGCTGATTGTTAGGATTTTTGCTTGTGCTCTTATATATACAAATTGAAATCATAATGACAGTTTTTGTCAGTTCATTAATGCATATCCAGCAAGTAGGCAGAGACAAGGGGTACAGAAAAGTCTTCTCATCTGTTATATCTGACTCAGATTTTTCAAACCATGGGATATTTTTATTATTTAAAGGTCACTTCTCGAAAGCTTTTATGAAATTTTAGTCACATCTGTTGTCACTAATTGGAGCTTTGTAGTTTTACACTATGTAGTTCACTAAAGAGGTGGAAGTTGGTGTTAAATCTGTTGAATGTGGGCTTATTTCAGTAGGCAGTTCCAGGACAATAATTCGAAATATTTCAAAAAGTCATGGAAAGTGCAGAGCAGTGGGCAGATTCCGCGTAGGCCTTTTACAATCATCACTGAAAACCACAAACTGGCATCTACTAAATGACCATATTACTTCCCATAGTGAGGAATATAATCATATTAATGGAAACTGCCTTTGTATTTGCATGATCTAATCTGAACTTTTAGTTGTATAGTTTTCTAATCAATTTTGATGTTTAGTAGGTGGAACAAAAAATCATAGAAGCATAGAATGGTTTGGGTTGGAAGGGACCTTAAAGACCATCTGGTTCCAACCCCCTGCCATGGGCAGGGACACCTCCCACTAGACCAGGCTGCCCAAAGCCCCATCCAGCCTGGCCTTGAACACTGCCAGGGGTGGGGCACCCACAGCTTCTCTGGGCAGCCTGTGCCAGTGCCTCACCACCCTCTGAGTAAAGAATTTCTTCCCTATATCTAACATAAATCCACCCTCTTTCAGTTTAAAGCCATTACCCCATGTCCTATCACTACAGTCCCTGAGAGTCCCTCTCCATCTTTCCTGTAGGCCCCCTTTAGGTACTGAAAGGCCACTATAAGGTCTCCCTGGAGCCTTCTCTTCTCCAGGCTGAACAACACCAACTCTCTCAGCCTCAAAACGGTGGATTCTTATTACTCTGTGATATGGAAAATCTCCTTTGGTTGAACTTAAAAGTAGTTGCTTTTTGTCAGTATCATTATTTCCAAAGAGATCCAAAGCTGTAGCACTGGAGTTGTGTGTGTTGCTGACAAACAAGATGTTATAGAAAAATAGCCCCAAGACTTGAAGAAGGAAGTTGAATTGCATTTTCTGTAGTTAATGTATAAATTTCTTCTCAGAGAAGACAACTCAGGATAGTTCTATGTTCAGTCTTACAAGGCAATACTAGAATCTAAGAAAACATTTACAAGTGCTGCATCTGTGGTAATTTTCTGATGGTTGCTAACAAGAAAAAGAAGAAGGAATTGAAAACGGAAGAAAGCAAACCAGTTAAATGCCAAACAAGAATATATCATCAAGGTTCTAAATCTTACAGGTGGTCGTCTTGGTTCCATCACAGGCTACTTAGGTGGGCTGGATTCTGCTGGGTTTGTTCAGGTATTCAAGGGAGAAAGGCAGTATAGGAACTTACAGCGAAACTATCTGTGTTGAAAACTACTTTTTATATCTCTTAAAAGACCTCTTGTATAAGAATCTGAAAAGAATAAAATTCATCAAGGTGAACCAGTTATATCATTTTGTGTTGTGAATTTATTCTTTAATAAGCAAATTGATAGAAGGATCTCATGGGAGATTTTGTTGTTTGCTGTCTTAAAAATGAGTGGTAGCACTTTGTGGACAAATACCTGCGTCTGTAGGATCTACATCCTTGAAGGTTTTCAAAATGTGGCAGGACAAGTCCCTGAGCAGCCTTATCTAACCTGGTGTTAGCCCAGTTAGCAGGGAAAGGTCCAGATGACCTCTAAAGAGCTCTTCCACTCTAATTCATTCTATGATCCTGTGCTAATCCACTTTATGTCCACTTTCATCTTTCCCTACCACAAAAATTTTATCGAGTTTAGTATGAACACCTGTAACTGTGTAACCTCTTCTTATCTTGACAGGTAACATGCTGTGTTGTACAATTCTCCTGGAAAAAAATAGGTTCTGCTGTGTGATATTTTTGAGAAATTTCCGGAGTCAGACAACCAAAGCTAACCAGATCTGTCAAACTGGAATTAAATGTTAGGTACTGCATATAGACAGAAAGCAATCTTACATGAAAGCTGAATTGTTTACTGGAGGGTCATAGAAGGTATTGTCATTTAAAGCTTCTTAATTTTTTGATAGTTGCAGCTTTTAACATATTGACTGTTACTGAGATGGAAGCAAGATGTATTTATGTGGTAGATGCAAATGTGACCTTTAAGTGAGGCCTGTGTTTTATTCTACCATTTAAAAAAAAAAAAAAAAAAAGCCAGTATCTTCTGCTTTCAGGTCTGCCAGTGTTTCCTGAATTCTGCTTGCTTATTTTTCCTCAGCATTGAATCTGAGCACATTATTCATTGTAACAGTTTCCATTTCAATTGTTTACTGGGAGAGGCATGCTGATGTAATTACAGAGGAGGGAATGGACACTTCTGATCTATAGCACTGTCCTCCTCAAGTCCTACCAGTGGATATCCCAGCGTGAAGACAGTGCAGACAATAAGAAGTCAAAATGTGATCCCATTATTTCTGTAGAGTGCTTTAAGGCATGGCATTAGAGAACAGCACCGTTCCTGCAAAGCCTGAACATCTCCAATATTACAGCCTCATAAATCAGATCCGGTTTCATTTACTCACCAAGTCAGCTAAAGTATCTTAGCTGGGAGCTCTTCAGAGAAATACTAAATTATGCTAACTTCAAATTTGACCTATCATAAATAATTAAGTAACTTAATTATTGAGGCTGTTTCCCTGGATGTGTTAACAGCAGGTTTAGCATTCCAATTTACAAGCAGCTCTAAATCTATGTCTGTTAAAGATGCTTTGATCAGTATACGCTCAGATAAGATTTGCAGTGGCATGAGAATGATCTGATGAAGTAGAACAATGGTTTTCGATAAATTAACACTAGCGATTACATACTGAAAATGTTGTGGGCCACATGAAAGATCAACACAGTAAATGTATTGCACTGAGATAATCTAATCTGTTTTTATTTTAGTAATTTGAGAGGTTTTGTATTTCATTGTATTTCATACTCTGTAAAAGCACGCATTTTTGTGACATGTAACAAGACAGTCCTTACCTGCTGCCAACAGCAATGTCAACTGCTAGGAGGAACTTAGTGTGTTCATTTATAATGTGATTTTTTCTACTTATCTTTTTTTTTTTAATACTTGTCAGATATGCTACTTCCCTTTTGTTGAAAATGTGCAGTGGTGTTGGTGTTGCCCCTCTATTAACCAGGTACTGAGCTGGCCAATCTTTCATTTAAAGCAAAGCAAGGCAAATGCTATAAATCCAGCAACAGGATGTTTTGTCAAGTGGATTAAAGGACAATAAAATAGGATATATTATATGTATATATATATATAATATATCCTACAACTACATCTTCATACGTGTGTGTGTATACCTATCTATCTATATAGAGATATATAATATAACTATATCTTCATTAAATCTCGTCTCAGGACATGGCAGGATACTGTTCAGTCTGGACAAGCTAGGTATGTCTACAATTTTGAACATTTAAATTCAGGGTTTGAACATTTACGCATCTGAGTGCTTACAGTGAAAGAGATGTTGGCTGCCTGAATAGAGCGTCTTTGGTCTGGGCTGTTCACTCTTGTTCTAGGGGAGAGGTACAAGCTGGCCACTCCATTGGCGCTGCACTGTTGGAGTTGTTTCTTGTTCAGTCTGTCAGGACACACTAAGAATCAGGAGGAGGGAGGATAAAGATAGATGCTACTACTTTATTTCGTGTGCTGTAATTTTAGAGTCAGGAACGTACATTTTCTTTCTTTCCATTCTAATTGAATGTGTGGCTATTGACCTTTTAAGGTCCTTTCTGCCTTCCTGCTCTACAGGCTCCATTTGCCTTCCCCTCACTCTCTCCTTCCACTCCTTTTCTGAAGATGCTCGGATATGTCTTATTGTCATTGGGCCACCTTCACCTTTAGGAAGGGTGAACACTTTTAGAAATGATTGAATGGTTTCCCTTTGTGTGTGTTTTTTTGTTTTGTTTTGTTTTTTTTTTGACCGATTGTCCAAAACCGCCGACAAGTGCGGCAGTCTCGGCGCTGCTGACAAGCATCCCACAAGGCACTCCTGGCACCAGCCTGGTGCTGGGTGCAGCTGCCGCCCGGTGCCACAGCTTCCTCTGTGGGACAGGTACGGCTGGACGCCTCGGTCGGCAGTTTCCTGACAGTGCCGTAGCACTGGGGAGCATCAGGGTCCCCGCAAGGGTCCCCTGGGGCATTTACAGTGTCGGAATACCATCATGGCCTTTTTCCCTGTTACTGCGGGGAAGGGGCTGACCCATGGGATGTCGCAGGGTCTCTTCCCTGCGCTGCTGCTGTGCGAGGCGCGTACAGCCACCCCGGGCTGCAGCTTCCCGTGCTCGAGGTCCGGTGCTGCGCATTGCTCCCACTGCGGAGGGGGAGAGGAGCCAGCCGTTCATGATGTGTCAGTCATACTTTTCCATCTTCTGACTGATAATATTTGGCTGACTTGACAGAGCATACGCAATGCAGTCTTGGAAAAGGGTGCGTGAGCGGGGGGAGCTGGCATGAGAGAGCGCATCCTAGCGCTGCCGCCGTTCTGCAGTCTCCCCAGACAGCAGCCGCTCGCCCTGCCTCTCTCAGCCACTTACTCATTCACAGTGCAAATGTTCTTGTTTGTATGACAATGCTAATTGAAAGAGCTGCTCCAACTTTAGTAGCTATTTGTTTGGTTATGTCACAGACAGTAACTTCTAACTTAATAAACCAAACAGACAAATGTTCAGCAGGAGTTGTTGCAGCAGTGCAAAACTTTTTTTTTTTTTCTTTTTCCAGAGTGGCAACGTGAATCCAAAAGACAATCCCTATCTGCAACAATCTGTACATGTTTAGAAGGGACATTCTGGTTGCTTCTGTCCCTGATCTTTTTCAATTAATTTAAATGAAAGGTAGCCGAGTTTCAATTTTAGAAGTATAATTCTTGTAGATTCTGTGAGGAGTTATTGTAGTCATTAGCCTCCTAAACGGCTTTTTTTTTAAAACTTTTCACATATCTTTTGAATATTAAATTCACAAAAAAGGGATGGAGTTCTTATTAGCTATCAATTTACTCATATCTGTTAAACTCTCTTAATGCAATGATTTATTACATTTGAAAACCATAATAAGTATGTGCAAATTCTGTATCCCAAACTGGGCTGGATGCTACGTACCAGAGATTTATATCCATAACTGTACAGAGGAGAACAACCAGGTACAAGTGTGGCCTGCAAGGTTAGCTGTGTGGGGATTACATGGCAGGTGGAGGAGAGCTTTGTGCTGTTTTTATGCTATGCATCCTTCTTCAAATCCCAGTGCTCTTTCAGTGCTGCTTCTTTCTTTCATGCAGACCTCAGGCATCGATCACCTGCTATTTGGCATTATGAAATTCTCAATTCCAGTTACAGATTTAATCTCCTTTAAATAAGGAATTGTGGCCAAGGGTGTTTATGTTCAATTCAGCCAGTTTATTTCAGATGGAAAGAGAGAAGGTGAGGAGCTTGGATCTAGAAATGACTGATCAGTATTTTGCGGTACTGTCGGCCACTGTGAGGATGTTTTGGTCTTAAACCAGGTTGGAGATTAATCTTATTAGCAGTATGGATTTGCAAATAGGTAAATCCTCTGACAACAGTAACGAAAGCTAGAAAACTGATTTTCGCCGGTGTTACTGGAGCAGAAATCCCTACTTTATTGTTTTACAGCGCAGTATTTGACATACAGCTTTCCTGTGGCACAGTGCACATTTATTAGTATTGAATATTACCAGAGGAGAAAGCATCTTTATTCTCCGCTCCATGTTAGCTGGACAGGTGGTCTAAAAATCTGGCAGGTTTTATAGTGGGTAATGTCTGGAAAGCAGTGTCTGGGTTAGTACTCTACAACTTGGCCTAGTCTGTGTCACTGCTTAATGATTCCAGTGGAATATAGCATTCAAAATTTCTCGGTCGCTGCTGTTTGACAAAAGAAACTGCTAAATATCTGTCTGTCTATGTATATATGATAATGCCAGTTATACTAACTTGCTGTCTTTGGAATTTTCTGTATCTAAACCAAAGATTTTTATCCCATCCTCAATTTCTCACTGTTTAGCACTGTCATCTGATAAGCCAAGTAAGCATAGATGTTCCAGAGATATATAAATGTTTAATAACAAAATTGCTATTCCAAGTAGTTTTCTATGTGATTTGTGTGGATGCCAATATTTTCTATTAGCTGTGCATTCGTTTGAAACTTATTGGAAGAATTTGGCAACAGGTGCTGTTTAATAAATAATGCCTATCTGCTAGACAGTGTCAGATACTAGGCACAGCCTGTTTGGGAAAGGTTAAGTTTTTGAAGAAGCATCCATTACAGTTTCTTAGAATTTTCATCTTTTTTTTTTT
>VXAL01012821.1:79644-89774 GCA_013399475.1 Chauna torquata
TTTTTTTTTTTTTTTTTTTTTTTTTTACCACAACTTGTTCTTGCTAAACATATGAGAACTACTGCAGAGTGATTACGTGGATGCTTTGAAGAGAGTCTCGTGTTATGATTTATCACATATGTATGCTGTGATTCAAGGAATCCTGTATTCATGTATTGAACTTTGAGAGCAGTTTCACTAATTCTGGTTCAGCGTGATCCTATATCAGGCTCACAGCAGAACACGTGCAGATGTTGGCTTTTTATTGATCCTCCTTTGGTGTGTCTTACTGCGTGCGTGCAGCATCCCCTGCTTGCCTGCCTGCCGCCAGCGCCGTGCTCCTGCCTTCGTGACCCTCTCAGGAGCGCTAGCTCTGCTGCCCGTGCGCTGAGCAGCCGGACGGCCCAGGGCCAGCGTGAGGGACACGCGGCAGCTCTGAGCGGGTGCACTCAGTGTTGGCAAGGTAGTTGCTTTACAGTCATTTTTTTCCTCACAGTTCTGCCAATAATTCATGTATACCTAGGTGTTTGAACACTCAATTTCCATAAATTTGTGTAGCCAGACATCCAAGTTTCTGAGGCAACTTCAGAAGTCCCAGATGAGATATTCAGCTATCTGATACGCATGTGTAACGATCATTTTGGGTGTTGTTCCACGTTGTGTAGGTAGACCATTAACTGTGCTTACACAAACTGATAAAAAAAAAGAAAAAAAATTACTTTTTCAAGTTACCTTTTTCAAGTTAACTCCGTATAACGTTAAAACAAAAAAACAGCAAAAAAAGACACCCCCACCCCCACCCCCAATAAATTAAGCCTATTGTGTTTGAATAGCAGAGCTGAGTCATGCAGCTTAACTTTTTAGGAAAACTTCTAATTATTTTTACAAGCACAACAGAATTCCAGTGCAAGTGCAGTTGATTTGAGCAAAATAATTAGTGTGCCAAAGATGTGATGACAACTGAGAGGATGCAGTGAAATGTTCCAGCTTCCATTAGAAAATAATGATCTTCTTGGCTGAGTAAAAGTATTTTAATTAAATACAGCCAATTCCTAGTAATCAGTGAACCTATTAGCCATGAAATTTGATTCCCTCATCACAGACTGTTCACTTACATATTTCAGAAAAAAATGGCTCTGCATATCATTTCCAGTCTAACAGTACACAGTTGTGTACTGTTTTTCAAATACTACTGTAGCTTTTGTATAGCTTAGGAAAGTGAAGCCGTAAACATTTTTTTCAGAAAAAGTTGCCAAGTGATTGACAAGAATCGGTAGTTAACGCTGCTGTTCTTCATGTCAGCAGTCTGATGCTTCAGCGGGAATCTTGCTGGGCTCCGATTTGTCATCTGATCAGCAATAGAAATGCAATTGTTTCTTCCTTGATTGGCTTCATCTCTTATTGATGGCTTTCACCATCAGTGAAACTAAATGGGAAAACATCCTTAATGGAATAAAAATATTCTCAAAAATGAAAATTACTTGCATGGATTATACTCCAGTCTTGTTAACAGCATTTTCGAAACCACTAATAATGGGCTTTCTACTCTATTACCGATAGCAAAACAAGTAATATGGCTTTCCACAGACAGACTTGTAGTAAAAAAAAAAAAAAAAAAAAATGGATTCTGTAGTTGTATTTTGCATTAAAATCATTTGTTTGCTAGAAATTCAGTCCTATTTGATGTAGGCATATACACCCTGTTGCTGCCTGCAGAATCATTACAATATTTAATTGCTGTATGTCCTTTTGTGGTAAACTTAAAATCATGAAAACTGCAAGCTTCTACTTGCAAGTCTTGAGTTGTTGCTATGCAGGGTTCATACGGTTTGAAAATGTTTCATGTGCAAATGGAGCACTTGCACGCTGATAGGTCATTGCAAATGGTTAGCAGAAAAGTGAGGCATGGGCAGCATTTATAATTGAACAGCTTTGGGTCTAATTCTAATCCCATTGAAATGGAAAAAGAAAGCAATTATAGTTTGCTTACACGAAGAAGAGTTGCAACTGGGAACTACAGCTTGACTTCAGGGAGGTGCAAGGGGAGTTGAGTGCATTTTCTGCTTCTGTGACTTTGTCTTCCATATCAGGAGAGTAACTGAACTAAGAATGTACTCAGTAATTTGAGGTTCTAGATGTTTCAAAACAAACAAACAAACAAACAAAAAAGCAAAATAAAAACCTCCTAGAATTTGGTGTCTAAGTGCAAGGTATGAATTTCTTAACTAGAATAGTGTTGGCAAAGAGAACACAGCCTGCTTTCATCTTGGGGAATGAATTGTTTTTTCAATGTAGTGCAGTGAAGTAGCTCCAGCTCTACATTTCTCACACGAGGCTTTTTCCCTTGCCATGAGGAATCTATATTTATTTTACCAGCTGCCAGGAGTTCTTATTTACCCTCCCTGAGATTTGATGCAATGCCCTTTAAAAACCATGATTGTCTCTCCATTCACTGCTGAAATCCTGTCACGTTCAGTTATTTATAAAGGTATCCAACTTCAGAAGCTGTAATAGTATCATTAAAGCTGGTCATGAGAGGTTTTGGGCTAACATACCTTGTTGTATCAGGAACACAGCAAATGCATTAAAAATGTACTCAAAATTTTGTGTCGGTAATGATCAGGGTATCAAACAGCCATTTTTCTCCAAATTTTCTTCCTGTGTGGTATATGTTATACCATCTTTAGTTTTAAGATCTTCAGACTTCTTAAAAGATTGGGGTGATTGTCTTCTCCTTTTAAAACAAACATGGGAGGGAATTGAGTTTTCCTACCCCCCACCCCCCCTGCCTTTCTCTCCATTTTTAGTTCTTCTCCTAGTCAGACACTAGATCTATTTGTTCTTTGCATCCAGTTCATGAAAATTACATCTGGAAAGCTGGTATTTTAGAAAGTATTGAGCAGCTGGAATAGTGGGCTAAAAGGAAATCATTTTAAAACAGTACTGTAATTTTCCATTTTTCCTGTTGCACATGCATACTATGGGGACGGCTGAAAATTTCTGGTGACATGATCAGATCATGATGATAAATCTTTTTTAATACAACTTCACTCGAAATGCTAGTGCAATGGAGCTGGCTTAAAGGCATTTGGGGAAAGTATTAGCTCTTCTACTAAATGTCATTCCATTTTAACTTTTGGTAAGCCATATATTTTTGTACTTAGTGCTTTCTTTTCCAGTGATGATACATTAATGAAACAAAATATGGTAAAATAGGACAATGCTTTAAGGGAGCAAAGGAAGAAAAAATAGAGCTTCATCTCACCAAAGGCCGTAGCATAACCTATAAAATTTTGTTGGATACCACCACTTTCAGTTGTGGCACTGTTTAAGAGTGATGAATAATTCTGAGTAAGAATACTGATTTTTAATAACTAACTGTGATCTAGAAAATCAGCACTGATTTTTTTAAGAAACATAAGTAAATATAATTGATTAGAATTCAGGTGAATTTCTTGTCTTTTATGCCTGAGTAAGAGAAACTATTTTGCGCTTCCCTGTGTTGAATTCTGTGGTTGTGCAACCGTTCTTTTCAGATCTGCATTTATAGTTGCGGTAAGTGCATTACTAACATCATTGAAATAAATACTGTGGTATTTAGTAAGCCTTTGGTTCTGCTTCTGCCATTAAAGCACTAAATAATAAAAGCCAACTTTTAAAAATAATACTGAAAAGAATAGTAATTTGTTGATCTAAAAAAACTCACAGAAAATGACAACAAAGTATGCCAGCATTTTGTACTGCACTTTGAGACACTTTGTAGGTATGTAGGAAGAAAGAATAGCTCAAAGAGCTTAATATTACTTTGGCTTTTTTGCTTTAGCTTCCAGAAGATTAGGATTTTAAATTAAAAACAAACTAACTTGCTAACCAATTTGTCAAGTTCTATACGATCAGAATATGTTTTTTCTTCATACTGAAGAATATTGTTGCATATTGACCAAAATGTGAAAAATATGTCCACATTGTACAGACAATAAGAGACACAAAGTGTAGGAGAGGAAATTGCTGAAAACCTCATGAACAGGAAAAATGTAAATACATTGCATCTTTAATGCATAAATAAGCTGTTTTGTTTTCCTGAGGCCTAATGATGTAGCGTCCTGCGTAGAATCATCAGGCTTCGATATTTGTATTCCTTTTCAACTCTGAAAGACTCTCTAAGTTCAATATTAGAATTTGGTAAATACAGCATTTAACATTCATTATGCTGTAAAGATAAGAAAGGGTTGGAAACCGCTCTGAGGAATCTGGAATGATTGCCTCATAATGACCACAGCTATATCATTGGAATAAAATTGATAGTGAGAGATGTTTGACTATCACACCTTATCATCAAGAAAGATTAGTGAGATTGGAAATATCGATATAACAAAACAAATTGAGAGACTGCTTTGAAAAATACATGTTAATATATCAGTGGAAAAATTATATTAAACCGTGGCAGTAGACTCACTAATGTGGGTGCACACCTTATAAGCACGAGTTTATGGTGCAAAAATGGGCACTATAATTTGGTCTGTGTCTGCTCTGAAGATGCTGGTAATGGTCTGCATGCATATGACCCTTTTAGCTGCATCTAGAAACCTGAAGACCTTTCTAACTGCTGTGTTACATCTGACCATCATGTTGTATTGGCAAATTGAAACGCATTCAGAGGGAAATAGAGATTGCAGGGGAATAGAAGGATTTCGCTTAGAATGAATGACTAAACCTATGTATTTGTTGCACATGCTTGTATCATAAGTGAAGAGATTTTAAATATGCTTTTGTAAAACTTACGAAAATATTTTTGATTCATACCAGAAATCTCTTAAATTTTACTTTAGTATAAGTAATAATAGTAATAGTAATGACTGGGAGTTAGGGAAGCATAACATTCTACAAGTAGTAGGAGAATATAAGCATCAAAATAATATTGGTATAATAATATAACAACAGTAGCAAAAATTACTAATATTAGTTACTAAAAATGGTGGAAAAAATGTAGGCAAAATATCAAGAAAAACTTTCTGTGGGAAGGGTCCTGGAATGTCTTCCAGAGAAATTAAAATGTGTTCTTTATGCCACTTAAGACCTCCTTAAGACCTAATATATTTTTTTTTTATTTGAAATAATCTTTTTAAGTAATGGGGTAAACTACATCGTTTAATCATAGTACTAAATATTAACCACCACCATGAAAACAAAACAAAAAACAAAAAACCACCAACAAAAACCAATCCTTCATGTGTCTTCCAATGTATTTTCTTTATCTGACTCATTAAGAAAAATAATCAGAACAAATGCATATTGGCATATGAGGGACTTGAGGAGAGAACCGACAGAGAAACACAAAGATGAGAGAAACCTTGGCTGCCTGTTTTTTAGTTCCTGGAGATTTATACTGTTTATATGCTTGCATGAAAGAGAGAAAATGAAGACATGAAACAGAATAATAAAGCACGCATGTTATACGTTTTTGTATACAATTTTAAAGGTGAACCAAGAGCAATCAGAGAGTCTGTCATGAATATTATCATTTGGCTTTAAATTCAGATGTTGAGGAGAACAAGTCTTTGAGTTGAGGTACCTACAAATTCTTTCTATATTCTAACTTCAGGCATCATGCTGCAAAGCAGGTAGATTAATTAAAAGAATTGGCTTTAAATTTTTGAATCCCAGAGGATTTTCTGAAGTTTTGTTACTGTCATAGCACTGAGGATGTTCCTAAAGAGAACTGATATTTGATCAATAAAACATTTATTGAATATACTTGAAATTGAAGCTATAGCATTGCCAGAAAAGGAACATATTTGGAACAAAATTAATAATTAACAGCTAAAATTTATGAATATTTTAACAGAGGTAATGCAGAGGACTGTATAGGAAAGCAGGAATTACTCATTTTAAGGTCTGCCTATAGCAGTCAATTGCGATTGCTTGACTTTCATTTGCGAATTTAATTTGCCATGTGGCATGGGAATAAGAGAACTAGGCTTACTGCAGGAAGACAGTATTGATATGCAGACTGAAACGGAAAATCAGATTTCCTTCCCAGATCACTGTAAAGAATGTGCTGAACATTGACTTGACACTGTTGCAGTAGGCAAGGGTACAACTTCCCTTCAGTCTCAGCTTCATTCTTTCAAATCATGACCCGAGACCTGCTGACACTGTTGGAAGCATTAATGCTGTTCGTTCGTTTTCGTTGCTGTTGGGTGGTTTGTTTGTTCCTGTCTTCTCTAAGGTATACCTTCTCGAGCTGACAGGAAGAGTCCAAGTGATGCTACGCGTCCCTGTCTGTATTATTAGCCTTAACTGGTCTAGTACGGAAATTCTTTACGGGGATTTTAAGTTTTTGTCTCAGTAACTAAAGGTGGAGCACGTGACAAAAATAAAAGGACAAATTGTATTCTGTTGGGACAAAATATTGGTGCGCATCCATCCTATGAAGTCATACTTTATTTTATGGAGACTAGAACTTAGCTCTGTTTAATTAATCACAGTGCACAGAGCATCCTACGTATATATTTTTTAAAAACATTATGCAACTTTATGCTGATAACATGCATCTAAGTGCTTTGTTGATGATCCACTCTACTCCTAGCTTTTGAATACATGATGATTTTGAGCTAGGAAAAGAAGAAGATCACTTTAAAAACTCTGAGAAGCTGTTATGAATGAATGAAGGTTCTATTCTTGGGTGCTTTAGTACCTTGAATGATAAACATCCACAGCCTCAGCTCCAGCAGCCCTCAGCCCTCTGCCTAAATCCTTGTGTGTCCACTCTCATAACTTAATTATCCTCACTGAAATATCAGTACACTCAGGTGGTGCTTCGCTATATCTGGTTTCACATCAGCTGGTTATCCCAATTTACTTCAGTAGCCTTTACTTTTTTACTTTTGCAGATCAGAAGCATCTCTAAGATAATCCTTAAATGTGTGTTGCTTTTTCGGAAATCCATATAAGTTTAGATTTTAACTAAAATAAACTATTATTTAGAAGTTATAAACTAGATTTGTAATCTGCTTCATTCCTTTTTTTTTGTGTGTGTGCGCGCACTGGTGATTCAACTTGTCACTCTTAACTGTCAGGTTTTAACTTTACCCTCGCCACTTGATGAAGAGGTCTGCAGTGACTATATGGGATTATCCGAATGCTAGCAAACATATATATATATATATTTAATATTGAAATCTCATCTATTTACACATTAGGAACCAAATTAAACTGGGTTTGGTTCTCTGTTTCCTCTCTCTTTCTGAGGAAAGACAGAGTCAGTTTACAGTGTCCTCCGTCTTATTCTGATCAGTGAAGACCATCTGCTCCAAATGGTCAGAGTGGTAGCTCACCAGGCCACTGGATTTTCTCCCATTTGATCACAAACTCTAACACTTAAGTGTCTTCAACATGAGCAGGAGGTAGTGTATTTCAAAGGAGGAGGACTGAGTGGCAGAACAACAAAGATATTTCCTGCTTCACTGATAAACTCCCATAGAAAAGTGAAGGTTTTGACTACAGCTTGACTTGCTGTTTCAGATGATCTCCTAAGTGTCCAGCCTTTTAGTCTGAACATGGCAAATCCTTTGTCTTGGCAATCTGGTAAGTTTTGTGATTAGCCTTACATTGTCAGCTTTTTGGTGCCTCAGCATGAGCCGTGCCAGACAAACAGAATCACAGAATCACAAGGTTGGAAAGGACCTTCAAGATCATCTAGTCCAACCGTCATCCTGTCACCATTACTACCCACTAAGCTACTAAACCATATCTTGTAGCACCTTGTCCAGGCGCCTCTTAAAAACCGCAAGGGTCGGTGACTCCACCACCTCCCTGGTCAGGCTGTTCCAGTGCTTGACCACTCTCTGAGAGAAAAAGTTTTTCCTGATGTCTAGTCTAAATTTCCCTGTGCGCAACTTGCGGCCGTTACCTCGAGTCCTATCATTAGTTATCTGGAAGAAGAGGCCGACCCCCTCCTCATCACAACCTCCCTTCAGGAAATTGTAGAGTGCAATGAGGTCTCCCCTGAGCCTGCTCTTCTCCAGACTAAACAATCCTAGCTCCCTCAGCCGCTCCTCATAAGGCTTGTGTTCCATACCCCTCACCAGTTTCGTTGCCCTTCTCTGGACACGTTCCAGGGCGTTGATGTCTTTCTTGTAGTGAGGGGCCCAAAACTGAACACAGTACTCAAGATGCGGCCTCACCAAAGCTGAGTACAGGGGGATGACCACCTCCCTCCTCCTGCTGGCCACACTGTTTCTAATACAGGCCAGGATGCCATTGGCCTTCTTAGCCACCTGAGCACACTGCCGGCTCATGTTCAGCCTTGCATCGATCAACACTCCCAGGTCCCTTTCCTCATCACAGTCTTCTAATGTGATGGGTGAGTTCAGCTTTGCTTGGATCAGGCTCTGTCTGTCTGAACAGGTCCATTTGGAGTATTCCCCTAAAAATTAATTTCCACTCCTGCACTTGAGGCTTGCAGTATGAAAATAGCAGTGTAGAACAGCAGTGGGCAGAAGGCCTTAGAGCTGGCAAATTCCTGTTTGGAGGTACAGCCTCTGATGTACTGTCTGCCAGTTTAAAATTTCTATGGAACTCTTAGTGTACTCCAAAGCTCTATATAGCAAAATGAAGCCTGCAGACATTGGTTATTTTCTCTAATGTACTCAAACTTAAAAATTCTGAAGTGCACAACAATAAAATTCTAAACCAAAATGTATTAGATTATTCTCTGAAACTGGGAATTCCATTGCAGTATTAATTATACAATATGAGACTTCATAAAAAGAACTGGAACAGGTTCTAGATTTATAAATGCGTCAGTGTTATAAAAATGTGCTCGTAGTTGCAAAATTTCTGTATTGGTGAGCAAATACATTTGATTAAGTGACCATCTGGTAAAATGTTTGTTACCCGTGAAAACGCTGAATTTTGGACTTTGCAAGTGCTGTACATGTGCCAAGTAAAATGTGGGTAAGAGTTATAGCTGCATAAATTGAGTGGGCAGTAATTGGACCATATACCTTTCAAGCCTACTCCTATCAATCTAAATAAATACTGTTATTCTCAAAGCCATTTTGCCTAGCTGATTTGCTCCATCTACAGTCAATTGTTTTACCATGATGTAAAGTTTCTGTGAAGAATGATTTGACTTTATTTGCATCTGTGCAGACTCTGGATGACCTAATTTTTGGTAGACTTAACACAAAAATAATTGGGCCCTATGTTGCATATATAAAGCATGATTTAAGTCAGCCACATCACCATATGCATGAGGCCTCAGTGTCATGGCATTTGGAAAGGCTCTTGCTGATGTGGCTAAATGACTTGTGGCTAAAAAAGGATATGCCTTTTTGGCTACAGCGCTGGCCTTCCTAGGGCTACCTTCTGCTATGGATGCTGCCTGGTGTGCTAATAACAACAAATTCAATAATGAACTGCAGAAAATGCTAGAGAAAAAACATGATTTCCTTAGAATTGTTGTGACTTCAGTTCATTGGAAATTGTAGGAGCTTAACATTTGCTGTGTTGACCATTAATGCATCAATGGCTGTGCAGAATGCAATTGTCTTTTTCTCTCCTAGTGTACCTGTAGTCTTTCCAAGAAATCCTCAGCATGAATTTGTAAGATATCAGCATGTCAAAAATGTAAAATACTTTAAATATTTAAAATTTCAATCAATTTGCAGTTTTAATATTTCTGAAAATTTAACCTGGACTCTATATTTGTCCTTCTTTCTTATTTATTACTGTTTTGGGTAATATGGTAAGGTTTTTGAGACCTATTATTTTATTCCTATAAAAACAAAAAAAGCATATTTGTAAGCCTGTCAGGTTTTGTTTCCAGAATTGAGGTTGGGTGTTCAAAGATAGATGCTGTCCATGGCACATGCTATCTTCTTGTTTTAGTAAGGTCTTTTTCTTTCATTGACTATTCTAGAATGTTTACATAAATATATATATATGTATTTTATATATAGACAGATTTTACAGTAAAAGAATACTATAGAGAAAGAGAATGTATTTTCTTTTTACTATGAAATTCTAAGGCAATTATAACTCTCAATAGAGAGGGTTTTCTTTTTTTTTATTATATTTCACAATACAATGCTCAGTAAAAGTCAGTTTGTCACTAGCTCATTGAAGGCAGAATGGAAACATGAGGC
>VXAL01012821.1:90146-137843 GCA_013399475.1 Chauna torquata
CTTCCCTTCCCTTCCCCTTTTTTTCCTTACCTTATGTACAGTCTCTCCTTTTATCGCTATGCACCATTGTCCACCAGTTAGCAGTTATTGGAGTTTAGTTCTACAGCCATGTCCCGTTACGCCTTGAAATATTTCTTGTATTGGAGAAAAGTCCACCTGTGAATTTATGCACTCCTGGCCCTTAAATTTTCTATTTGATTATCTCTGTTCTTTATTCTAGCAGTGGAACTCAGATGTCTTATGTCCTCTACTGTCTTAGTTCCTACATCAGCTTCTACTGATGGCCTGTCCATACACATTTTTGAAATATTAGCAAAATTCTATGCTTTTTGCTAATTTAAAAAGACAAATACTTTAAATGAGAATATTCATTTTAATTCAGTGCAATGTGCATGTAATCACTATATTCATGAATAAATTGTGTCTAAAAGTATGAAACAGTTGTAGCATTGACTGTACCTTGTACAGGAATCCCAAGTCCTGCATATTCTAACTGTGCTCGTATTAAGTCAACTCCACAGCTTCATGAGGTCAGTGCTGGTCTGACTATACAGCTACAGTCAGAGCAGCAACCACAGTGTGAACGTATTTCTGGATACCATCCTCACAACCATTGTGCACAATGACAAAGTCAGCCCTCGAAAATGTATCTGCTCAGGAGGAAAATTTTTCTTAGCTTGTTACCATTATTAATAGAGGTCTACTTCATTACAAGTAGCAGTGGGTGTCTGTTGACTCTCAGTTTTGACACAGGAAATGTCACAATTTAACTGCTGTTAGAATATTAAAAAGTTTTAATATTTTCCCATGTTGTATGATGAGCAGATATCTGTGGGAGACTGAGAAGACTGGATATCACTGCTATACTCAGTTTTATCTTTGATCCCAACCAGTTTTGAAGTGTGATTGCCAGAGGTGAAAACTAAATTGTTTTTACAACAAGAACTATTTTAATTCAGGCAATGCAATGCTAGTTGTTCTGTTCATAATTTACCATGTACATCACTGTGTCTTCATTTGATACACTCATGGAATGAGTAATGAAGTGGTGGTTATTTTATAACTCTGTCTCCTTCTTCCTGACATTAAATATTGAAGCTACAAGCGCTTTCTCAGAGTTATGAGATGAGAAGCTTAGAAGAAGAGTTGTTTCTTTGATAAACAAAACACTGTGCACTAAATATTAATTAACCAAACTCCTGTTGATTCTATCTATAAATTGAGGAGACTTGGAAGAAAGATGTTTTGTGAGTTTGTGAGCTTCATGAGCATCCTATAACACTTTAAAAAATTGTTTTGAAATCGCTGGAAATAGTTGTGTATGGGTAGCTGAACTTAGCTCTTATCCAAAGTGAAAGATGCTGTGAGCAAGGAAGAAGAAAGTTGAAGAAAAGACATGGTCACTAAATACTTTAAAAAATATAAAAGAAATGATGAATAAATGCATTTTATTTCCCACTGCTAAAAATGCAATTCTTGCTTTCCCATTATGAGTGTTACAAGTCTATAATTTCTGTTATTTTTCTTTAAGTGGAGGAGGATGATAGAATATCTGTTTTTCTGGTGTTTCTGGTGTAATTTTATTGTAAATGTTCAAAATTAGGTCTTTGGGTTCATTTCAACCAAGCTATACTGACTTACTTGGAAATATGTCTTTTTATATTCGTTGCTGATCAATCCCAGGGTACTTATCCTGAACCTAGATGAAAATCTTGCAGTTTACAAAACTGTGTTTGTATTTTGAGGTGCATTGCTTGCTGTGAACCAAAGAGTGGATTCGTACAGTCAAGGCATTATGCCAAGACGCCTGGGGATTTATATGTTGCCCAAGAGCTGAGGGCCATTGCAGTTGTCAGTCTGGCCAGCCAGCTGTCAAAATGCTTTCAGTCCGCTCATGACTTGGTTTTTAAAAAGTGGACAAGAAAAGCACTACAGAGAGGGCAAAGAGCTATTGTGGCTTACTTCAAAAAGCGAATACATTGATGTGTGATGCCACCAAGTCATCTAATGTCTGATATTATCATCTGCAATTGCAGAGAACATAACAGTAATTTGTCTACTGCAAATGAGCAAATCAGCAATTGAGATCTGATGAGATCTTAGGTGTTGCACTGTATTATTTTTGGCCTCCTTGTGTTGCTCCTTGTTGTCTTTAGGTCAGGGCAACCTTTCTTTTGTTTTCTCTTACCTTCTTGGACTCCATCAGCTCCCTGACTGTATAAGCTCCTGGGCTGAACTAATTTTTATCCTGTCCAGTCAGTGTCCACCACAGCCATCTCTGCCTTCTGATTTCCCTTCACATATTGCAGTCTCCCAGCTGCCTCAATCCAGTTCATGTTATCTCTGGGTTCAGTTAAATTTAAAGACACACTCTTTGTTACAAGGTTTGCTTTTTCTCTTCTCCTTGCTTAGCAAGCACGTGACCAGGTTATTCTGGGAGCTGCAATATGTATAAACAACAATACCTCCCACTGAAGTGAAGTAGGCTGAAACTTGGGATATTCTGCAAATGCTTTTAGGAATCTTTAACACCAATATTGTGTTTTGTTGTGGTGGTGTTTGTTTGTTTGTTTGTTTTTTAATTGTATGCAACATTTGCAATAAAGGAAACAAAAGATTAGTATGAATTAAAATCAGTGTTTTGCATTTGGACGGTCAAATAATGCAATAAATCACGCTCCCCCAGATGCAGTAAAGTACACTGGATCAAATTACATATATTTTCTATTACTGTATATTATAATGGACTTTCTAATGACATCTGTATATACTTTATCAGCCATAATCCAGTGGTATATATACATATACCATTTAGTTATTTTAAAATGCCATCAATAAAAATTTCCAAAAATAGTGGGTTTTGGTGGCAACTTCTGACAATGCATGTCTTTTGCGTCTTTGGGCTGTTAGTGCTTGATAGTGTTCTTCTAGAAAACAGTGCTAATTACCATCTTCCAATTTACAAACATTCGTGATTGGCAGAAAATATAAGAGAAAATATTAAGTCACCACCTGCATAAATATCAATTGAAATAATCTACTTGCAGAAGGTAAGGGTGTGTGTGTGTGTGCCTGTGGTCCTGAAATTCCCATAAAGGAAAATTTCAAACTGAGGAGCGAATGTGGCAAGGAGGAGAATGAAGGACATTGCAAAGTCTTTTTTCTGGGGAGAAAAAAAAACAAACAGAGAGATTGCAGCTCGTCAAAGTGTGATGTTGCACAGCAGTCAGTTCCGTGAGGATGTGGTTCATTAGGAGGAGGGTGAGCTGGCGAGGTTGTTGTCTCCGTCCTGATAACGCTACAGACGGTTTGTACTCTGCGTCCACGCAGGGGAAGGACTGCTCAGGCGGCCCCGGCAGTTTGTGCCGCTGGGTTTCGTGCACAACCCAGGCTGGAGAGCGGTGTCTGCAAGATGAAATTTCTCTCTTTTCAGTCCTTTAAGCCTCATTGCAATACTTTCATTGTTCTTTAATTACTATATAAGCTTTCTTCAAGCTGTAATGCTACATGACGTAGCTGTTTCTCTGTACAGAACAGAGTTGAGTAAAGTTAAGGACCTTATTGAAATGATGACATTTCAACTCAAGAAATTATTTTTCTTTTGTTATTGTTTTTCCCTGCCATGCCAAAAATTCTCCTTAGTGCTTTCTAGCCAGATAAGCAGGAATTCCTAATTCAGATAGCACACCCCTGTTTTAATACAGATATATTAACAGTAGTTCCATTGTTTACCTGTTTCCATTGGAAAACTTCCAGTTTTCTCTCTCTTGTTTAAGTAAAGCTACACAGATGTATGTCATCTAGAAATCTAGAACTACAAACAGTAGGCTTTGTGACAGAAGGGGACTTCATAACTCACGTGAAAGCTCACAAGGTCCCTCAGCTCGCTGGCGATGGTGCCCAGTGCCTGGGAATGCTCCGTCTGCCGGCAGAGCGTGCACTCGGCAGCCCTCCTCTGAGAAAAGATACGGGCTCTGCTTGCGCGCAGTGGGTGATGCTTGTATCAGGGCGTATGATGCGACGTATCTTCTATGAATGCTACTTTAAGTTTTGTTTGGAAAGGAAAAAAGATTGAGTGGAGTGGTGAAAAAGTGGAAAGCTGTTGACTGCTGTTGCTTTCAATAACCAGTGCTACTATAGAAAGAACTTTGCATTTTATATGGTCATAGTAATAAATATATGTCAAAATCACAAAGGTAAAGAGGTGTGAGATTTTCAAGAAGCCGATCTATAAAAATAGATATTTTCTAGTATTTTCAAAGAATTCTGAGTGGAAACGTGCTATTTTTTTAATAAATATTAGACTTATAGGTGATTCTTTGGGCCTTTTTTAAAACTTATTTTAAAAGTCAAATGTGTCTAGTCTTCCTTGATGCTAATCCTATGCAACTGCAAAAAGAATAATTGATTTTTTGTATTGATGTGGCTATTTCTGCCCAGAGTATAGAGGCAGGACATGTTTTTTATTGATTTGGCCCTGAACTTCCCTGGCTCTTGATGAGCACAAATGACAGAGCCTGTCCAAGGAGAGCTGCGAACCAGCAAGGGAACCAGTACTGCTGCATTTGCGAGGCTCCCTTGTTTCTTTGCAATATGAATTATACATTGGATTGCCATCACGGTAATTAGAACAGGATCCAGATGTTACTGTGTGACCTGTACTAAGAGCGCTTGCTCCTTGGAGTGCTTGATCTCTTGAACTATAATTATAGAGGAAGGTTGATGGGACTGGAACCTTGGACAGTACTGGAAGGGCTTTGTGTGTCCGGAGGATGTTGAGCATGTTTCTGTCAGAAAAACAAATGAAAAGGAATTCAAGAGAAAAATGCATTAGGAACTATTAGATGACACTTAAACCTTGGGCAGGGCAGGTTTGCCCAGTAATGCTGTGTGCAGTGGTTTCCAGCGTCTGGCTGAAGGTGCTCGGGGCTTTCAAATCCTGGAAGCTTCACTTACATGCCTACTGGGAAACTGGCTGTTGTGGTACTGAGGAGTGGTTTGAATTTTAATCTCCAGGAGACACGAAGATATCAGTAAAGATACAGGACATCTACAGGACACCTTGCAGGGCAGGGCATTTTTCTCTGGACAAACACTAGATTGCATAAGGCCAGATTCTCTTCTCCGTCACTACAGTCAAATGGTTTCCGTGCTGCTACTCCTGGTGGCTCACACTGTGGTTTCGTAACAGAGGAAGCTGGTGCTTTACAGATAGCTTCTCTGTGTTTTGGTTCATTCATTTTTAACACATGCACTTATCTTAATATATAAGCTTGCCTTTTTTGAAGCTTTTGTGTTGATGACAGAGGAAACATGAGTATGTCTCTAAAAAAGAATAAAATCTTAAGTATGATGCTGTGTCATTCTGCAAACTGCATCTTTCCAGTAGTGTGATTGTTCTCCCACTCCCTCTTTATGCTAGTAAATAAGATGAACTTGTTATGAATTTACTCACTGGTTTTAAGGAGATCTAAATCACGTTCTCAGCACGATCCTTTGTACTATCATCCTTAAAAAACACACACACAAACAAAAAAACTTTATAGCTTTGTTGTAGCCAGCCAAAGGCAGAGAGAGAAGGCTGAGCCCTTCCTAGTACATGTGTAATTTAAAAATCAGAGAATATTTCTTGCACAGGAATCAATAAAGTATGAATATAAAATTGTCAGTTGATAGCAACTGTGCGCTGCAGAGGATTAGCAATTTGTCCTTTTGTTGTCAGGGGCTGGGTTCAAGCTGAGGCACAACAAATCAGAAGGTAGTAGTGCTGAACGAAAAGAGCAAATGCGCGTAATCTCTAACCTCTCGCGTTCTGTTCAGACCATCTATGGGTTCTCAGGCCAGCGCTTGGTCGTTGGTCGTTCTCTACCCTCAGGACAAGCCTAGTCCACGGCAAGAAACAAATGGTGTTAGTGAATTCCTCTTCAGGTGTGCTGGTGAGGTGGCAGTTTTCCCGCTAGGTGCAGTTGCGGAGCGCAGTGCAGGGAGTGAAGTGAGGCCGCGCGGTGTCCAGCGGGCGCAGGAGCGGGCGCGGGCTGCTTGGGGCCGGTGGGGCAGGAGTCCAGCCAGCGCCTTCCTCGTCAGCCTTGGACAGCCGCGGTTGCTGTGGGAACCTTCTGAGGGAGGACCTCTGTTAGAGTTCAGGTAAATAAGGTGAATTTTCTCTGTTATTTTTCTAACAGTGTCTAATTTTCTTTGGGAGAAGCAAACTGCAAATGGATTCAACGCACCGTCAGTCCAGCCTCCAGAAAAAGTATTAAACATAGATTCAGTGTGCTGCGTGCATTTATGTGCGCCCGTTCGCTTCTCCTGAAAGCATAGGTACAAGGGCAGGGCATGGCCTTGATATTCTAACTCAGCCCAGAGCTATGGTTTTAATTACACCTCTGAAGGAACTATGAATCACCTTGTGAAACATCAGTTAATACCTCCAATAATTAGCTGTGATAAATAGAGTGAGTTGGGCACTCCTAAGTAATTGCTTTGTTTCACCTGAGAGATTTTTGCATTCCAGTGGTGGGTTAGCAATTCGCATGCATGCTTTGTAAATCCGCTTGTAAACACTTGTGGACTGAATGCAGTCAGGAGCGCCGGGTGGAGGAGTGCCTGGGTTGCAAGGGTTGCCATAATGTTCCGGGGGGAAGGAAAAATGTTTTGTTAACATGAGATTGATTTCAACACGAGCGGTGGCAGACTTTAAATAAGGAGGTATTTAAATAAACTCTGATTTATCGGTAGAAGTGGAGCATGAAGGATCTCTGCAGCTTGCCAAACCAATTTGATGTAATGCCGCATACTTTTCCACTTCAGTTCCACACACTGATAGCATTTCACCTGTGCGTGCTTAGAATTAGGCTCTGAAGAAGTGAGCCAAAAAATTCTTTTAACTGTAGAGTGGATCACCAATTTCAAACATTCATGAGGACAACAGTGGGACGTCATCGCCTTGGCGGCAGGGCAGAAATTTGTGTGCAAGCCATAGTTCATATTACCAGGCCTGTCCTGATGAATAAGGACAGAAGTTTTAACCAAGCTATAGTAATTAGACCGATGGCTAATTACTTTGTTTGAAGAAACAATCTCTTCACTCAGGGTGCTGTGCTGTATAGGATAGATTTGCCTGGTAACCTCTGCGACATCTGGCACAGGACAATGTTTCTGAAGTTGCATCTATTTTAAAGCAATCTGAGTTTTTAAGCAAAACTTCTAAGGCACCTACCACCTTCCAAGTCCTGGTGAAACATTCCTGGTCAGGATAAACACAGTTCGTGTCTGGTGGAGATTTCTCAAACGTGACAGCTTCTAGTTCATTATTCTGGAGATTTACATACAAAAGAAATAGGAAAGCAGTAGAAGTGCAATACTGCTGACACCAGCGTAACAGATGAGTGCTTAGTACAGCAAAGTGACGGAGAACGCATAATTTTGTTCCTAACCACCTGAGCTGAAAGACACTTTAAGGGAAAAATTCAGTCAGAGGTCTGAATTTTGGCTGCACTTCCAGCGTCATGCACTGTGCAAGGTAACATAGAAGATACAATTTATGCTGTGACAAACTAATTCCAAAGCAGATCTTTGTGCAAAGCACAGTTTACCATATTAAAAGATAAAGAGCAAAGAACTTCTAATAGAGTCGACATGAGAGTTTAATATAGCCTTCTTTCCCCATATCTGAATAACGTCTCAGAGATTTTCGGACCTATTGAAAACTGTTTTCATGTTCAGAAGCTCTGCCAACAGGAATCATAGAATTATAAAGTAAACTGTACTTTTTCTGAGACTTAGGGTGCGAAATCTATCTGCCTTTTTTGTGCACCTGAAAGTAAAATGTTTTCTTGTTTATTGTGCATTGTTTGTTTGTTTGTTTTTAACTTGTAATTACTTAACCAGAAAGACAGCTTACAGGTATCTCTATCAGCACTGGAGGAAACAGGTGTTTTACCAGTTTAGCAGTTTTACCTGTTTTAATAAATTTCTTAAACTGATTGCATTATTCTGATTAACTAATAACTATTAAAGATGCAATTAGAAGTATACTCTCACAAGTTATGTTTTACATGTTTCCATCATCCCATGATGTAAGCAAGGGATCTTGGCTTATGATATCATATCTGGCTCCTACTTAGGGAAGTTGTGTGAATGAGCCTTCTGACAGACACGTTCTTCTAGCCTGCTTCCCAGAGCGGAAAGTACTTGATGCATCAAGACAAAGTAAAGACTGCACAAAAAACTGAGTGGAGTAATAAGTTCCCTGATCCTATCAAGAATCTTTGCAATTGCTTATATCACGGGGAAGTTTCTGTTTAGTTAGTTTACTCTTTCTAGTTGTCTGCATGTCCTCTGTTCCAGCAGCCGGCAGGTGCTGCGCGGGGGTTTGCAGCCGGGCCGCTGGCAGCGGGGCTGGCTGGCCTGTGCCGCTGCCTGCAGCTGCCCGCCCTCGGGAGAGAGAAACTGTCAGAAGCCTGGTAAAACTTCTGATATTGCAAAAAGTATAAAATTATCAAGACAATTCTATTTTCTATACCCTGATATGTATAAAAAAATCAAGCTTTATTCTAAGTATTCGGTCTTTTATCCTTATTTGCTTTTTAAGACTTTTACAGGCTTATTATTTTCTCTTCAGCTGTTTGCATTTTATCTAAGCTGTTTGGGCCAACATAAACTTGCAGAACGCTTTTAATCCTTCATTTGTTTTTGAAACATCAAGGCATTCAAAAGTAAGGAAAAAAAACCACTGTTTTTATGTAGGCTTTTCCTTTTTATGAATTTTGGCTGTTAAATTCTCTAGGAATTGATTAGACTGCAAATGTGAGGTATATCAATAAAAATGATTTGTCCAGTTTATCAGCAGACAGTTTGCTGATTTCACCCAGGAAAGCTTTTATTTAGAGAAAGAACAGAACTTGATACCACCTGCTCTTCAGTAATTGCTGTCTGGGCAGACTTGATCTGATGCTGGTGACTTGATCTGATGCTGGAGATTAAAGTCGCTCTTTTTTATCCTCAGCATGCAAAGGATCATCTTGCAGGTCTGGTTTGTATCTCACAGGAAGCATGGGCTGAGTAAAGTAGCTAACAAGTAAGAATGCATTTTATCTAGAAGTTAAAATTTCACTGCTCAGCAAAGTCAGCCAGCTTTGAATACTTATTCTGATGAATACTTCATGTCCGTACTTTCTTGATTACGTGCTTACAAATGCCAAAGGACTGGAGCAAGGCTTTTTGCTTACATGCCATAAAGAGCTTGTTTGTTTGACTGCAGCAACTGAGGCAAAGGATCCTGGTGGTACAATCCTTACATACGTGTGCTACAACAGCATCCTACCTGAGCCTGGAGCTTCAGTCCATTTGGGATTGTCATCATTAGCAGACACAGTCTTTGCTGTCCCATTGGATTTGGAGAGATGTCTGAAATGTGGAAGTGCTCTCTTCGCTTGCAGGTTTAAACATCAAAAAAAGAAGAAAGCATGAGCAAAGCATCTGAAAGTAACAAGTATTGTGAGAGGTGATACCAGGCAGACGCAATGTTAGTTACAAATAGAGAGCTGCTTTATCTCTTAAAAGCAGATGTGTACAACAAATGCTATCAGTATTCTGTAAGGATCCATGTAATTTATTTAAAAAGGAAGGTGATGACGTGAAACTGTAAGGCTACTAAACCTCAAACTGTAATACAGCAGAAGCCATACGTTACATACCGAGTGCCATACATAATGGACTCCCGCGGGCGGCCAGTGTATATGCTGTTGTGTGAAGGTAAGCCACAGACGTGATAGAGAAACAAGTGAGAGCGCTGCCTTTTTCCACCATGTACCCTTTATGAAATGTTAAGTTTATTTTTATGTTGGGTGTTTCTTTTCCCTTTGTCCAAACTTTCCAATTAGTTCCCTACCCCCATCGAAGTATTTTTTTTTCTTGCTGTCCAGATACAGCTTTTTAAACTATTTTTTATTTCTCTCAATCCTCTTAGTCAGTTTTTAAAATTTGTGAAGCAGGACTCATTTTTCAGCCTTATTCTTTCATCCATTTGGAATGGATGTAAGGAGATGTTTAAAAGAAAGCTGTAGATTCCCTTTGCCATCCAACAGCTGGTTCAGAAGTGAATTAATGCTTAACTGGAGTTTGATTTGAATTGTCGCAGGGACAGAGAGTTGTCATGTCTCTTTCCAACATTTGTGCATGTAATGCAGTTGTGCCTTGCTCCTGTGGTACATTTGTGTTTACTTACCATTGCTATTAGTTTAGGGTAAAAGCCCCCAGCAGGAAACAAAGCCCCCAGCAGAGGACAAGCGGAACTCAGCTTCCCACCTAGAAGAGGTGAACAGACAGAGCAGGGCTCTTTTCTGGGTTTCCAGTTTAATAAACAAGGCTTTACAATCTCTTACATGAATCTTTAGTAGCTTTTAAAAATCACTTTACACAGGTCTGGAGGAACCTGTATATTTTTAAATGAAATTTTGGTTGTTTGTATGCCACCCCATACAGTGTATTCCATTAGAAAAATGGACATCTGTAAGAGTCATTCATAGGAGCTTATGATGATAGTCAAAGTAAACTGCATGTAATTTTCATGATAATCGATCTTCTGAGCTTTATCAATCTTCTACCGAGAATTTCTATTTGAGGTCTTATTAGGAATGTCTGTCTGAGATGTTACTAGGAATCAAAGTTGGACTTAAGATAGTTCAGCTGATCCCATATCAAACTAAGTGACTATGTTAAGTTCAAGAAGTGTTTCAGTTTAAGACTTTAAAATCTTGCAAGTGAGCCTGGACTCACAGAGCTGTCATTTTGTAATAGCGAATCTGCATACATCTTTTATTTTTGGCCAAAACTGGGAGATGACAGAACTGGTTGGTTATGTTTATGCTTCTAGCAGTACTTATTTATCCAAATAAATAAGTTATCTAGCCCAAAAGACTAACAAATATTTCTGTTTCATGAACTCAGTGGAAAACATGCACCTCACATTTGGTAATGACAAATTGCATTAGGTTAATTGTAGACCTTAAATATTGCAATCAGTAATTTACCTCCTTGTCAGTAGATCTCTGAACCATTTCGGATTATTTCAGAAAAATAATTGATTTCTTTGTTATTTAAAATCTAAATGCCTATGGTTTTTGCAAACAGTAATGCTACTTAAGAATAAAGTAAGTTGAAGGATTTTTAGGGAGATTAAGGCATCTGCATATGTCTATGGAGCAAGAATTTCACAAAAAAGTTAGCAAGAAGGAATTGTGGATAGAGCTTTTTTCACCTTTGCTATGATACTTTGAAAAGAACTGCTTGGGAAGCTGTGCCACATCTGTCTTTTCACAAATAATTTGAAAAAATAATTACGGTTGTGGATTTTTTCATTTTTATTTATTTATTTATTTTTAGCGTGGTAAAATTTGTGAGGGTAGGTTATATCAGCTTGGTTTATAGTCTGTGTCCACAATCTTATTTTTTTCCCCCAGTAGGATCAGTGGTTTGCTTGAAATATCTTGCTTGTGTCATTCTAAAACTGAGAATAAAGGGGAATATAGTTTTAAGATGTTTATGCTGGATGCCAGCCCTAAAGATCCTGGCCGTGCTGTCTGCTTTGATCGCCTCCCAGCCCCACGTGTCTCCCAGTGGGTGACAGCAGCATGGTGATGTCCTGACTCATGGCGTGGCTTTTGATGCCATGCGCAGCCGTTGTCTGGGCTGCTGCGCTCTGCTCTCATTTCAGAGAGAATCGAACTAATTACTATTTTGTATTCCTCTCCACTAATCAGACTCTCCTACTAGCAGTTACCCTCTGGCAGGAGGCTGCCTCTGTGTTGAAATTGTACTCCATCCTTTTTCTGCCCTACAACCATTCCAAGAGATGATATTCCCCCTTTCCTCAATTACGTCCTCTCTTTACTTTTAGAGCCTAGCACAGCTGTTCTCTCCTGAATCCTATTTACAAACAACTCTGGTGCTAAGTAGGATAAAGCTAAAGGTAATTCAGGCTTGCCTCACCGTGATGCTAATGTTCCTTAAAAGTCTTAGATATAAAAGACCCCAAAAGATGCTGCAGGTTCCGTTTGTGTCTATTCATTGCTTCATCTCCCTGCTGGGATTGCCAAAGAAGCTGATGTACAGAAGCAACCAAACTGTAAGAAAACAATCATAGCGTGACATGGGTGAGCCTATTTAGGTAGTTTTAAAGCCAATTTAAATGTAGGCAATACATTGCCCAGCTTGGAGTCTTTTTTAGCTTTAGCACCTCATATATGTATCATCACTGTCTTAAAATATGGGGGCGAGGGGGTGGATTTGTTTTGTTTTGTTCCTCAGCCCCCCATACACTTAGATGCTTAATGCTGCCAATGCCTACATTTTTCCTCTGCAAGCCAGGCTGATTCATGTGACTAGAGAACTGAGCAGATAAAAACTGGCCATTAGATTTTGTATATTCCTTAAATATCAAGAAACAACCAAACTAAAACTAACTCAGGGTTGCTACCTAGTTTTAAACTGAGTGTCACGTTTGAAGTTAGTCTGCTCTGTAAGAACTGTAATTGATTTTGGAAATGAGATTAACTACGAGAACAAAACTATTCACGTCCATGTAGATACTAAAAAATAGTTTGGGTTTAATAAATGTAAAATAGGTGCTTGGAATGCATTGCCTTTTAAGATTAATACTTAAAATTCTTTTTTTGTGCTTTGATATTGTGAAATGAAGAGCGCTCTAATTGCAGGAGCATTATGAAGCAGTTAGTGGATTCTTCAGTAACTGTGACAGAAGTGTAGGACGGTAGGTGGAAGTCTTTTCCAAGTGATGGACATAGTCCAGAGTTATTGTTCCCTGGGACAAGTGACGTTTGTTTTCATAACAAGTGGTAGCATTTATCAAAGCCTATTTACTTGCCCAGCTGTAAAAAATCGTGACAGTCAGCACAGCATTGCATTACAGTACAGCAGTCCAGTTAGGAGGAATACTTCAGTAAGCGCGTGAGCAGCAGTCCAGTTAGGAAGAATACTTCAGTAAGCGCGTGAGCAGCTATGACAAGTGGCGTATTTGCTAAATGCAATGCACAGTAAGTGGCTACAAACCAGACAGCTGTGTTGCGGTGTTGATCTCTATTACTTTTACAGATCCTATTTTCTTCTTAAAGTGCTCGTATACTTGTTTGACTGTCCCTGTGCTGGTTACCAGCCTTTTACTGGATTAAACAGTTAGATGTGACTAAATATGAAGTCATGGGAGATTTAGAAGAAATTTGTTTATAACACAGTTTTTATTCCAGGCAGAAGGACTTCATATTTGATATAAGTTTTCAACTGAAATTATTTCCCTGGAACTGGATTTCAGATTTCTGCTATGAGCTCAGTCTGTTTTACTTTGAAACTCTAAGGAAGCAATCAGACAATGTAGGCTGACAGACTGTAGACTCCAGTACCGTTGCTGAAGATAGGGTCTTTGTGTATACCAAGAGCACGGTTATGCAGCCTCCACAATGCCTGATTAGACTAGTTTAATCTTGGAGTCTAACAAGTAGACTTAATAGCTATTAACTTTAATCAGTATTCTTACTGGGAAAGAAGTCATTTTCAGTGTGAAAAAATGTATTGGAACTGGACCAATTTACTAGAGGTACTTTTTTTACAAGACTTTCTTTGGCCAGCTCTCACTGGAGAGCTCCATGCAGAGTTGGTGTTACGTGACCTACCCCACACAACTTACTAAGGATAGGCAAGAAGGCCATAATCATAGGCTTTGCTGTAGGGCATTGCAGCTTGCTTCTGCTTTGAACAGCCACAGCACATGGCGTAGCCTGCCAAGAGGCCACTATAACATCTAAGCATACAATTAACTGTAAGTGTGTGAGTAATCTCATCCTTTTTCAGTGAAGCATTTAAGCACGTGTTTATGGTTAATGATTAGGTCCAGATGAAAGCAGTAAGATGATCTATGATTAAAGTTAAACATATGTTTATGTGCTTTCTTGAAGAGGAATGAAATTATTCAAATGCTGTAGCACTGTGGGTCACCTTGCAGTACTGTATTTTCCAGCGTTAACCATCAGGTTCTCCAATGGGGTAATGTAAAATTTTTCCTGCATGTAAGAGGTTCAAACACATTAATCTACATTAATCTAAATTCTCTTGTCTAGTTGTTTTGGTCTGGATTTTGGTTAGAGTATTTGCACTGTTTCCCTAGAATGAATCCAAAGTGCTGATGAGAAAGAATTCGGCAAGTTGAGGTCCAGATCCTAAACTCAAAATCTGAGCCTGTAATAGCATAATAGGTATTGTAATATTGTCCACCAGGTTGTCTTCTCCAGCAAGTACGTTTTGAAAGTGTAATTGGTAGTTGCCTTCTGGGGGGAAAAAGTACGCGCTGCTTCTGTGGCAGTAGAGGGGGAATTCGGAAAAGATACTGCTTAAAATGTTTTGGGCTTTGAGTTGTAATATTTTTTTTCTACTTAAAAAGTAAAGAATTCAGAAGTCTTATGTATAATTTTACAAAACAGTTACTTATTAGCAAACTACTAGTTTCAGTTTTTCTCATGCTCCTGTTTTGCTCTATTCATTCTTTCCTAAGTTTTGTACTTTATTAGGCTTCCTTTTCTGTTACAAAACTTCATCAGACACGGTTGAAAAAAAAAAAAGCCACTATATTAAAATGGTTGCTGAAGATGTTTCAGGGGGTTTGTTGTTGTTATTGATTGTTAGGAACTTCAATTACTTGTTTTTTTTTTCTTCAGATGCCCAAAATAGGTCATACTGTGTTAGTGTCAGTTTCTTTCATTGACTGGAAGGATAACTGGGACAACAGGTTTAGACACAGACACTTGCATTTCAAAGGGTGAAAATTGTACTACACAAATCCTACTCTGACAAAATTTTTTTAAGGCTACAGCCAACTTCTTCAGCAACCTTATTTCTCCATCCACAATATTTTGCATAAAGAAGGCTGTATCATATATCACTGTTATCACCATATGTTTTTCTGTTATTACATTCTTCAGTCATCATTACTGCTTCTGAAGTGAGCTGTTGGGGTGAATAAACTTTTGGTCTCACCTGGTACATTTATAGGTGATAAAACAGGTAAAACAAATGTCATCCTGACGAAATCATAGAAAGAAAAGGGAAACTTTCCATATCTTCAATTTCCTTGTGTACTAAGGAGCCGAAATAAACACAAAATGAAGTGCTGCTGTGTTCCCATATACTTGGGTTGGAAGGAAATACATGTTATTATCTATCATGTTTCTGGGCCAGGTAACAGCTCCTGATCTACAGTCTTTAATCTATCTGTTGTCTTTTCCAAACAAAAATTGCACTCTAATGTCTTAATAATAGTTTGGGGATCTCTTGATGTTGTGACGAGCTTTCCTCAGACTGCCAGAAGACACACAAATGGCTGTGCCACATTCCCATCCCTAATGCCCTAGCATATATATAAGGAGAACCCAAGAGTCTTGAGCTATTTGATTCTTTTCTTGGCAGCATATAGATTATTCTGTTGCTTGGAAGGATTTTTTTTGGTGCTGTTCTGCTGCTTCTAAATGGTATGTTCACTTTTGAGGCTCTGTTTCTGGAGCGTTGTCTTTGGCAGAACAAAAGTCAGCAAGCAGTTATTGTAATGCAGGCAGACTCACCCACTAGTTACTAAAAAATTAATGTATTACATGAAATTTTCAAAATGTTCCATTCAAAAGAAATTTTAAAGATCTTTTTATTTTGAAGTCGGGCTTGTTACTAGCTTGTTAAGAGTAATTTCTTCATTTCTTTGAAGTTGTCAGTGAAATATGGGTGATCTTTATACCTGATCTTCAAAAGTTCTTTCCATTTATTTTATTAAATATATTATCCCTTCTGTAGCATTTATGACACAGAGCATTTTAATCAATGTAAAGTGAAGAAAAAAATAGAATGGAGTAGAAGGTATAAAAAGTACATTATTGTTGTTCTTGGCATACCTTTAGTGTTATCTATAGGATATAAGATAGGGACTAAAGAGAGGTGTAAACCCCAGACTAAAGGGAATTCTGAAATTTGTGTGTGTTTTCTCCAAAGGCTGAATCTTAATTCCAACTCCGCAAGGGGATGAAAATCTAGATTTTTGCTTCTTCACTTATCTCTGCTAATAAATCAGTGAAGGGGCTGCTTTCTGTCCGGGAACAAAACCACCTCTTTGTTGATGCAAAATGCAAAACAGATCTTTGCAGGGTTTATTTATTTATTTATTTATTTTTATTTTTATTTTCTCTTCATAACAGAGCTAGAAGGAGGGACTAGCGCTCCGTAATTGTACACTGGGACTTCCCACTGGTCAACCCTGAGTGTTTGTAGAGCCCGTTACATTTCACTGGTTCCAGATCCCTACCAGCCCTTCCCCTGGTCTAACCCTGCTTTAACCTAACCCGCTTGAGAGGCCATCCTCTGTCTTCTACCTAGTCAGGGGAGAAGAGGATGGAAATTTAACAGGCATCTGACCAGCTGTATAAGAATTAAAATAAATAAGTAAATAAATAAAATCAGGGGACAAACTGATAAGTCAATATTTTTAATTCCTTATNTCTGTCCGGGAACAAAACCACCTCTTTGTTGATGCAAAATGCAAAACAGATCTTTGCAGGGTTTATTTATTTATTTTTTATTTTTATTTTTATTTTCTCTTCATAACAGAGCTAGAAGGAGGGACTAGCGCTCCGTAATTGTACACTGGGACTTCCCACTGGTCAACCCTGAGTGTTTGTAGAGCCCGTTACATTTCACTGGTTCCAGATCCCTACCAGCCCTTCCCCTGGTCTAACCCTGCTTTAACCTAACCCGCTTGAGAGGCCATCCTCTGTCTTCTACCTAGTCAGGGGAGAAGAGGATGGAAATTTAACAGGCATCTGACCAGCTGTATAAGAATTAAAATAAATAAGTAAATAAATAAAATCAGGGGACAAACTGATAAGTCAATATTTTTAATTCCTTATGCCAGAATAGGGATAGGAAAGGAATCAGTAATGGCCTTGTGGCCTCTTTCGTGCAGGATCTCAGCTTGCTCTGCTGCCTTGGTGCACTAGAAAAAACCTGCTGCATTACATAGGTTTGATGGAAAATGTATTTTCATTGTGCATCAGTTTAGGATATTAATTCTAACTGAATCACATTCTGTTTTCTGGCTGCATTTACTGAATGCCACTATTATTTTGTAACACTATTACAGACTTTTATTCTAGGTAAAACTGCTTACACATTATTTGTGATATTTATTTGGAGACAGATGATGGGGAAAAAAAAACGTATTAGATAAAACTGAATTATATTACCAAGCCTTGGTGTCTCAGTGTTTATAAACAGAGACAGGAGAAAAAAAAATTTAGAAGTAAAAATCCCACTTACAACCGTCAGTCTCCGCACTGTTGCCACTGTCATAATGATGTTTCCAGAGGTCACAGGGCTGTGGGGGGGCAGAAATGGGATGTGACGCCAGGGTTCTGGGCAAATGCTGAGTGCCTTTGTCTGGGGAAGAAACTCCAGCTCATACTGGGGTTTGTAAAAATGATGAGGAGGGATGAGGTTTTTAGATGTTCCCCCATGGGTTTTAGGAAGAGAGCTCCCAGGGCTCCCTCATGCCCTTTCTTTGGGTCTGTCCATCACCCTACCTAACACAGAAATCCTTCCCTCCCGCCAGGTCCCTGCTGACTGGGAAAGCAAGTCAGGCGTGAGTGCAGTGGGAACAGCCGACCTCTGCAGACTGTAGGGACTGCCAGGCAGTCCCAGTGACATGGTCTGCCACCCTCCATGTCCTTTCCCCCTCTCCCTGCCTTCCAAGTTATTCCCCTTTGCCACCCTCATCCCTGGTGAAATATTTAATACACCCTTACCTACTTTTTCCCCACTGGTCCCAGTTTTGCTGTTTCTGTACACAGCTTTCATATTTCTCATGCCATTTCCTAGGAATATCGGCCTTACATAGTACGACAGATACGGTTACCTAGGTGCTGTTGGCCTTGCACAGTTGCACTCCCCAAAAGGTCCGCAGTGCTTCTCTTCAAATATGTGTGATGTTTGGCCAGATAACCCCCTAACCACGTGTGCCACCCATGCTAGCTGGAACTTCCGCCAGCTTCTCAGGCTGCCACTTGCTTAAACCAGGAGTTTTCTCTTCTTGCATCCAGGGGTGTCTTACACCTAGGAAGATAGCTCAGCTTCGGGTGAGGACCTCATCTGCAGCCTTGTCACATGCCTGGAGCTCTCCAGGATTTTTTTCACTCATTCCCAACAGACGCTGCTGTTGCAGTGCCAGTGGCTGAGGGCACCAGAGCCCACAGACACTTCTGTGCAGATTCTCACTCTTTCCTATCTCCCCTTTCTTTCTGGGGCAAGGTAAACCTAGTGTCCTCTCAGGTCTTCATAGATACAGATTTTATGTCGATATTGCTTGAACTCATACAAAGAACAATAACCGTTTGACGCATTTGTCTTCCCGGGACTGTGTAGCATGCCACCCTTCAGGCCACCTCTAGAGGGAGACATGGAGGCATGCCAAGATTTGGACTAGCAACAGCTCAGCTCCTCCAGGGCTGGGAAATGAGACGTTATTGGTAACGGGTATTGACCTAACAAGGGAACTGCCAGTAATCGGAGACAATTAGCAGTTCATACAGCTCCTGCAACCACTTCCAGTCCACAATCCCTGCTCCTTTGCACTCCTGGTCCTGCCAGACCTGGGCTGCAGCTTTCTCACCCAAGAAGCATCTGTGTTTCCATCCTACCTGGGGACAGGCTACTCCATGTAATTTTATAGTGCACTACTGTACAGAGTTGATCTAGGACAGATGAGGAAATTAAATAAACTATCTGCCAGATTATAAAATAAAGGATATGCAATGTTGCCTTGGTTATTGCTGAGATTCATTCTGTGATGTCTCCTTGTAGAAAAGTGTTACCAAGACATCCTCTTCAGCAGAAAGGTGGTTGGTATAAAATCACTCCATGACCATTTCAGGATGAATTTGAATGACCAGGCTGAGCCTGTGCTGGATCAGCACTTTACCTTGTATGCCTGTATTGATTTTGATCCAGCCCCATAAGCTTTAAAGCCAGATTTGCTGTACTGTCAAGCCACAAACTTCAAAAGCTGTCTTTGCTTGAAGGAAAGCTTAATGTGGTATATGCAGAAAAAAAATCATTAATCAAAGTTATTTTAGATTTGGTCTATGGATGGAAGAAATGTTGTAGTAGAGACTCCTAAGGCTAGGGCTTCATTTGTTTGCATTTCTTTTAGCCCATTCTCCCCCCTACACACCAGAGGAAAGCCCTAGTGAGTTCTGCCAGGATTCCTTCTGTGGTTTATTTAAAACTGTCAAATCTGCAGCAAAGATCATGTCACGTGTAAGCTGAACACCATTGTTTAATTTCAGGAGGGATTTCTGAGCTAGATAAAGAGACAGACCTAGACAGAGGAAAGAAAAATGGGCCTAAGGAAGAGCAAGGGCTGGAAGAGAGCAATTTGAGGAACAGACTTTGTGGTTGGGGAAGATAACAGAACCAAAGAGAAGGAGTAAAGAGGAAAATCTCAGTCTTACAGTCCTGACTTGCGTTTTTGAAGGAAAAAAAAAAAGAAAAAAAAAGAAAAAAAAAGCCAGTTCCTATAATAGCAAGTGTTTTTGTTGCTGTTTGTGTTTTGTATTCTACTGTTACGCTTGTAATGCTGTAATTGGTGGAAGCCTAATAACATTGCATGGAGCTGTGTCTTTTTGAAGCAGTAATTTACATTTAAACTCTTTTAAAGTGTTTTATCTTTGAAGTCCTTTCATTAGTAATTGTAGCTCTCATTATCAAATGTTACATTTAAAGCAAAGCACTTTTGTATGTCTCTGCTTACTTACATTTTCTTGACAAATCTTCTTTATGGTCAAACATACTATAATTAGTCCTATTAAGGAAATCCAAATTACTTTTTAAACTATTCTCCTGTTTTTCAGGGTTGAATGCAAACACTTCAAATTTATATGTTCATTACAGACACATATGAATGTGAACCCATTGACTTCAGGCAGAAAAAGTGCAGTTCTGTGGTCTAGAACACTGTTATGGGTATGCACAAGCTTTCTGCCTGTGCTGTCAGAGCGGTGTGTTTGCTTGCTGTGCAACTTGGCTTACACAACTACCATCAAACAGTGTGTTGTATATGGAGCCACATTTAAGGAAAGGATATAGTGAGAGTATAGGTTCTTACTCCTCTCTCCTTTGAATCAGGGAGTGGAGTGGTGTCTCTGAAATCAGAAGACCTTACTTTGCCTGTTATGACTACTGAGCCCATCTGTTTAGTGATTCAAAAACATCGTTGTTTCTGTACTTAGCTTCTCTCTGCTTCAGTTCATTCTTTTCCGCTATCGTTAGTATTACAAAGATACTTATATTCATCAACTTTTATTTCTGGGTTATGTTTCAGTTTCCAGAAATTATATTTTTGTGTGTATTGCATTTCAGTGTTTAAAGATTTCAGGTGGGGTAATAATATGAAGTAAATGTTTTATTTTACTTTTTTTTGTTAAATATTTCATATTTTTATAAAGAAAAACGTGACTTGTTTAAAATCCTCATCTTCTGACATGAATGGGCTTTCTGCGTTCTTACATGGGAGAAAAATTGTGCAAGAAAATTAGAATTGTAACTTTGAACATTAGCCATTTCAGTGCTCACCTGACATTTCCCTCCTTTTTATCAGGAGATCCTTGTAAGCACCAAATGCTGGGAAGTAGTTTCTGAAAAGCATGGCTATGTTTGTTTATTCTGTCAGAAGTGACAAAAAAAGGTTGCCTGAACTTTCTCAAAACAGCAATTTTAGAATTTGATTCCTCAGAGAACAAAACATCCATTTAATATATTAATGCATTTTCAGCAGGACTTTGTGTTTCCAGATTAATTTACATTTTAAATTGCACTGAAAGCATTAATTTACTGAGCTAACATGGGAAGTACGGATGAAAGAGCTATTTAGTTTATAAATGGTACCATCTAGTTTCAATGTAGGAATGCTTAATGGCCTTAAAATATATAAAGACTAATTGTCCTACAGATTTTGTAACCAGTCACGTTAGTAATGTTCAGTTGTACTATTTGCAACATTAACTGTAAAGTACATGATAAACGTGGGTCAGCCATATAAGTAACATTAATAACTTTGAACAAAATCATCCCAATTGAAAACTGCTGTGCCAAAATTATTCAACTCATATGAAAAAATGGTAAAATTAAAGCAGCTATGAAGAACAAATTCATTGCAGTATTTGTATGTATATTTAAAGTCTGAAAATATGAACATCAATTTGAACTTAACAAAATTTAAAAGATTGAATTACAGCTACAGCCAAGCTGTTAGTGTACATTTCCAATGTCTAATTTTCTGGAATTCTGGTGCAACTGAAGTAAATTAGAGTATGTAAATAAATTATTCTGAAATTATGATGATAAGTGTGCTACATACTAATATCTTTGATCCTGGTTACTATCTTTTTCTGTTGTGCACTTTCTCAAATCTGTGTTGTGCACTTTTATTGTATGAAATATTTGCTCATCTTTATTCCATATAACTTGTTTGATAGGCACACAAATAATCATTAATTGTTGGATCTTACTAATCAATGCAAAGAGATAACGAAGAAGAAAAATAAAATGAAATTCCTTACTCCAGCAAATTCAATGGCAGATTTTCTTGTAAGAAACTCCCAGGTCTACAGAGCATAACAGACATGTTACGAGATCATTATCTTACAGTCTTCATATCTTTATGCTGTTTTTCCTTGTGCTTCCAACTGTCTTTGTCCTGTGTTGGGAGGTATGATCTGGTGATTTGAACTGAGAAGTAGGAAGCAAGTTATTTTGCAGACTGTGCCAAAAATGTCCTCTCTGATCTGAAGCAAATAAGCTAATCTTTCACTATTTTAATTTATTCCCTCCTTTTTTGACATCATAGCAGTGCTGAGAGAAATAATTCATTAGTATTTGAAATGTATTTGCAGTATCTGCAGTATTTGAGAAGTAGGATGAAAGTGGAATGTATTATTTGAGAAGTGTCATTAACTGCGTTGCATTTCCTTCAGTAATTTCAAAGTCATATTTCCAGTCCCTTTTATAATTAATATGGCTTTGCTCCCAGGTGATGATGGCAGAAAATGATTAGAAGTCTTTAATGACTTTTCAATTAATGCATTGTTTAGATGTATTTATCTTTCACTTAAAGCTGTTGAATAGAACTCTCTCATAGCAAATTTAGATGAAAATATGAGCATAGGAATGATTTTATTTTTAAGATGTTTTATTTTTAAGATCTGAAAAAGCTAACACTCTGGTGGTTAAACATAATTTAGCAGAATGCTTTATGTTGTGTAACAAGAAGAATATCATACAAACACCAAAATGTTTCTGGACAGGAGAAGAATATTTTAGGGCAAAAGCTATCACCCAAAAATGAATTTCAAAAATTCAATATTGATGATGTTTCTTGCAGACATAATGAAAACCAATGACACTAAAAAAGCAAACATTCCACATGGCTTTGCAGACTCTACAGTTCACCTTTGGCTTGAGATGCTAAAAATGGACTTTCCTCTTCAAGTGAAATTTTTTTTTTTCTTCATGTTTCAATAGTCTATAATACCTTCTTTTTTTAATGTAAAATCGAGAGTCAGGCATTTGATGCCCATTAAGTCTATGAAGATATTTTTGAGTATTCCTTAATTTTTATGGATGACTAGCAATATGTAGAGTATTGTCATATTGCAGCCTTAACACAAAAATTCAACAGAATATCTGTAGTTGAAGTATATGTAATTTTACCGGAACTTAAAAATGAATTGACCCTGTTTTTTAAGGGATTAAGTGGTGTAAATAACATTAAAGTTCTCTGGTATTGTAATCTGTAAAATTGATATTCAGTGAAGAAAAAAAAAATCATTCTAAACATACTTCAAGATGGTATGATTTCTGGGACAAGGCAGGCCAGAGCAGTAATGTTATGGCCCACTAATGGTTTTATCTTTGCTCCTTCTGTGTGCAAAATCAACAAAATATTTTGCATTTGCAGCTTTGGTATTCTGAAAATATGGAAAATAATCAGGCCATTTTTTTACCCTTAAAGCTATGAGTAATTTTTACAGACTCTCATGAGGTCTGCAGGAAGCCATCACCAAGCGCTTCTCTGCTGCTTCTTTTAATAAGCTGAGCATGTTAGAGACTTTTTTCTACCTCACCTCTGTCTGGTGGGGCTTGAGTTTGGGGATCCGAAAGCTGAAGTTGGATGAAAACTGCTTTGTATTCCAGAATGGTCCACATTTTGCTGTGGTCACTCCCTGTCATGTCTCAGTTCATTAAGATTGCTTATGCCAGAGTTTGTATTTAAAAGACAAGCTTCTGTGTGTGGCAAAGCAATCACTGCTTGAATATACAGCTGCCTTCATGCATTTGATTGGATGCTTTTCTACTTAGACAGCTGAAGTATATCTGATAATTTTGCTTAAAAATTGATGTCAGTGCAAGTAAATAGGATAAGAAGCTGTATGTTAAGAAACATTGCAATTACATGCAATGCCTCTTTCCCATGGAGGAAGTTACTGTTAGGCTGGCCTTTCTTTATGCTTGTTTCTAGAGCCTGGTATGGGAGTAATTTTTAAAATCATCCACAGTAGAGCAGATGTCAGCGCCATGCATAGGCCTTAATAAAATCTGCTCAAAGAAGAGGCAGGTTTTGTAATAAGCAATAGCAATCTCTAGCATATCAGAAAATCTACGTGAGATTTTTGCTTAGTCTATTTTCTTTGGACAAATATTTGTATGTAAATTTCAAAAAAGCCCACAGTATTTCTAAAAATGCATGATGATTTATTTGAATATCATGTTGGATTATCTGCAGAAAAAAATCTTTTAATCCTACATGTTTCCGATGAGGAAGAGTATCTTAAATATATCATTTAAGCGTATGGGTATGAATACAGAGATGAGGAATAGATGGACTTTGTTAATGGATTAATAATATAAACAAAAAGAAATGGTGCCTATAGCTACGTAAATTCCCTTTGAAATTTATCCTCAACTTCATGGATGTCATGGACCCGTACGATTTAAAGCATAACCTTATATTTAAGTTGTTTGCTTTGACAAAAACATTCTAGGTCCTTGTAAAATTGCATACTAAATCACCTATGTTTGTTTCCGAATGTACTGCTTTTTGGCACGGCCTCAGTGTTTGCTCAGCCGGCCCCGTTTCCTCCAGCCCGCTCGGCGGGCACCGTGCCCCGGCCTCCCTGAGGGCGCTGCTGCTGTGCAGGAGCAAACGGCCCTGGCGCCTCCGTCCCCGGCAGGTGCGGCGTTGCTCGCAGGTGCCGTTAATCAGTAAAGGGAGGAGCTGGTTCTGGCTGGATATTTGTTTCTTACACTTTTTCTTGAACAGGCCTTTTCTTCAGGGAGCTGTTTCTACATCCAAAATTTGCTGAAAACAGTAGCAGTCAGGGATACTCACCAAGGTGTTGCTTTATGTTTCTTATGCAGGACGTCTAGTGAGATGAAGGCTTTAATATGAACCCTTGTTTTATATTTTTGTGAAAGAAGGCTGAGCCATATCTAAGACCTCCTCCTCCTCCAGACAGCTTTTCCTGCCTGCCTTGGTGTGTCAGGGTGCACCAGGACTCTGTGAAAGAAGGCTGTGATGTGTCTCGGATTGTATCACTAAAATATTATTGTGCACATACGTTTCCTTCTTCTTTGCACTATAACTGCAATGTGTAGCCTTGAAGGATCAGTCACCTACTCAAAATACTCGTCTTTGTGATGAAAGCCTTTTCTCCTCCTCTCCTGGGTAGCCTGCACTTTCAGCCTCAGTAGACTACTCATCTTGCCACCCAGGTGTGCCAGTAATCCCTTCAGGTATCTCGGCACGTGTACAGGGAGCTGTGCCGCACGCGTAGCCAAAACGGCCCGGTGCAGTCACTGGTGCCTGTTACTGCCGCTCGCCGGCCTCACCTGGGGGCTGGTTCCCAAGGGCTGGGGGATCAGCACCATTGGGAGCAGCTGGGAGGGGGCCAGACCGGCGGGCAGCTGGTCGAGGCGTCTGAAGGGAAGCTGCTGGGGAGAGCAGGCAGGCTTTTGGCTCTTCTGAAGTAAAAATTCATGCTTATATTAGTAAGGGGGTTGATGATATGGAGGCCTGACCTAGGGGAAGGTTCTGGGTAGACGACATGGATTTGGGGACATCTTTCACCTTGAGAGAGATGAACTTGGCAGTTTAAAAATAGGGATGAGGTTACTAATGGCAGAAGAGCTGCTTCAGCAGGCCTGGCAGAGGCTTACATTGCAATTTGATCATGAAAGAAGAGCAGCCTGTGGATCCCATTGTACGTAAGTGCTATTTTGTGTTTTGGTATTGTCACTTATTCTCTTGTTATAACTGTGCTCATCCAGTGACCCACAGGCTATGTTTTATGACACTTTATTTATCCTTCAGCCTTCCTTCCTTGCAGGTCTTTTATGCTCAAGTGAGGTCTGGATGAATTGCTGTGGTAATAGCAGTAGGTGTTGATTCTTTATATGTAATGTGGTAAATGTGAATATGGTCCTGTGCCTGGAAGGGGTTACAGTGCAAGAGAGGTGATAGCAGGAAAACACAGGTATCGGTGCATTTCACCTAATCCACTGCGTTTAAAGCCTGTGGATTGTCCCAGAAAGAAATTATAGTCCCTGGCAGTAGCAGTGAGGAGAAAGTTTACAGTGGGTATTTGTGTGCTGTGCCTAAGTAGAGAAATCTGACTTTGCTAAGGATGCTTTAGGTATAATGAAGATAGCAAACTGGTGGTGGTGCTCTGCCTTCTTTCAAGTCCCATCGCTCTAGTGTTACTTGCCTGTAGCAGACAACTTGATGCAATGCCAAACATGACTGAAGGTATGCCATGCGGTGTTGAAAAGTTACTTTGATAGCAGGTTCGGAAAGTTCAGGACCTGTTGTGTCATGTGGAGCAGTGGTGTAAAGGTTTATTACAGCTTGTGTAACATCAACTGAATGCAACTCACAAGATCACTGGTTCTGATGGGCTAATAGTGATGTTTGTAACACGTAGAAACTAGAAGGTGTTGATGTGTGTAAACTCTGCTAAACTGCTAGGAGAACATTTCAGACTCTTTACTTTGTTTATTTCTTAACGTTTATTAAAATATTACCACAGTTCCCTCCATCACAGTGTCTAAAGCCCTGAAGAAATCTACTGCACAGAGCCTGACTCTGTGTGTTAGCAGTGAAAGCTATTGCAGCTGCTTTAACTTTTATAGACAAGAGACTGCTACCTCTAGAACATTCCTTCTAACTTCTATCCAGCCACAGCGTGCTTCACTACAGTGAAGGTGACCTTATGCGATCAGAAGCATGTGGACCACCTTCTGGGGCTATGGGTAAAAATATTAGCTTCCGGATTCAGCATAGCTTTATAATATACTTGAAGTGTAACTTTACATAATTCACACGAAAAGAAAACTCTCGTGTGTGTGGATCAGGGATACAATCTTGTCAACTGATAGCTGGAAGTCAGGGAAGATTATGGAGCCTCTCCTACAAGAAAATTACTTTATAAACTCTGCTTTTACTGTTTGCTTTGCAGTGATAGAGAACTACTGCTATTTATGTATCCCTTTCCTGCCATTCGAAGTTTACATATCAAATGCAGATGTATAGTGATTTTTTTTCCTTATTTGGGCAAATAGGAAAATAGTTTGGTAGCTGTAGGTAGGTAACTTTATAGCAAAGATTTTGGGGATCAAGCAAGAACAGAGACAACACAATGAAAATAATGGGTTTTATCTGAAGTTTGGAGGTTATTTTTAGCAATGGAAGCTTATAAAATAAAAACAGATTAATATTCCATTTTTTAATGAATATTTAAAATTGGTTAACATTAGCACATATTTTTTAAGTAGTATGAAAAAACAAAAGCCCTGCTAGAGATTGAAGATAACATCCTAATGAATGTGTCTAATATCCTGCATAGTGTTCAGTATATCACTGTAATTATTAAATAGACAGAAATATATGCCTTAAGAACCCATATTCTGTGCCCCATACTTCACTAGATCTTATAGGCCTGTCTTGTAAACTCTAATTAAAACTATATTGCAATAAAGAGAAACATTGCAATAAAGAGACATGATTCAGTGCTAATGAATGCCTGTTAATTTTACTTCGTTTATGATGGAGAGATTTAATCAATGTAATGTAGTGTCTGCACTATTGAGCATATCCCGTAGGAGGCGTGCATGTCTCTGGACAACATGAGGAACTGGCAGTTGACTTGATGCTGACCTGCATGTTCACTAAAAATGGATACCGTCTGACTCAATTCTAGAGATGTTTTCAGAACAAGTTGCTGTATGTAAATTGCACGTCAGCACTGATACAGGTGGAAATCTGAGATACTGCCTTTATGAAATGAGTGATGTTTTCTGGGCCTGTGCTTAAAAGGCAGCTTGGATTGGAGTGACTATGAGACAGTTTGACCTGATAAGTGGAGAATAAGTGAACTGCTTAGGTGACACTTTAGACACAGCGACGCAGGTGAGAAAAGTCGTCCAACTTTCTTACGTCTTGTGTTAATTAAAACAAACTGCAATGCTAGTTGTCACTGAAAAGAAGCTTTTTTTTTTTTTAAATAGGACCTACCAGTACTGTATAAGTAGAGCAAGTAAGGCTTTTTATTTAAATTTTTCAAAATTGCATTTTTATTTACATTTCTCAAAATAATTTGGAACTTGACTCATGCTGCTGAAGTTTATATACATACTGTCTGTGCTTTTAACTAGCATTCTTGTCATACGTGTTTCTGAGCTTCATGTACTTATGCTTTCCTTGTTAAAAATAATTCTTCTTTTATTTAAAATGGGTTTAAATATTCTCATAAGCACCCCAAAGTGTTTATGAGAAAATATATATATTTTCATCCATATATGTATATATGGATGGGAAATGGCCAGTTACCAGGGACTGTAGAAGAGAAGGGAGTTATTTGTTCCTGATCCTAAAGAAGGAAGATAATATAATGCTAGATGAAGTAAGTGGGTAGTCGAAATGTTCACGTTTTGTAATCATATAGTTATGTCTGCATCAAAACCTCTGACAGTATTTCTAGTTCAAAACATCTTTCCTAGATAGCAATGATCAAATCATAGTTTTGGATATTGACTTCTGTGATCCAGTATGCTTTTCAGCTTAAACTTCCCAGTCTGTCTCCTCCCCCCGCCCCGTTCTTTTGTATCTGTTATCATGTAGTTGCTATAATACCAGCTGCACAATGTTTAGGCTGTGTTTCCACAACCGAGAATTAGTGTAGGCACAAGTAATTGGTCTGAAGTCAGTTCCTCGACCGTACATCTCCTATGCTTTATATTAAAAGCTGTGAGGTTCTGGCTTCAGAAGTCAATGAATATTGTGAGCATTTTAATTTTCTCTGTATAACCGGAGCTACATGGGCTTTTATTCCTAGCCTATAAATATAGATTACAGCTGCTTAGGATATCCAGGTGGGCATGGCAACTTAAGAAACAGATCATATAGAAATTTCCTGTTAAATTTTGCAAGAACTTTTAACTTTATAGGAGTTTCTGCTTAACAGCTATAGCTCTGTTCTCCTGCAACTCATTTTACGATGGTCTTGTGTTTTGCTAATAACTATGCTGACTACATTATGCACATTCTGTTTCATTAGTTACCACTGTGCATATTTAGAATAAGCAACTGGAAGTTTATAAGGGGAGAGGAATTTTCTGAGTCTTCACCACTAGCTGGGTGATGGTAAGTGATAATAGGTGAACCATTGGTCGTAGTAATAGTAAAGTAAGCTTAAATATCTGCTAGAAACATGGTTTCTGTGTAATAAAGTTAGCAATATTAAAAATATTGTCACAGTTCAGTCACAAAAACATAGGAGCCTAAACGCAAGCCAAATACAGTCTTAAGCAAATAAGCATTGTATAGATTGTGTACTTTGGGATTTCACTTGATTTGAGTACTGAGAGCTCTGCCTTTCTACTCGTGAAACGAAAGCTCTTGAGCAGGCTTTCAAATAACAAGTCACACTGTTCAGATATTTCTGCTAGTGACAACTTTTTTTTTCGAAGTATTATTCCCATTGATAAGTCTAGCCCAAGAAAATGCATTGGATACTGGCTCATGAAAGTACACCAGTGTATTCTAGGGACTAAGTGCTAAGACAAATGGGAATTTTTATTCAGTATATTCAAAAGTGTCTGTCTTATTAAACATTTCACGCCTTGTGGTAGTACCCGCTTTTATTGAGTTAGTAAACCAATGTGTTTTTCCTAGTAATAGCTGAGAAGGTAACAAAACATTTCTGCTTGTAGGTTCTTCATCTTGTCAGTAGTAAAGATTAAATAATTAACTGAAATGTATATGTATTTTTTTTCTTTTAAGTCATTTAGTGTTTTTTTTTTTTTTTNATCTGAAACATATTTACAACTGAACTCAACAGAGACTGTGAAATTGAACAGGCACTGCTCATTTGTTTGAGTTTTTTTTTTTTTTTTTTTTTTTTTTTGTAAAAATTTTTTTTGTTTTTTTTTTTTTTTTTTACAGTGCTGTATCTTATTTCTTAACTGAAATAATGCGTTTAGAACTAACATGGAAGTTGAATCATTGATTTCAGTTCCATGGCTTGGTCCTCATGTAAACTATCACAACTGTTTATTAGCTTTAATCTTTTTTCCACAAATGTTCATTTTTAAAAACTAGTTCTTTATTTAGAACATTTATGTAAAAATTACAGCAGTATTTTATATGTAAGCAGTACAAGAAAATTGTTAGTAAAAGCAAATGAAAACTGAAAACTCGCCTTCTCTAGCTGCCATTACTATTTAAGAAAAGCATAGCTTTACAGTCAGGTGTTCCTAATCAGAACTGATACCTGTCTTTTTCCAATATATTGCATCACAGTTCCTGTGGAAAGGGAAAACCTTAATCATTTTTAGCCATAAATTTTTAATAGCTTTTTAACTGATGGGGAGAGAGAGAGGGAGAAGACAAACTAATGAAGGAAGATTGCAAGTGAAGCGTGGGTAGGATACTCTTGTATAAACCACATGACACTGTAATGAAGAGAAGTAGACTGGAAGCAAATGCAAAAATATTAAACATATGTGGGCAATGTCTAATTTCTGGCATGCTTGGTCTCCTTTTTATGGGAGACTTCAGGACCAAGTAAGCTAAGAGCATTATTTACTAGGTGGAATAGAGGAACAGGAGGAGTTGAAAAAATAGTGCTATATTAGGTTTTTGCCTATCTAAAATGTATGATTTAAGTAGCAGACTTCCACTGCAGATGCTTTCATGCTATTTCTGTTGGCCCTTTTTTGTATCTCTTGGTGGTGAAGGGATGGGAGATGTTTCTACTAAAGGAGCGAACTCAGGAATTGAAACTTGCACAAGATATACTTGAATCCTTAGGCTGCTGTGCAAAGAAGCTATCGAGTATAAATTCTCTGTAGTTACTTGCTCTTGCTGTATTGCTTCTGATACCGTGTTCTCAGCTGCGGATGATGGCACTCGCCCCTCCTGAGCGTAATAGCTGAGGAGGTGTAGAATGTGCAGCTGTGGCAGATTCGAAGAGCATTTTCTGTAAAGCAGTGTAATAAAATATTTACAAGATTTGATAATGAAGTAGACAATTATGTGTGAATTGTACCGTCTCTACTCGGTTAGAATAGGCAGTCTGCAAGCATTCACAGTCTCATGTAGCATGGTTTCAGAATCTTGCTTTATGGAGCGAGAATATTGTTACTTTCTATGTAAGGCTTCATTTCAGCACAGTGTTTATTATAGAGCACTTAAGTATTTTCAGTCAAACTTAGAAAAAGGAGGTCAAGAATTTTAACATTTATAAGTGAACTTTTGTAAGGATGTGCGCATTTTGAGTCTGGCAGAGGTGATGAGAGGACAGATGATGAGCTTCTTGTTTTGGAAGGTCATGGGCAATTTCATGCTCTCCGGGTGTCTTGTCACCTGTCTGTCAAAGCTTTTCACGTGTAACTGCAGGAACCTCTTACCCTCTCTGCTGAGCTGGCCATCTTTCTGGAAACCTTCAGTTGCCTGTTTAGCTGTAAGATTGAAGCCTGTGCTGCCTGGCTGTTATTTAGTGTTGTCTGCTTTCTTCTTCTAACTTCTATGCTTACATTGGAAACGTGCCAGCATATGCAACGTTCCTGATGGTACAATGAACTGGCCAGTTTGCTGAGTTCAAGATAAGGATTCTTCTTTTTATAGATGCGATAAACCTGATTTGATTCTAGTGTGTTATCCAGCCCTTCATTTATTGGGTGACGGGGTACAAATCTGGACCAATATGTTATAATATGCTACCTCTTTTGTATTTGAAAATGACAGAGAATCTGGTTCAGCTCTGTAAGTCCAGAGACAGTGGTATAACAGTGCAAAGAGCAACTAGCTAGTTCTGCTACAGCTTTGTTTTTGGCTGTGAATATACTATATACATTTGCTTTGAAGTAGCTTCTGAACTAAGCAGAGGAAGGACTTTCAATTTTGAAATTGAGGCTGCAGTTCTGACATAACTTCCAATGTAAAATTGCCGAATACTTTAATGTCCAAACTGCTCAGTTCCAAAAGAAAAAGATGATTCATCTTTCATCAGCCTTCGTCTCTATCGCTTTTACTCTAACACTGAAATCTTCTCAAGGCAGACTTTAAAATGCTTTGATCTACATGTTAGCTGCTTGGCACTGCTTTATGGAGTTACAATCCGCCGCCTTGTTTGAAGAAATTAATTGGTCCACTGGATGGAACTTCTTGGGCAGAAGAATTCTACTTAGATAACTGTTCTGTGTTCTTTTCGCTCAAACTATTTTGAATCTATGTAGAAGGTATCTATATGCAAGTATTACGTTTATTAAGAGTATTGTGTCTAGTTGACGCGTAAATGAAAAAGAGAAAATGGCCTATCTGCAACTCTTGTCAGCCCAATAACCTGAGGTATAGTCATATTTTCCACTGTTCTAGAGTGATGATAAAATGTGACTGCTGATTTGTTGAAGTGCATACAATCAGTGCTGCAAGGACATCTTAATTGGAGTTTGATCTCTGACATTCCTCTATACATCAATGCCTCTCTCTTCTGTTGCCTCACCTAATGGGAATCCGCCCGGTCTATGTGAATATATAATATGGAAGTACTGGCCTGCATTTAGAGTTTTCAAATGCTCATTTCGGCTGCTGTCGGATCTGCAGAAATCAGCCGTTTTGGTTATTATCAATTCTCAATGTATGTACTTAAAATTGAAGTCTGGGGAGCAGGGTGCTGGTTGAATACTGTAGTACAACAGCTAACCTGGAAAAAAAATACTTATCTGCAAAACCATAGAAATTGGATCCATTCATATCTCTTCCTAGCTAGTTTGAAATCCTCAGATTGCTTGAAAGAGTGCTTGAATGTTTAGAAAATAATGAGAAGTGTTGCTAGAAATTTACTCCCAACTTTGATCCATGCTTTCGAAGAACTCTGTGCACCTAAATGTATTCGTTTCTTTGTAAGTCTCATTGTTGTGTTTTGTTTTTTAGTTTTTAATGAGAACATAGAAATTAGTGCCGGAACAGAACGAGTAAATAGTGAGCATTACTGGCTTTAGAGAATGAAGAGATGCAGGCCAAAAGGAAGAGAAATTTGCTGTTTACTGCCTGCATTTCTCATCTTGCACAATTTCCTGTTTGTGACATGTATGCAAAGCATTGTCAGTGATGAGCAGATTTTAAACTTAAATCCCAAAGGAATGCAAGAAATCATACTGTAACAGCACTGCATGAGAGATGCAAAATAGCTAAGTCATTTATGGAACCTGCTAATTTCTAAGGACTTCTGTAGTAAAGCAGAAATTAGACAGTAGCCTTTAGGCCCCATTAGCGTTGACTTATTTTCACATAGATCACAAACAGACAAACTAATGTTTTTGCATTTTACAGTAGGAACTATGTCATATCTATCTTTCTAAACTCAGTAGAAATGTGGTAGATACATGAACAAAATAAATGCAATAAAAATAGTTTTTAAGGCATTGTATAAATGAGAATTCACTTTGTACTGTGAATTGCTGGGCATAACGGGCAGCTGTTCAATATTTTTGCTTTGTTTCTCAGAAGTTAGTGGTATACTGTATAGTCTAACAGGTAACATTTTAAAGTCACTTGTCCCCTTTACATTAAATTGTTTAGCTATTAGTTCATCGCATCCATTAAAAACAAGGTATTTTGGTCATGTTAGTATAAGCTAGATCCTTCTGTTTAAGTGATTGCTTAAGAAGCATGTGTGAGATGAGTGGCGTGTTCTTTGGAATGACTGGAGGGGGCTGGTACAAGCAGTGTAGTCACCTATTTATAGGTTGCCCACTGTAATTAAGGAAAAATGAATAAATTCATTTTCATGTCTCTTGTGCTTTGGAATTTGTGCCATGCTAAATTTAAGAAATAGGAAGTACTTTGCCTGCAGTTTCATTCCTTTTGATTCTTCTTCTTTTTTTTTTCCCTCCCTTTTCTACGCAGTCAGGTATAATCTTTAACTCAAATAATGACATCCAGAGATCAAGTGTCAATCACCAGGTACTCTTGTGTCTACATTTCTTGCATGAGTCCAGCTGTAAAAATGCTGATGTAAAATTTCTAATATTGGTAATGACTAATCCTGGTCTCGCCGTACATGTGGTTTTCTTTTGTAATAGCTGTATTATTGAAAGCACTAATTGAATTATAACCTGAGAATATTTGTGACAAGTGGCGGCTTATTTGCAAGTCTACTTGTAGATGGGACACTAATTTCGCTAGATATGTTGCATGAAGGTTTTGTCAGTCTGTGTATATTTGTTGTGTGTGCCTGTCTAATGTGTGAGATGTTTGAGATATTTTGATATGATCCAGTACAGAGGAAGGCTAGCAAATCTATCAGCTCTCCCATATGTCCAGAGTAATGAGACATAAACTCCGTTCACCTCTTTTTGCACATCTCCTTTTGTCTAGTATGGGTTCAGGACTTTTCGCTTGGATTACATGTGTTTATAGGAACTAGTGCAGTGTGGAATCACACTGGAAAGTGAAGTTCTAATACAACTAGTGATGGTACTAATAGCTTGAGCTGCAGAGGAGTGCAGCACAACTGCTCCTAGTTGTTGTGTTCTGAGACTGGTTTTTGTCAGCATCAAATTTTTTCCTTGTTGTACTCTATTAATGTTGCCAATGTTTTTTCAAGATTTTTCTTTACTAAAGGCTAGTACCGTTATCTTGTTTAAAATCTTTCAATTCCCCAATGTGATCAACCTCATCATAATTGGTGATCTGCATTTATGAGCAAAGTTACATTGATGTCGCTTCATTCCCACTCCTCGTTTACTTTAATGTTCATCATTCTGTCTGGCAGTTTTTCCTATTAGAGTACACCATCTTAGATCACATAAAGCTCTTTTGCTTGGGGAGATAATGAAACTGAACTCTTTGAACTGATCTCTCTTCCACGATAAAACTGAATGCTTTTCTGAGATTTTTCCATCTTTGAAGTCTGAGGGTGTTACAGAATCAGAAGTTATAGTGTGGGATTGTGGGATTTTTGTTTATTTGGTGGAAGGATGCAATTCTGCTTTGTGCTGTTAAAATGCAATGGCTAAAGAGATCCTGAGGCTTGTCTCTGCTACTGACAAATGTGAGTGCCCTTTGTGTGGGCAAACATAATATTGCTCAGGTATCAAGAGCAACTTAGCACAGCAGTTCCAAGCTCTCTGTATAGTGGCAAAGCCTGTCCAAGACATGGGTAGGAAACTTCACAGCTGTAGCAAATTCCAGGGGAATCAGGTAGACAATGCAAACAGGGAAAGATCTTGCAACCCTTTCTGGCATCTTTTGAAGTTTAGAAGGAGTTAATACTTTTTGGCCAGAATATTTTTGTTTCTTCTGATTAATCAGGTCATTTAAAACTGTAGCATAGTATCCTCATGGAGATTTAATCAAAATAGGCAAAGTATATGCCAGTATGAATGAGTAATGAGTAAAAGTAGAAGGAGAATATTTTTGAAGAATAAAAATGCTTGTGACAGCTAAGAAATCATATTTACAAAATCTTCAGGCCTGTATTTATCTGGAAGTTGTTCAGAAGGACAGAGTTATTTGCAGGCATGGCAAATTGCATGTGTAAGAGGCATGTTCCTCAGCTTCCCAACCCTTCCATTTGAAGAATTTGGTGCCATCAGGATGTGAGTGCACCAGTGGAGTGATTTTTGCTTCCAAGGGTTTCTATCTACTCTTTCAAAACCCCTGCATTTATTAATGTACTTCTTTTTGGACAGGCAAACATTACTTTAACAATGAGCAGAGCATGCCAATGCAAAATAAGTGTGAATAATTCCCTGCTGGAAAGATAATTCTATAATTTGCCTCTAGCCATTCAATGACGGAAAAATTGCGGATGCAAATCATTTTCAGTTTAGTTAAGTCACTTTAAAATAAAATAAAGGATTCCTGCAGAGCTGGTAGAGCTTACTTGTAGCTGAGGTGCTTCTGACTCCTGATCACATTTGGCAGGAGGAAATTGTATTCGTTTTCCTTATTATCTTACACACAGCATGTGCTGGACGGATGAAAGAAACACATGTAGAGCTAATTCCTTCCAGTATTGAAATGCACATATTTTGTTGGGGGGATACAGGGAGGGAGAGAGAGAGGGGATCAGGGAAATAATACAGGGGCCTGTCACAGATTTTCCTTTTGTTGATTCTTCTGTTCCTCTTTTCCTCAACACCTCTACAGCTGGTGGCAGTGTGTGTCATTGGGTTCTCTCTCACGTAGTGCCTACCGTTTAGTTCAGGAAGTGTGCTCCTTTGTCTCCCTCTGACGAAGAAGCCACCTAAGTCATCTCCAACTGGCTGATCAAGCAGCAGGAGTTAGGGAATTATTTCTTCTAGCTTCAATGCCTGAGGTTAGTCTTTGCAAAATCTGCTATGGCGAGACTCCAGATTTGAGTAGTTAGTGTTTATTGACGTACAGAACAATGCTTTTTAAGTGATACTGAAAAAAAATGCACATCAATACTTGTCTGTCAATACTTCTGTTACATAGTCTTTGTTTTCTTTATCTTACCAGGAAAATAACTTGGTATCATTATATTGGTATCTTTTTATATTTATTCTATCAAGCTTTTGGTCTTAGGGATTTTTGCCTTCTGAAAATGCTGTGCTATATCTATGAGAACATAGAAATATTTTTATAGAAATACCTTTAATAGGAGCTCTGGTTCTTTACCTTGAAGTTTAAAAGTTTTTTTTTTTTCCACTTCAGCTGGTGGCCCCTTGATAGCATACCACTTAAAATGGTTTGTGAATATATGGCTCAGTGACTGTCATTCTAAGCAGGCTCATCATGAAACTTTCTTCTTGTCACTTAACATCTGTTTTTAAAATAGAGAGTGTTGAGAATTTCAACAACCTAAGTTTAAAGTGGCTGTTAAATCCATTGTGCTTTGAATTTTACTCATATTCATCAATAAGGAGCCCAGGCGGACTTGCCAGTGGTATCTCATTGCCTACTCTGCTTTGGCAGCACTAACGCAGGTTGGGACCACCTTGCACATTGGTCCTGGGCCAGGATAAGCAGCCTGCCAAAATCCTGGTTGCTTGAGGTAAGAGTGGCCCCAGGAGGATACGTGGTGTGGGATGGAAAGCATGCTGAGCTGTCTCCTGGGAGCTGGTTTGCCATGTGCTATGAGACAAATGCGGCGTTGTATTGCATGACTGAGGAGCAATGTTAAAGCAAACAGAATGCTCAGTGTCATTTTATGTCATTTTATCCCCCATGCTGTTAGTGTGTTGGCACTGGAATGGAGCTGTTTAGCCAGAGAGCTTGGGGTGTGCCTGAAGAGTGTGTATGTACAGAGAAAAATCGCCTTAGCTGAAAGAGACAGACATAAACGGGAGGAAGATGTGTCTGAATGTGGGAGATCCAGCAAACCAGCATTTGGCCCTGCCACTCAAAGGTATGGAAGAAAACAGCACGGTGGCCATGCTTAAGCAATGGCCAGGGTCATCCCAGAACATCTGGAGATATATAACCCCTTCTTGGATTAAGGGAAGTTCTTAATGATATATACAGTTCATGCCCTGAATTATATATAGCTCGCTTGCAAAGGAAGTAGCAGCCTGTCGCTGCGTGTTCCTCCTCAGTGCCCGTGTCATCCCTCACCTGCACGTCAGAATTGATGAGCAGAGTGGTTTGTTACCGTCCTTATGGTCAAGGACGTGCTACCCCACAGCTTCACTCCTATGACTTTGTACCTTTTGAGGTCTTGTAATGTAGGTACTCAGTTTTGAAAGTACTACACAATCAGTATCACTTTCCCATTTTTATCAGCCAAACATGATTTTGCTTATCCTAAAAGTTGACAAAAGGGGGTGTTGCTGAATATAAACACTGTAAGTATTGTTACTGTAAGAAGGATTCTAAACAAATAAAATTTGTTTCTGGTAAAAGATTTTCCCCCTACTGTATTGCTTGTAAATTCATAATTGTTTTTAATATATAAGGCATTAAAAGAAATTTGATATAGTAAAAACAGATGTAGCCTAATTAAATTATAAGACTTGAACATTCATTATAATTATATTTTAATTGTTTTTATGATCTTGAAACCAATCTTAATGCTGTGTATGTGATTCAGAGATTGATGTTTGCAATATTAGTTAATGGCAGTTTTGGATCAAAGCTGTTTGCGTCTTTCAATTACTCTGTGCAGTATCGTTGAATTTTCAATTACATTAGTCGTACATTAGTATAGTTGAGTACACTGCTTTTTCAGTGAATAACCTGGTCCTGTAGTTTCATGTAGCCTGTAGTGGAAGAGAATTTATTTGTTCAAAAGAAATAGAGCTGAAATCATTTAACTGAGGAAAGATCAATTTATATTTGCGTTGTAGCTTTCAAGAAATGTAGCCCGTAAAGCCATCGACCCTGTTTGCTAGCAGGTTCAGACTGAGCTGTTCGTTTCCACATAATTACGAAGAAGTCTACATAGAACTCCTTCAGATTCAGAGAATGGGCTAAACACCTGGTGTCAGACTCTGGTCTTTAACAGCTTGCTTCGTTAATTTGCAGGGCTTGTTAATTTTCTCAGGTGAGAGAAGGAACAAACCCACCTAGGATTCCTTGCTGAAAATACTATTCTGGTGCAAAATTGATATCTTAAAATTGCTTCCACTATGTCCTGTTTTACTAACGATTTCTTGTTTCTGTATGTGCTGTCCTGAGCTGCTCAGCTCATAATAGAATGAAAAGTCTCTATTTTCTTCAGCTCTTTTTTTAAACTTTCTGCCAGAAATGTCAATATGTTCTAGCTTTCATTCAGTATAGTAAATTTGGCTGCAAGCAAAAAGAATCGATTTTTGTCCAGACCACCTTACCTTCAATCTGATCACACAGTGTGTAGCCTAAATACTATAGCTAGATGAAACTTTCATGTTACATGCCTCATAAAAGCAGTGTAAGTACTTTAAGCCTCCAAATTCTGCAGTAAATATTAGGCAAAGGGTTTTCTGTGACCTTTTGCGTGTGGTCTTTGAGAAACCTTGGAGCTTCTTCCGAGTAAGATTTGACTTCTTTTGAGATATGCTCATTTTTGATTCTGTTATGAAATCCGTTAAAAATAAGAGCCTGTGGAAATTTTAAGGAATAATTTGTTCTTTGTTATGTCTGATAAGAATTCATTTCAGCAATGCTTTGTTTCTTTAGTGGCTATCAAAAATACCCTTTATTTACAGAATTATTTTGCTACGGTCTTAATCTATAAAGCTGCAAATCTTTCTACAAAGTTGCCTTAACAACTAAGTGACCTCTCTAGCCTTTCTTGCTGTGAAATAGTTTCTGCTTTCAATATTATTATACCAGCAAAGTCCCCAGAATCGAGTCATGCTGAAGAGGGTTTGTAGTTGTAAAAGGATGTAAGTTTTTATGCTTTCCTGCCCCTTAGTGTGTTGGTTTTGAGTTAATAACTCCAGATGTCTCACCTAACCAATTTTTCTTGGTCACTGTAAGAAGCATCAAGACAATATTGAATTTGTGTTTTGATGTAAGGGTTGAAAATGTAAGGCTTACAATGTGTAAAGTAATTACAAAGAAAAATATTCTCCAGTGTTTTTTTCTAACAAAGTCCACAACTTAAAAAAAATAATAATAATTAAAAAAAAATAAAATAGGAGCTAGTTAATTTAATTCTTCTTCATAATCAGTCTAAAATCATTAGGAAGAGAAAGCTAAAATTCTACATACTTTGAAAGGTGAAATAGAGGAAAAAAAGAAAATGAAGAATAGAGTGTTAATGGATATGCTGGCCAAAATCTTCAGAAATTCAGTCAGAAAATCATTGTTTCAGAACAGATAATTACAGATTTTTTGATAACTGTATTCTCATTTATCTGTAGGAAAAACTGATAACCTTTTAATGAGAAGAGTAGAAAGCCTAAGTTTTAGCCAGCTTATAAGGCTGTCTTTTTCAATGTTCACCACCTTAAGCGATGATTATTACTTCTGAAAGTCAGAATTTCACCTCTGTGGGGGAAAACATAACCCAAAACATCACAAAGTCTGTATTCCACTTCCATGGGCTTAGGGTCTTTGGAGCTGATTGTAAATAAATCAGTTAATTTCTTTGGCATGACCCGTGCATGCTTTGCTTTTTTTGTGAACCAAATCAAATTCGACTTGCTAAATATAGTTAGAAACACTGTAAAAAGTACACCTCTCTCTAACACAAGTGGATCAGCTTTTTTTTGTATGTGTGCACGTGTACACATATGAATCTCAGTGTTTTTATCTGATGTGATAGAAGTTTAGCTCAATTCTGGGACTGTAGAGTGCCCACGTGTTACCTAACCCATTTTGGGGACTCGTGGTACACTTAAGTTACCTAGGATTTGTGCTGAGGTGACTTGTCACCCACTATCATTTGGGTAAGTTCAGCACTCACCAGTGTAACGTCCAGATGTTCCCTTCGGAGCAGTTTACATTACTTACTTTGAAGTCACTGAACATAGGAATTTAAAAAAAAAAAAAATCAGCAGACCATGTAGGGCAACTGACTAATGAAAAACCTGATCTGAAAAACAGTAGCAGCTTGCTGGACTGATGAGGACAAATTAGCCTGTTGTCAATCACAGCTGGGTTGAAAGTGGTTTAAAAACACCACCCTTAATGAACTGGGCTACAAAGAACATCTAGATTTCAACAGGTGTAAAGCTGCCTGTCCCATATAAGTCATATGTCACAAATAGAGATTTAGCTGAATTGGAATATTTTATAATCTCTTCCATGTTGCAATTATACCTCAAAGAAATGGTTTGTATTGAAGTTACTATTCAATATCTTTTTCTGTTTTCCCGACGCGTTACATACGTGGAAGGTTAATATTTATTTAATTCCCCTTGAAAAGTGAAGTGCCAAAGTGAAGCTGTTTGGGGAAGTTGCTTGGTAGATTTAGAATAGAATGATCTCTGAAGAAGGCAACAGCATAGGGTGTGCTTTCATTAGAAAACCTCAAGAGCCTGCACTGAAGTCTGTGTTCAGAGCTACGTGATGCTGAGAGAAGAGATGGAGATTAAAATTTATACTAAAAAGAAAATGTTTTAACATTGAATACAAACTAATCTGTTACAAGAAAGTAGCAGATGATACATTAAGGTAAAGACAATAAATCTAAAAGACTAAAAACAATTTAGCTAGAACAAGCTGATAGGAGATCCCAGCCTTTCAGGAGCATTGACTTTACAAAAGTTTGCTATTTACTAAAACAAGAGGTTTAGTCTTCCAAAAATTCTAAGCCAAGCTGACACATTTGAATTTAGTGACACTAAAATATAGCTACATTCATCAGCCGTTGAACGTGCCAGTAATTCTTCTCTCAGTTTTTGTGAAAGAGGCATGTTACTCATGGCTGTTGTGTGGTGTTTTTTTTTTTTTTACTTCTACCTATTTTATATCATCTGCAAACTTGCACCTAAAACTGCTTTCCCCGACACTTGATTTCTGGCATGTTCTTTCCTTCTTCATGAAGGAATGTATCTTTTAATGAGACTTTAAAATACGCAGAATGTAGTACATCACACCTAAGAATGGGGAAACTTCAAAGACTAAATAGGCAGACATAGGGGAAAAGCATGGATGTTGCTGATGTCTCTGTGGTAGCCAGTATCTACTCACTTTGCAGCAATGAAGGATGGCATTAATTCGAGTCTTTCATTATGGACGTTTTTTCTCTTATCCTGTGTGATTTAAGACAAACTCACTAGTGCATTATTTAACTATTGGTTTAAGGTCTCTCCTAGGAGGCTGCTTCCCTTTTTGGATGTGAAGAACAAATCTAATTGTTGTTTATTGAGCTGCTACTCTTAAATTTTAAGCCAGCCAGCGTTGTGCTTTTGATCTGTGAATGAGCATATGAGTCTCTTCCATTTCCATCCATGGGACTGAGATTTTGAGTAGGAGGAGGGATTGATGATACTACAACTGTGCATGAGAAGAAAAGTCTAGTGCATCTCTTATAGTTTAATGCAGTAGGTGAATTGAACAAAAACATATCCCTATTTTTGGTAAATGACTTTGCTGAAATAAACAAGCTGGTTTTTAGACTAAAAAAGGCAATTAGTGATTGCCGAGAGAAAATTAGTTTGGTCATCCAAGAATTTCTGCTTTGGATGATGTCCTGCTACACAGCTACCTCACCCTGTGCCCTGCTGCTGGGGTTCTGAGGCAGCTGTCNGCGGGGAGTGGCAAAATATTGTGGTCAGGTAGGGGGTATATTCCATGTGATCTCTTACGTACCTAATACGACAAGGGCGTTCACTTGCATCATTTGTGAAGTTAATTGCATTTACTTTTTAAAAGTAATGCACAATTTTAATTAATTTTTGCTATATCTCAGAGTTGTCAGAAGGTTTTCTTTTTAAATTATAATACAGAATATTATAAAATGTTAATTCCTGTTGTCATTTCTTTGTAGCTTTCCAAGAAGGAGAAAAATATTAAGAAAATCTATTTTACCTTAGAAATATATGCGGTAAGTCATACATAATACAGTGTTCATAGTACTGTAGGATCATCTGTGTCCCAGTTAATGCCTTCATATGAGATTCTGTGGTGCTTATTAAATTATAACTCCCCTCTATTAGCTTTGCTATTTTGCCTGAATGAGGGTGTGCAGCAAAGGCAAATTAACTTTCTTTGAAATGTGTCTGGATAGATGTTGAAGGTAATCTAGACAGCGTAAGCAGAGAAAAAGAAAAGGTGTTTTGCATATCATCATGTTTCTCTTAAAACTAAATTTAATAATGTGGAGTGATGTTTCCTCATTTACGAAGTCGTAAACAGCTCATATAATTTTTAGAATTAAACTCTGAGAAAGTCTCTTCCAGCAAACTGTTAGTAGGTGTAGATTGATATGCAGGTAAACTTTCTTTGGACCTTTCATCTATTTTTAGAAATCGTTTCTACCAATTTCAACGAGATTTCCATATGTAAGATCCATACAAAAATTATTCTGTAAATAACAGGGGGGCTGTAAGCATCGTGTTTATTGAAAAACTGAATGGATATCATGCTTTGGGGCTACATATACTTCATTTTTATTTAGTTAGTTATTTACCATAAATTCAGTGACTAGGAAATCCAGTCAGACCATACAGAAAGACATGGACTGCTTGAAGGCAAATTTGTGACCAGTGTTCAGGAATAAACAGTATAGCTGAACAGAAGATGTGACGGCAGGGCTCCATTCAGCTCCAGTACGAGCTCCGATCTTGCAGACTTTCTGTTGTCAGCCGTTTGTGATGTTGCCTGCGTAGACTCAGTAGCCCATGTAAGTTCATCCAGATTTCCTATTCTATAAAATTATGGATTGGTTTACAGGCACAGAGGTGCACGTGTAGAAGGGGTTGTGGGGCTTTTGGGTGCTGTATCCTGTCTGGCTGGAAGGGCCACAAAACACAAGTCTGGGCTTTGATGCGACTTTTTTCCTTGGTTATACAACGCAGAGAAGTTTGGAAAGGGAAAATGTGGTTATATAAACAATGCAATCAGCATTCAAATCCCAGTAGGTTTCTCTGAGCTGTTATAAACTGTCTCATTCTTAGGTTTCCTTTAAAGATGTTCAAGTGAATTGTTTTGGCCTTTGTGAGAAAATTAGTTTTGACTTTGATTGTAAATCATAAGATTTGTCTCTCCTCATGATTAATGAGATAAGCTGCTTGAATGACCACTTAATTTAGTAATCTATTTTTAAGATTTAGAGAACTGCTTTGAGAGCGTTGGTAAGTAAATCTGTTCACAGTATGAGGGAGGTATTTATAATTACAGCAGTAGCTTGAGAAAGGCTGCTCCTTACCTGAGGATGTAGTGTTGCCAATACAAGTTGGTCATGTGTGGGAAAACTTCAGCTGTCCAACGTCACATCGCATAGTTTAGAGCTGCCTGTTGTAACTGAAATTGCCTGATAATGGCAGTAAGGGATTCTGCAATCAATTGCACAACTGCAATGAGTATCAATGCTCATATTGTATTGATTACGCTATCTCTGAAGACAACAGGAAGGAAAGCCAGGAAGTAATACCATGCCACGAGAGGAGTTGTTTCCTGGTACGGCTCTCCTGCCATGTCCTCTGCCATTCCCATCTGTAGGTCCAGCCAGTAACAAGGCTGAGCAGTCTCCAGAGGTGCGATGTGGACATGCTCTTTTCTCTCGGTGTTGATCTGTGCGGTGCTTTCAGTGCTTTATTGTCTCTGTCCTCTCCTGATCATTACGGTTTGTGCAGCTGGGTGTTGGATTTATTACTTTTCCTGTCCTTTTTAGTTTTTTTTTCTGAATAACCAGATATCCTTACATTCTACACATCCTTGCAAATTTTGTATTTGTTTTAGTTTAAAAGAAGTCTTTCAGAGCAGCTAAGTTTGCTGCCTCACTAAAATGTTGTGTTCATGTCCAACCTAAACAGAAATGCATATCTATGTGGGATTGTAGGTCCCAAGGAATGTGTTTATAAAAATGCCAGTTTTTGCCACTTCCACGTGAACTTTTTGTCTGATTGTCCAGGGGCATTGATCACCATTGTTCTGGACTTCTACACCTTGCTTTTAACGTTTATAAACTTGGTGTAATCAATCTGACAGGGATAAAGAAAGAAAAGAAATGTCTGTGCTCATTTGAATTGCTGTGAATTTTCTGTCTTGGTGTATCAGCGATATATAAGCCAATGCCCAGTATCAATAGCTGGATAGTAGGTTTAATAGGACAGCTAAGAAAAATGCCAAGTGAGATGTTGGCATCCTTTGTTTCCTTTGCTTGGACAAGCAATACATACACAGCTTGCTGCTTAATTCTGTTCAATGAGGTCTGTTCAAGCAGATTTTCTGCCTGTCTTGGCAGAAAGGGCCTATCATGTTGGCCCAATGAATTACTGATACTACACTGGATTTACTAATTTTTGGTTGGTTTAAACCTTATTTATCGGACATGAAATACTTGATAAATGCTTTCATCTTTTGTAGAGCTTGAAACTACTATTTTGGTTTAGATACTTGTTTTCATTTTGATTTGAGTTAGCTTCTTTTGGTAGGTATCTCATTTGACTCGCAGTAGTCTACTATTGTTGCCAAAAAATTCTGGCAAGGAAGAGAGGAAAGCAATAACTAGGTCTTTAAATATAACAGTCAAAATACTGCATTCCCCAAAACTGATTCCACATATCTTACTGGTATTTGCCTCTTTTACTCAACAACTTGTAGTGGCTGTATCACTGGTTTTGTTTACATCTGAAAAGTAAGCGGAATGCAGTTTTCTCACTTAATGTGTCCTTTGAATTTGAATGTCTAATGATGTATTCCTAGTCTTATAAGATCTAGGCAAGTTAATTTGAAAGATTCACCAGCAGAGCAGTGGGTGCTTGTAATTGCCCACCTGGTGTGCAAGGTATGCTTTTATTTAATAGAAAACTTCAAAAGCTCAGTAAGTTTAATTAAAGTGTATGGAAGAATAAAAGTGACATTAAAAAGGCAGCAAAAGTGTGTGTGTGTGTGTGTAAGAAACAAAAAATACAGGAAAATGCTAAGAATGTGTTGTAAACTTTCAGGAAAGCATTTTCAGGTAAATTCTTAAGGATCAGGCACAGGACATGTTTTAGCCGCAGAGCAAGAGCACAGGCACATCTATACGACTCTCAAGCATTCATTCCTAATTCCCAAGCCTGTCACAATTTACATATGTGTACTCAAGCTTTTTATTTAATTTTATGTGCCTAAAACATCTCCCTTGGTGTGAAAGTTTCAAGGCAGCATGCCTAAATGGAAAGTCCTGAAGCCATAGTGGGTCACTTGAATAAGAGAGCTGGTGTTTTGTTCTGTTTTGCTTTCATAAGTTCAGGCTGCAATGTATCTTATTAAAATTGATGAGAGCTTCAGGTATTAAGCATTTCTGAAGACTGAATGACTGTCTACGTTGACGTCTCCCTGCAAGATTCTTGGTTTCTTTGGTGTTTAATATTATAGCCTATGTAGGGAAATATAAAGAAATCAAAATTGCATGGAATACCTGTTGAAACAGACAGTATGTATGGTAGTTGTTCCAAATAACGGAATGTTTTTTGATTTCTTTTTTTCTTCAATTGTGGGGGAAGTTGCTCTTCTGGCTCTTGAAATTGCAGCGGATATGAAAATTGGGATTTTTCCAGCGATTATAAATTGTTACAGACTCTGTTTCAAATCCTTACTAAGCTCTTGAGTAATAAAGGGGTTATGATTGCTGTTGTCAGCAGTAAAAGCTAAAAGAATTATCAGTAGTTTCTGTAGGGGCTGCCTTGCTTTGTCTTCTGGCTCAAACAGAAAAAGAGACAGGGGATCAAAGAGGTGATGAGGTTATCAAGCTGGAAGTGTTTGGGACTGAAGCTTGAGATACTGGTTGTAGCTAAGACACTGAAGAAGATGAATACTCATTCTTAGTGGAAGTCTGAATCTAAAGGCTGCCTTTACAGTGGGGGTTCAAGCAAATGTGTATGCAATGTGTAGCTACCTGCCGCTTTGGGAAAGCGGGCAACACCCTCGTTCTGTGAACTCTGGGTCATTCCCGTGAGTAGTTGGGGAAAAATCTAATAAAGCCATCAAAGTTTGACCACTTGCCTGAATAGATGGGCTTAACATTCATGTTTGGGAATAACTGAAGTTTGTCTGTCAATATGTTGATTTCTGTATACATGCTTAAGAAAAACCAGGTTCTTTAAATGATATTACATGTAATCCAGTGATGACTTGCTGATATGGAGAGAAAAGGCTGATGTAACATTAATCATGGTGAATTAATAGTTAAAAATTATCATTCATTATCATAGTTTATACTGTGGTATGGAACTAAAGTTGCAAGTAGTAAAAGCTGTCAAGTCATCCAATTTGTCTGTGAAATACTAATTTAAATGCTTTGGAAATTTTTCCATGGTGTCACGATGAATAATGAGTCCAGCAATTTAGTTCAAGTTCAAAATACTACACTATGTATCTTAGGTGATTCCAGGTTTTTTTTTTTTTTTTTAAGAAGGAAAGCAGGAAGGAGCAAACAAAAAAGAATGAAGTAACAGGATTTAAAATAGGAAGACACCGAACTAAGGAACAAAAACTTAAATAAAATTCTGCAGATGAATAAATTCCACTAGGGCAAGGGTGAAAACTAGTACTTCTGATAGCAAAGCACTAATGCAAAACACCTGCACTTGGACGGCTAAGTCCATATTTAGTCAATTAAATGCAATCTTTTTGTATAATTCAGATATGAAAATCTGAATGTATGATTCCCACTGAAATCACAAAAGAACAAGGTTCTCAAAATGTTCAGGAATCTTTTAGGGAGGAATGAAGTGCAGGTAGGTGATAAAGGAACATCACAGAACATGCGTCTAGCTGTAGGCTTCTTTAATTTGGTTTTTAAATACTTGTGCACTGGTAGGCTTCACAAAGGAAGTGGAAGATTAGGGTGATATTCTGGCTTCTGTGAACTTATTCACCCAATCTCGGTTCCTTTTTTCTTGATGTAATATGGGTTTGCTTAGGTAGAAAGAGAAAACTTAAAAAAAAACAAAACAAAACCAAAAACAAACCAAAACCAAACAAAAAAAAAACACCAAGAAAAAGATCAAAAGTTATAATATGTAGTGTTTTATACAGTTCTTCTGTATATTGCTATTACTGTGTACACATGTAAAATTACTGTAACTTTTTTGCTGTTGTTTGTAGCGTAAATTTGTGGTCTTTGGTCTTTTTCCGCTTGGAGTTCATTTTAATTAGCAGAGATGTGAAATTATAGGGAATCCATGCTAGAAGTTAGAAAGGTCATTGCTTAATGTTAATTTACAGAGCTCTTGTTTCAGTCCCAACTTAACTGGAAAATAAGTGTTCTGATTTCTTCTTCCCATGCATAGTTATCAAATAATTCTTTCTTAACTCATGCAGCAACAACAATGATATGAAGTGGCTGGAATAGGTTTGGGTACCATTGTCAGCAAGGTGTAGCATGTGCTAAAGGTTAAAACTGTGCTGTAAGCATGGCTTTTGCGTTGCCTGCAATGTTACTCAGTGCTGTTTGTGTGAAGGTTCAAGTCAGACAATTTCTCTAAACTTTTTGT
>VXAL01012821.1:137918-179351 GCA_013399475.1 Chauna torquata
AAATGACTTGTTCAGAGTTGATTGTTACAATGACAGCGATGACTTATGATGCTCTTTCAATCTTTGTTCATTGCTGTCTAATCATATTAATAGTTGTCAACTAATTTATTTAATGGTGAATTTCCCCAATAACTGTAAGACATTGGGTTGAGTAGTATGGGCCAAATTGGCTTAGTTTACTGGCAAGTTACAACAGATACTTGTGGGGGAAAGAAACGGGATGTGCCATTGCCACAGATGAAGCATTTTTAAAGGAGAGTATTGGTTAGGGAAAAGATTAGGTGTCAGTGGGTGTTTTTTTAAGAAAAGTATATTTCTTGCAAATTCTTTTTTAAAGCACACAAGCTTTAAATGCAAATATGTCAATTACTGGGCCTCTCTCTCTGCCTCAAAGCATAGCAGAAAAGGCGCGCATCAGTTGTTGCTTAGGTTTAGATTACTCAGCCTACCTTCCTGGTCTTAATTTTGTTCCTAGCTCTTGGCTATGTTGCTGCTAATCCTCTGCTGTAAAAATCGTAAATGTTATTGTTTCTTTTCTTTTAAAGTGTTTCTTTTCAGCTAAGCATGGTTAAATCTTTAAACTGGGGATAACTGAATAGCAGCTGAAGGAACTGGCTTACAACAAACAAATTGTCATCTCAAAATCTTCTTTTTCCTCTTATCCAGGCTTTTGAATGGTGCCACGGTACCAAGAAGCATCCAGAAAGGCTGTGGTCTACCTCTTACAGGAAGGCATGTCTTTACATACAGCTGAAATGTGCTACCCTGTTCAAATACCTTAAGTGATGTCTCTAGCTGTGAACTCTAATATGAGCTATAATACCATGTCAGTCAGTAGATCGTCTTTCTTAGTGTCTGATTTCCTTTGAGGGGGACACTTATTTTTGTTCTCAATTTTTTTTTTTTTATTATAGTGTCTTCTGTTGGTATTGGTGAGGTTCCTTTTTTTTTGTCACCTGTGTAGTTGATACCAGGTTTGTTTTACTTAATGAGGTGCTTTAAATGATGCAGGAGTACTAAATACAGTTCTTAACTCCTTACCCTTCTGTTCAATAACAGAGTTCTTGTCTTATGGCCTGTCTGCAATGGTGAGGAAACAGAAAACAGAAGGTCTGCTGCTTACCATGCAGCAGATGGAAGAGGTCTGTGTGGTGTGCAGTAATAATGCAGCCTGAACAATTCAGTGCTGGATTGTACAACAGGGAACACATACATTCCTCACTAGGAGTAACGCTATCTTATATTAGTCCACAATTTTACTGCTCTGTAAAGATTCATCTGATTTCATCTTCCCTTTCCATTTTTACACGACGTGAGATTTGAGGTCTGTTCAGGCAGGCTGTTGAGGTGAGGCATGCTCATATTGATGCATTTTGCTTGCCAGACTCTGGATGCTATGTTACTTTTTCTGGCCTTCCAAGGTTCCTGTGACTTCGTATGATGTAAATTGTACAGTAAATTGAGATGCAAATTTCCTTCTTTTCTTGATACATCACAAGGCTGTCTGCTGCAAATTTTACATAAAGATAATATATTTAGGTAATATGATATGGATTTTTAAAAAATAATTGGATTTAAACATGGGCATTATTGCTTTCTATTGCAGAATGGTTACACTAAAATGAAAGCACTTTTAACTGCAGTGATTCAGCAAGACACTAGAAGCAAAAGTATCCCAGTAGTCTCTTAAGAGAATAACATCATTTGCTTAAAAAAAAAATCCTCAAACTTTTCCAGTGCTTTTTTTGAATCAATCTGTCTGCTTTTGTTAAAGTTCCCCTTCACAGGCGTCTGTCAGATTGCTCAGTGCTATTTGATAAGGTAACTGCAGATATATCCCTGTGTTGTACTGCCAGTGTATCTCAGTTCTCATCAGCATTGACCTTTCCCTGGAAGAGGTGTATCTCTCAGACAACACCACTCCAGCTGTGTTTTGTGGTTTTTAACAGATGTGTTGTGGATTACGTTGGCAGCACTAGTTGCATTTCATTTGTCACCTGCAGTATGCTGCGCTTCATACCAGATCACCAAAGGTAAAATGTGACTATTGAAATCGCTGCAACTACTGCCTCCCTTTTGTATAGGTTTCCCTTTTCTGCTTCTTCAGCATCACTGTTTCAGAGCTTCAGTCAGCAAGGTGACAGCTATGAATCCCAGCAGCAATCCCAGTAAAAGTAAATAGGAAAAACTGCAGAGGAGGTTGAGCCCCTTGTTGTCCGTCCTCAGAATAACAGGAACTGTAGATTACTGCATTCAAAGAATAAGCAGAGCTGCACAAAAATACAGGAAACAGAATACAGCATGCTCATAGTATAATTAGTAACCTATATAGCTGGTACAGCTAGAAGTTTTATTTTTTTTTTAAAAAAAAGGCAGCAGCAAAAAAACAAGTAGATTCCCCTGTTCTGAAAGAGAAGGGGGTAAAATGCATTAAGAAGCTTGGAAAGCAAGGGACTCTTGGCTATGCTTGCTATGGTTTAAGTTACTGAAGCTGTGTTTATAACTATTAATTTTCACTTTGCTTAAATTTAATTAAAAACAGATGTGGAACTGAGATTTTTCTGATCCTCAGGAAAGAGAGGGAATCAGAATGCTGCTCAACAGCAATGGCAATGCCTTTGTGCAAGAAAGGTAGAGAGCACTGGGACATTTGAGATGTGTTGTATCTGTGCAGGTGGGCGAGGGAGAGGGGCCAGAGAATTCCCCCCATAAAACCTTGAGTAGGATTTGTTGCCCTTCAACTGAAGAAAATACTTTCATATGAGATGTTTCTTTTTTGTGCTGTAGCCTTCACAGGAGGGAAGCATCATGCTATGCATCTCAGGTATGTTTGAATCAGTTGTGCATCACACGTTGGGCCAGTGCACCTTGTATAGGATCCTGACCCTTGTTTCTGTAGAGTTTCTGATCAAAAAGCATAGTAAAAGTAACTTTTAGTAAAAGACTCTCCAAATAAATGCTAAAGCTGCACATCATAGCCTTGGTTGGCAAAAGGATCCAAGTCCTATCAATTTTGAGCCCTCTTCCCATTTTGGCACTGGTATTGGTAACAAAAGGATGAAAATAACTGGTGGTGCTCATCAGTTCATCGGCTCCAAATAATCATGAATGTTCATTTTAGAGGAAGCTCTATGATTTTCAGCATCTCAACTTGTTACTTTAGTTGCATCTTTGAAATATGGCTCCTAGACTACAATTCAAAGGTAAGCTGTGGCTGCAGTACATCTGTAGATTGCAGCACACACGTGCCACCTGCCCTTTTTCACTGCACTGCTATTTAAAGCAAATCTTTCTTCTTGCCAGCTTAATCACATCTTGCAGAGGAGTCTGTGCTGAAATTCTGTATTTTACTTTTGACATCTCTGGAATTGGTTACTCTGCAAATATTTTCATTGCTATTTGCACTGTGTTAATATTACGTCTTCATCAAGCTGTGTGAGCAAATACAGCTGTGTAGCTTAGTGGTCTTCACCTCTGATGTTCTGCACAAAGAGCAATACCTTTGGCCTAACAGTTTTTTGTTGTTGTTGCTTTTTTTCCTTCCCCCTTTAATCAAAATGTCAGCATATTCAGAAGGGAAGTGGTATAATAATTATTAAATGAGATAAGGATCGAATTTAATTTAAGTCAAAAAGATAATGAAAATGATTTCTCCTCAGAAGTTGTCATCATAAACCCAAAAAGCGTATAGTTTTTGAACTCCAGCAAAACCTGCTTTAAAAAATTTTTTTTCTTTTAAATTTTTGAGGAAGGGCTGATCCAAAAATGTGGGTGGGGGGAGAGTAAAATGAGCAAAGAGGAATGAGCAAAATTCAGATCTGGGTCCTGATTCTTCTATTACATTGTTTCTTTTTGCTCATGTTATTGGTTATGCTGCCTTATGACCTCTCAAATGAAAAACTGTGTCGTTGTCTGCAGGATCTGAATGTCAGTCCTGCTTCCTCGTGTTCACCTGCTGCAGGCTGAAGCTACCTCTCTTCTTTAGGTCTGGAATTAATTTGACTTGCGGTGATTTTTGGGGTGGCATATGTAGCTGCACTGAGGAAAAAGCCCTGGAGGTAGTTAAAATGGGGAAAAAATCAGGTGGCTTTTTTAGCACAATGCATGTGTATCTCTAAATTTAGATGCTTCTGCTTTTACTAGGACAACCACTTTTGAGGAAAGATTCATGAAAAAAATCAAGTCTATGGAGCTAGGTTATGTGCGTCCAGCAGCCCTCAGCATCGTCCTTTGGGGCTGAGCCACGGCCGGAGGGTGACTGCAGGGCAGCGATGCGCCGCAGCTCGGCGTGGCTGGAAAGCACAGCGGCACCCGAAGGCAGTGCCGTGGGCTGGACCAGCAGCCTCGTCCCCTGGAAGCTGCTGCAGCGAGCTGAGCTAGGTTTAAGTTTGGAGCCCATGGTACATGCCTGTTTTCTTTGAGAATCATAAATTCTCCCAGAGATTTTTGGTTACTTTTTTTCTTCCAGCTCACACTATACATCATTTCAGGAAAAATTCTACTTTGTTGCACCACTATGTCATTTAGTAATTAATCAGGCAAAACCCCAAGAGCATCAATGGGCTAAATCGGCATGTAAAAATCTTAACAGCACAGACTGGTTAGCAGTACAAGTCTGCAGTTGCAGAGTTGGACCCTAAAAGCTCTGTAGGGGAAAAACAGCAACTGTAGTGTAAAACCTTAATTCCCGTAGGTACGACACTGTTGCATGTGCACACCGAAGCTTCAGTTAAATTCCATAGGTATTTACCAAACACAGTAATTGTCATTCCTATTTGCTTTTAGTATTGCTATAATCAGGATATTACATACAGTCATTTCTTAAGAGAGGATTTGATTTCTCAGGTGCACAGCATATTCTAGAGCAGGAGTCAGTACTAAATTAACGGATTATAACGTACTACAGGAGTGCCTTAGTGGATTACCCTACCAACATGATGTTTGGAAAGAGAGGCTACTGAAGGCAAGATTTGTAATTTTTTTTATTTTTTTTTGTACTACAACTTATATAAAATCTTCTGAAATGTTCAGGTGATGTGAGGGATATAAATACTTCACTAACATCCAAGTATATCAGAAATGTTCCGAACTGAAGCTGCTCTGATGCTATGAAGGTCGTTGGAAGCCTAGGAGGTATCATTGTACAGACAGTTAGGAAATTCTAGGTGTAAAATGCTGAGCTTTGCAAAGACATTTAGGAAACTATCAATGTGGAGACTAAAGGAATGAAACATTTAACTTGTCCAATTGGGAAATAATTTACTAGGAGTAGATAACCTGTCTGCCAAACAAACAAACAAACAACAACAACAACAAAAACCAACTCTGCCTGGAAGGGGAGTGGGAAGCAGCAAACAAACAACTCTGGAGGCCAGATGCAGTTCTATGCTGTATAAAGATCTTGGGTTTTTCTTTTCTCTAGAAGATAAAGGTAATGCTGTCTTAAAAAGCCTTCCAGCCAAGAATCTGCCCATTGTCTTAACCTATTTAGAAAAGGTTATCAGTGGTTTAACTTTCCTTTTGCGGCCCCACAGAAACGCATCTGATTATTGCCTGCAAAGGAGAAGTGGCTCTAGACAGTACGCCTGGCACGGCATGTTCTGTTGCAGTCATGCTGGTTGTTCCTAGCAGTAGAAAATATATTATTTTTTTCATTTTGTTTTTCTAATAGACTAGTATCCTCCTCACGTTTGGCAGCTCGTGATCTCAAACAATAAAGTATTTTAACTTTGCTCAAGCTCAGCATCATGGTACAGGTTAGGGATGCTTGTTTGTGCTTTACTGATCTAAGACTTCATTTAGATCTCATTTAATCAAAAGAAGCAAATAAGTCTTTTTTTTAAGAACTGAAATGACTGTTAGCCCTTATAATTAACATGGAAACGTGGTGTTAATACTTTGTTTTCCCTTGTTCCTTAACCTGAATTATCATCCATAGTTCTTCTATTTTATTTAGCACATTTCTTTGCTTAGAAAAATGGTTGTGTTAGTTTTTATTATGTGTCTGAATTCTTACTGGGAAGAATATGAGCACTGCTGGGATTCCTGTTCACGCACAATCAGCTTTTGCTAAGATTTGCTTACAACCTATCAATCATTTGATTCTTTGCAAGCTTTTTTTTCCGGATGATTAGGTTGTGTATAGGTGTGATCTAAGTGCTAGTACAATCATAGCTGAAGCTCACTGCTTCTTTTTGATTTTTAAATATTGAAGTTATGATCTTATCATCCAAGATTGCTGACAGATTCTTTTTCTAAACAGCAAGTAGTCAGTGACAGAACTTTGCAAAATTATAAAAATAACGCGATATTGAATAACTTTTAGCTATTTAGTATGTAATGTTGCTTAAAATCTCATAAAAATAACGAGTGCATATGTTATCAAAATCCAAGTGATTCTTCAATGTTCATATGTAATTAACTTGAAGGATATTTGTTTCTATGCTTTTGATTTCACGCTAGGTGATTTTTTTTCTTCTATGCAATGACCATAAACACAAATTCTGCAGAACACTTGAATGTTTTGCATGCAGGAATTCATAGGGAGTTCTAGTGCTTCAAGTTTTAAATAAGGGTTTAAAACTATTACAATTGAGTTTTTCCTGTACACTAACTCCTCAACTTCCCAGTTGCTTATTCAACTTCACATACTAAGTTTACTTTATTTTGTATATGATGGAACGTATCACTTGCCATACACTTACCACAGGGAGTGCAGTTTGAAGGCTCTTGAGCTCAGCTGGAGTACAGTGAAACTGCTCTTTAGATATACAAATGCATGCAAGGCAAATTTAAAGGAATTATTTTGTTTTAAAGGCTACATGGGTATAGTAGTAATATACTTACCATTTATATTCAGTTTGCCGGCATATTTATTCAAACTTTGAGAAAATCTTTAGTTTAACTGCGTATTTCGTTGCTGTGTAGTTTCAACAGTTTAATTTGTATTTACAGGAAAAAAAGGGGGGAACCACTTCTTGATTTGTGTAGATTGGTAATTGAAATACCAACTTTATTTGCTAGACCAAAAATGTTTCACATATCAGTCTTTAACAGCGTTGCCAAATGCTATTTTAATGGTAACCTTTTTTGTTTTCATTTTTTATAAAGACTGAGTTTGCTTTGTGTATCATTTATTTCAAGGAGAAAATATTGTCTGTAAGGTCCCAGCTGAATAGACTGCTGTACATAACTAAGGGCTTGTGGCATATTTGCAAAAATGCTAAAATTTTCCTTTTCATCACAGTGAAATCTTTAGTAATGGAGAGTACTTTGTAAAGGGCTGCAGAAATCATGGCAAGTTTACTGGGAGATTTTTGAGAAAGTCACAAAAGCCCTAGAAGGTTGCTATTAAGATAAACATTGGATTGCTTTAGCACTGCAAAAGATTTTCTGTACTTGTCAGAGTAAGTTTACTGTGAACAAAGAAGTTGACCATATTTTTTTTAAAAAAAAACTTCAAAAATTTTATTTCACTGATTTCAGTGCTGTCTTATTTTCTTTATTTACTATTATTTATGTAATGATCGTTTTTTTTTTCTGCAGAATTTTAATTTCTAAGTAATTCCTTAAATTAATTATTTACGTGGCTTCTGACATGCATTGTTGCTTAATATCATATAATTAATGCCAATTAACCCCTTATGTGCTTACGTGAAATATATGGGAATATATAGGAACATATACCTGTGCTCCTCTGATCAAGATATGTAGTAGAAGTCAGTTACTTGGAATGGGCAGTTACAAAGAGGGAGGAAAATGTCTATTTGCCAGTAATTTCTAGTCCAAGGTTAGAATAGTTTGAGCAGCTAGGAAAGCTCTGAGATGTTTTGATAACGTAGGCAATTCCAGAATCTTGAAACATGGGAGCCTGTCCCAGAACTGTGGTTGGGATCGGTCAGTAACGTGGTGCATTGTTCTGATCACAGCCTACAATCCAGCGGAAGCATCCCAGGCTAACCATGGCAGATCTTTTTTGCATTGCAATGGAGGCAGTCAATACGTAATCATTTTCTAGATATTTTATGAAAGAAGTATGAAATTGGAGCTTTTACAACCTCCATCAAAGAACAGTATGTCAGGAAGTGTCCTTCCTTGGAAGTCTTACAAGAATAATCACATTTTTGTGAGTGGTTCTTGTGTACCACCCAGCAGTCTAGCATTGTTTGCTGTGAGTTATCTGTCATTGAGCCATTTATGTACAAAACTCATAAGCCTGAATTTAGGTCACACTGAAGCCCATCAGAGAATCTTTGGGGTTAAAATTGAGAATTTGCCATACAGCAAAGAATTAGCAAATTCTTACTTCAGGGGCTGCTGTTCCTAATGAAGGCCAGTGCTTACGAGAAGCATTTACTTATGTATAATGGCCAGTAATTCGTTCCAGAACGTTTCAAGGTGTGCAGAATTATGTGCACCTCACCCTGCGTGTTGTGTATATATACATGAGAGAAAATCTTAGGATGGAAAATGAAGAGGCTTTTCAATAGTTACATGTTACACAGTATACGTACTTATTTTCTCTGAAACATCCAGCATTGAGAAGTTGCAAGGGTTAATAGAAGTGATCAGTGAGGTGATACGGTGCAGCAGTTGCTGAGATTTTACCTATTCCCACATGCTCTGTGGTAGTTGCAGGGATCGGAATACGTACCAGGTATAAGGCAAACTGTTCAAACCCTGTGCTTTATTACAGTAGCTTTGTGTTCGGTAACCTGTGTGCCACCTATGTCCTTATTGCTTATAACTTTATATCCTCATTGCTTATATGTATAAGTGCTTTCTTTAAGTAACTGTACTACCCTGACTGTCAGCCACCGTTCCTACGGTGTGGATTTTGTGGATGAATAGGGAACTTTACTTTCCAGTGCTCTTAAGTGTGTTACCTTTTAACAACACTAAAATTTTCTGAAAGGTGGGTAATCTTGTTTGCTGGAGTGCATCACCGTAGGGTTTTTTCTCATTGTAACAATAGTAGATTTAAGATCTCAGCCACGTAAAAATGAAGATCGTATCTTGCCATGTTTTTTCATTGTGTAAGTCTGTTTTTTACCTTTTAAAGATGAAGAGCTACAGGGGACATACGCAGGTAGCATGTGTTTTTTCCAAATACAGGGGTCAAATCTGCAGTCAACAGCAGATTCAGGTGCAGCTCTGATTACATTTGTGAAGGTTCGAAGGAAGGTAGAAGAGCATCGCAGGAGGCTTAAGGATGTTTTCATCATGAAAGCAGGAAGGCTAATACACTTTTCTTAATAGCTACTTTACACATGTGGTCTGGATGGCTTTTACTGTAGGCAAGGACTTTGTTAAGCAGATGTTTGAGTGCTACATTAATTTTTTTTTTCTGGGTGATGTAATATTAATACATCACCATACTGTTTGACATGTTCTTTCATTGCATGATTGTACTTTTGCTTCCCTCTTTTCATGATGAATTTCAGTGTGGGCTCTTAGGCCATTTTAAGTCACAATTGATGTATGTATTTCTGGTGTAAATGTTGTTATGGGGATGAAATGTACAGAAATAAAGGAAAAAGAAAGTATCCAGACAGAGCAGAAGACACTTCCCAAAACTGCCTTCAAGACCATGGGGAACATACAAGGTTGCCCTTCCTTCCTTCTTTCCTTCCTTTTTTTTTTTTTTTTTTTAAACAGAGAAGTGAGGGAAGAAGGAGGGACTTCTTTTCTTCACAGATGTGTTGTAATAGTAAGTAAATGGAAAGCAGTGACAGTACTGTGGTGGGACCCTCATAAATATTTAACAGAGGCTAGAATACATTAGAGAATGAAAAAGTTTTGTCCTACTTCTAATTCCTATGCCAGTGTTGGCTTGAACAGGCAAATGAAAGGCTGCTTTTTGGCCCCACTATGATTTCAAAGACTTGGATTTTTCTGTTATAGGATAAATTCTTTCTGGGAAAACATAGTAGAGCTCATAGAATACCTGCAGGTTATCTTAAAAAGAAAAACAAACAAAAAAACCCCTGTCGGACTACAGCTTTCACAAACTGACTGTTCTTCACGCACAGCTCTTTGATTATCTCTAGACTTTTTTTTTTTGCTTCCACACAGATTTGTTTGTTTATTCCATAAATTTTCAAGAAGCAATAATATGTAGTAATACTACATAGGATAAAATTGAAAATGTATACAATTATTTATACTCTCTGTAACACCTGAAAAAAATCTTTTAAAGAGTATTTTAAAATATATATTGGTAAATTTGAATTTATTTCACATGTGAATATGAAGGAATAGTTTTCTGGTGGATTTTTCTAATTGATGAAAATAATAAAGACGTGAGTTAAAAGGAATGGATTGGAAAATAAACTTGCAACTCACTGCAAACCATTGCAGAAAACACTTACAGCTGTGCTCTAAATGAAATTGATGTTAAAGGTTTTGATAATACAAATTTATTTTAAAGCAAAATACACTATCTTTTCCTATTCCTATGGTTATTTTATGTGCACTTATTTAAATAATAAAGGCTGAAATAGCAATCAAGAGATCAGCTAGTCTGATGTGGGTCAGACTACTGGGTCTCTGTTCCAGTAGCCTGTCTTTACCATTAGAATGATTTTTTTGCCTAGTATCTGTACTCTAAGCCTATTAATTTTTGAAAACCCTTCTATATTTATGAAAAATTGTACATCTTAGTGGTTAAGTTAGCCCTTCAAAGACTTTGTAATATTTAGATGACTTTGGAATAAAGACTGCTCCTATAGGAAAATCTGAAACAAGCTTTATTTTTCCCCTTGAAGCTTTTGGAGAATACAAAGGAGACAACCAAGAGAGTTGTTTTTTTTGTTTGTTTGTTTTAAATTTTTAACTCATTACTCCTGTGAAAGAAAACAAGTGAAAGCCCGAAGTTTAATTTTCATTTTTGGTTTTCAAAACCTGCTGAACTAGACAGAACCCATTGTTTGCTTAATGATAATATTTTTGATATAGCAGTGAGCCTTATCTAATTGGTTGTACATAGTTGGATAATTTCCGAATTATACTATTCCTGCAATGTATGTTAATGAAATGCTTCAAGGAAACATATTTTCATGTTTTTTTTGTTGTTGTTGTTGCTTTCCTGCTACTGAAACACTTCTTGAAACTTTTTAGGATTTCACATACAATGCATATTTCTAGCTTTAAAGAACAGATTTTGTATCTATAATGTTAAAATAGTGTTGCATGGCTGAATATCTGAAAATACGTAGTGCTGTGTTTAACACTGTAGATTCATGATTCGGGCTACTACAGAGCAATTAGTCTAAGCAGAATACTCTGCAGCTCTTTAGACTTAATTTTGAAGAAGTAATTATGAATATGATAGTTAAAAGATGGAAGGAAATGCAATTACTATTTAGCAAAGAGCGGTCGTTGTTCTATTTTACAGTCTTTCATACAAAAATCATACAACCCTCCCCAATATAGAGTAGCATCTTTTCTAAATGGAATTCAGGCTTTTCTTTTTCTTTCTGTTTTGTGTGGCATTGCAGTGTGCATTAATAAAGGAACAAGATGGCAAAAAAGAGGCTTGAAAAGGAAAACTCAGGCCAAAGAAGTTACTTGTCTGAATGTTTTCAAGAGCAGGATGAGATTGGCTGATGGTTCAGAGTTGTGAGTTCTTGTTCTCTCAAAGGATGGTTGCGGCACAACCATCTGGAGGATAGGGAATAATGGAAAGGAAGACTGCATTTGTAAAGTCTAATGTAAGGATATTTGTTAAGAGCTTTTCAGTTGGGCCTGGTTTAAGGGGAGACCTGTACACTTGTTCCCCGTAGAAGAACATCGTGGATCCAATGTTCCACCAAAAAAAACAAAAAGATTATTGTGGTTATAAGAACATATTCAATAGAAAGCTCTTCAGCATAGTGGAAATAGGCTATGTCTCATTCCAGCATATGTAATTTTGGTGTGTCCTTCTCTGAAATGTTACATTTAGTTCTTAACCTCCACAGCTGCCCTGGCAGAGGTGCAGAAGGCAGCTATTCAGTGGTGAGACAATTAATACAGATGTCCTCTGGAGGAAAAAGGACATGAAAACTGGAGTTCATCCCATTAACCATAGCTGTTTCTGCATTGGGATCATCTTTGTGTCGTGCGGTGGTGGGGTGGGGCTGTGCAGCTTTTTCAGCTAGTTGGCACAAGACCTACCCCTGCTCCTGGGAACGTTAAGAAGAGACTCAGCATTTTTAGTTCAGGGAAACAAACAAACAAAACTAAAAAGAATTGTAGTTGTTATCGATAGCTTATACAAGGAGCCAGAGAAAATACTAAAGCTAAAGTCAATATATAAGAATAATTGAATGTGTGTTGAATGTGAATAAGTTTAGGCTGAAAATGGTAGGATGGTATCTGGTAAAGGGTGTAATAAAACCCTCAGTTAGTTTCAATATAAAACTTGATTAGTTTTTAGAAAAAAAATGATATAATTAATTTTTATACAAAAATTCCACAGTACCATGAAATGATACTATGTTTTTTTTTAATAAATCCAAGATGAACTCTAGATTGTGAAGTTTCCAAATACTAAGGTGAAAGACATTGTAGCCTCAGTAATTTATATAGCTGTATTATGTCCACCTGACCTTCTTACTGTAATGTCTTCAGTGGTGCTTTCTTCACATCCATGCCATCAGGACACATTGGTTTGTCCACAGAACAAATGCTGTGAAGTCTATTTGCCAGCTCTGCCCAGCCAACATGCTGCAAGTCTGTTTTGGATGTTTGGCTTCCTGCTATGAGGAATGAATTCGCTGGAGCACTTAGCCATTTTATAATGGTTCAGAAAGCCAGAGCTATGTTTAGACACACAGTGGTTCATTTGGAAGAGATGCATGTGTATCATGCATGTGTATTCTCTCTGTATCGATGGGGAAGGTGTGATGGTTCTTCCTCCCCACAAACATCAAAACCAAACACTTAGGTCAGCAGTAGAGCTAGATTGGCGCAGAGGACTTACAGCACTTGTGTTTTAGTCCAGTCAATCTTTCCTTGGTCCTTCTACAAATACTTCTTTACAGAATTGTTTGCTGCAGACTTTGTTAATATCTGAAATGAAAACACCTATTCACTGAACCTGAAAAGATGGCTTAGTCAGACGTGAATTGGAGACCAAGAGACGAAAGACTGTTGTGAGAAGCAAGTTGTTTGATTAAATAATCAAAAACCAGTCAGTTATCTGACGTAATTGTCTCAATCAGAAAGATTTTATCTTTTAGAAAAGATTTGTACATAACTTATTATTTTGCTTATTCACAAAAGGACTTTGTCATATGTGACTGTGAAATGAGAATTGCCTAGAGGACCATGTCGGATGGATTAATGGGAAGAGTCTTTCTCTCTCTGTGTTTTTACTGTGGAGTAAAACATGAATGTTATTTAATAAGCAGGCTCACTTTTGTGCGATTGATTTAGTTCCTGTGTATGTCCTTTTCTTTAGTTTAATTGCTCATTTGAACATGAACTTTTTGGCTTTCTTTGTTTTCAATGGTCGCCATCGTGGCTTTTGCTGTGTGGTCATGCTCTCTCTGATCAGATGTTGTAGTTAGAAATGAAATAATTATTCTAACTGTTCCTGTTTGGTAATGCTTCTTGAAGAAAATGATTGCTTTGCTTTGCTATACCAAGAGGATTATGGTTGTCACGTTGTCACATCATCCCAAAGCAGCCCCCAGCCACTGGAGTTGGCGGAAACCCAGGGATCGTGGCGTGAGCCACACAGAGACCTGGCTGGTACCTGTTACTGAGCACTGGGGGAGGGTGTGGAGGGCCACAAATGCCCAGTGCCTCTCTGAAATTAGACTCTGATTTATTGGTGTCTGTAAGGTTTTTCCACTTAACTGGTTTACTCTAAGGGCTTCTTATACAGGCAAGCCACTGGAGCATTTTCATTTATAGGTTGACAGGCTGTGCAGGTAAAGACTACTTCTGTATCCAGACATGCGTTTGAGCAGGTTGTCTAAGCACAGTTTCTTTGTACTTCAGAAATAAGTCTTTCTGTGTATCAATTCTGTAATCAGGTAATAAGATTTAGCCAATGTGATCATTGCTTGTGTACTTCTTTTGGTATGCTGTGTGTATTCAGTAAGGTGGTGGTCTTTTTTTTTTTTAACACAACTTGAATTGTATTCTTGGCATACCGCTTTCCAAAATGTAATTCAACAGCCTCAGTAGCATCATGGGATTGATTTATTTTGTTACAGTTAGTGTAATGTAATATAGTATTTTGTTCTGTCAGAATAATGGTTCTTTCATCTGTGAACACCTATTATTAGTCAGCAATTTGTGTAGCTATATTTTTTCCAATTTTTAGCTTAAATATGCAGAAAAAATAAAATCCAAAATTGAGACTATGGCACAGGAGGGGAAGAGATACTAAAGTTATTTTTAACTAGTCGGCTATGAAAGAAGTAGGAGAGTTTTAAACTGTTTTTGTGTTAAATAATGCTGATGAACTATTCCAAATTTATTAACCGAAGATCGTTTAGGGGCTTGGGGTGTCCTAATAGTAGCTTTTTTGGTTGCATGCCCTTAAGCTTTGGAAGATGGAACTAGTACGTGTGTTGATAGACATGCACAGCAGGAGAACAAGATACGTTTGTCAGGAATATTAACAGGAAGGTTGTGATGGAATATAAGGAAAAATGGTCTTACTCTGGAGGTGGTGACTAAGCTGTGGAACAGGTTGTCAGGGAGGCTGTGGACTCTCTGTCCCTGAAGGTTTTCAAGAGGCATCTGAATGAAGCCCTGAGCAACCTGGTCAGGCTCCGTGTGGTCCCTGTTGAAGCAGGAGGTTGGACCTGCCAAGATTCTTTTCAACCTTAGTGATTCAAAGTCTTGAACTCAGAATCACGACTGCATGCTTTCTTAGAGACATCAGGGGCAGGTTTTGCCTAGAAAGCTATCCATTTCTTTTTACAAATTAAATAAACTGGCAATGAAGCTGAAGTACCTTGGCAGAATAAAATGTCAGATTCCTTTCCTGTCTGTAGATGATGAAGAGAAGCTAAGTCAAGGGAATTAGTTAACCATTTGTTTGTCCCTCTTACCATCACATCATTATGCTTATTGCCTGATGAACACCTTCACGTGACCTTTCTCGTGCATCTCCTGCAATTGGGTAACTTTTTCATTGTTCTGGTGCACAGCTGGGAAATCATTGCAGTAGTGGGAAAGACAGTGGCTCTGGTAATTCGGGATACTCTTTGCAGGGTCTACAAAGTCAGAGGCAGGCTCTGATTCACTGCTTCACTGAAGACCTGTTTGCAACAGAAGAATTGCACTGGTTTGAGAATGACCTGTGTTACTGAGCAAATAGCTGCTATGTTTTGCACCAGCTGATGATTGTGGGTTTTTCTTTCTGCCTCGTCAGCTGTTTGGCTATGTTCCCAAACAAACTGAGCTGAGTAGCGGTGTCTGTGTGCATGGATCACTGAGGCTGGGCATCTGTAACAGAAGATAAGAAATAGTCTAGTAGCTAGCCCTCAGCAGGAAGGGGTAGTGCTTGCAGGTTTGTCTCCTTGAATGTTTGAAAGCACTGAGGGAAAGCAAAGGGCCACAGCTGCATAGCAAATGAGCAATTGTTGAGTGGATGCCTTTGATCAAAGGAGATGTGAAGTGAAGAGGCAAGGGGGCTATTAAACACCTAGACAAATATTTTGCAAACGGACAGATTTTTACAGTAATCTAATAAATTTTGACTAGCACACTGAAGTAGCCAAATCCAGGATAAACTGACCTAAAAATAAATACAGTGTTTTGATTTTGCAGGTGTGGAAAACTCTGGGAAATAAATCATTTTTTTCTTTTTAAATAGATTTGGGATTTCTTTAACCAGCCTTCTGCTGTCTTTTCTCCATAAGTGACAAGTTAAGTATTCCCAAAAAGATGCCCAGTCACCAATAATTTCTTAGTCTATATTCTTTTTTTTACATAACAAGAATTCTAGGAAGCTGTAACTCTTTCCATATCTTTGATAAAGACTTAAGGGCTGTTTTTTTTTTTTTTTAATTTAATTTATTGGGGAAAGAACAATTTCTTTTTTTGCAGACCTGTACAAAATCTATTAGGTGCTAGTATTCCAAGGGTTTCTATGGATGTGTACTTGCAGAACATGACGCTTCATCATTATTGAATGTAATTGTATCTCCTGAAAGAAACAATTTTTGAAAAGGTTACAGATGTAGACATATGCTTTTTTTTATTTGAAAAGCATAGACCTGGTTCCCTCTCTGTATCATCTTAGCAGTGTAATGATAAAAATCATGTGGCATGTGCTATCAATCCAATTCATACAATGAAAGCAGCAAAATATTAAGACCCACATTCTAACAGGAAGCAAAGGCCTTAATAGTTTTTGCAAATATTGTGTGTTTACATAATGTCCAAATGGCAAAAAGCTGTGTCCTGAAAAAGAAGCAGCCCAGGAGGATAAAGCTAGTCTGAGCTGGGAAAAAACTCTAAAGCTTTGTCTTTGGCTTTCTGAAAGGCAACTTTTTGTTTTGTTTTAAGACAGTTGTTGTCCTGCTTTCAGTATGTTAAATTGAATGTAAGCTGATTGTTGTCTTTCATTTAGCATCATAAACAGCTGATACTGAGAGAAATCCGTATGGGCTGGGTGTTGGAAACCAGTGCTGAGGAGTAAACCGAAAGAGTGTGGAGAAGAGTGGGGAAAAAGGAGGTAGTCATGCCCTGTGTACATTTTATTATAGTTCTGTATTTGTTTTAAACAAGTAGATTCATGAAAATAATCTGCCACCAGTTGAGTGCCTAAAATACAGGTGCCTTCATCATACAGTAGGTACTTCCCTGGAGCTTGTGGCATGACACGTGCGGGCTGCAGCCTGGGGAAGAGTAGGACAATGGCCAGCTGCTTGTGTGACCGTCACACGTCTGCTGTAGAAGAAGATGGGTGTAGAGCTCTATGTTTTAGTGATCATGCTTGAAATTATTTGGCCTGCCCTGTTAAGTACTTAACAGGAGGGACTATAGTCTTAACTGCTACAACAAAATGGATTCACAGGGGCTTCATTTTTTCCACAGTAATTTGGCATCTAAATGGTTTGACCACTACTGTAAAACCAAAGTAATTTGGTTTCGCTGTAGTCTAAATGGGAGCTGGGAGGGCAGGGTAGCCTAAGAAATGAGTATTTACAGACATACAAGAAAGAAGCTAAGGGTTTTAATCACATTCTAGACAGTTTGACTTCAATTCTCATATTTTAATCCATACTGTTATTTGTTTAGCAAAGTGCACTGTGGTGCTGCACGATCAGAACACTTAGGTGTATTTAGAAGCACCTGTGAATGCGCCGAGGGTTGGCATAGCGCTGGTTGCAGAGCAGCAGGTGCTGTTCTGTGGAATGGTCTATGGCCAGGCACGTGCAAAAAGACGTAACACTGCTGCAGCCGTCATGCTCCGGCTGCCGGCAGAATCGTGTCGCTGAAGGAAACGCTGCCTTGTGCTGCTGGCCAGATAAGGTAGTAACATTTGGTATGAATTCCTGTAATAGACTTTTGCATCACAAATATGGATCTGGAAGTCTGGCTGAATCTTAATCTTGTCTGTAAAGCTGGTTGCAGTCTAAATAAAAGTGCAAAATGGTCTTGGGAGGCTTTCAGCTCAATGTACCAGCTTTTGGAGGAAAGCTGCCTTCATACTCTGCACCTAATACTGGGGAGCTACTCTGGCTTTTGCTATTTGTAAGTAAATAGTGAGGAATTCTGTTTTATTTCAGCCAAGTATGCAGCTCCTGGAGCGGGATCATTGTGAAGTGCTTGCTGAGTGATTTTTGACCAAGTTTTTGATCCTAAAAAAAAAAGATATTTTAAAACTAAATTGTGTGTAGTGAGAGAGATTAACTCCTAAATTCACCTACCAAATAACACAGACTGAGGCCAGGGTTTTCAGAAGGGATTTCTGACAAAATAAATTCTGTTTTGAATTCAGTGGAAATGAACTTTGGCCAACATGGAGTGCTTTCCAAAAGCTACTATTTAGATATTGACTGATGTAGAAATTTTAATGTGGTGAACTGGCATTATCTATTGTAAAGAATGTTATCTCAGTTGGCATCTAGCGTTCATGGCATACGTTGTTTTTGTATTATATTTTCAAGTGTTGCTTTCATGGGAAGAGTGATAGTATATTTGAATTACTCAAATACAAAATCAAAATACAAAAATTGTTCTAAAATCTGAGTCTATAAGTAGAACTGATTTTTATTGTTACCATTCTTTTACTTTACTAATTAAAATGTTTGCTTTGTCAGAGGAGGGGTTAGATGGAAACCAAGAAAGTAGGGAACAAGCTTTTAAAAAAGGTTGAGAAATTCATGAGAATACTATCAGTTGTTCTGATGCATCCCATTTTGTTAGGTTATTATGCTAAACTGAGTATGAACTGAATACCTCTTGCCTGCAGACATGCAGTTCTATTGCTGACGAATGCTACTGTCTCACATTTCATTAAATCTTTGTTGATATCAGTTTAATGCTCCCATTTCATGGAAAGTAATTTAATTTCTGGAACAGTGAGTTCTTAAAATATGATGCATAACTTTTTGTTATGAATATAAGAAGCCATAGTTGTTTTCTTGTTGAAGAATGTGAAGCTGAAAGATCTCCATTATATAATTGTTTCATAAAAATAAGGGCAAGCCCTACCATTTACTTGCCATTCAAATCCTAGTTAGACTGAAATGTATTAAGTGCAAGTCATACAAATGGCTTTGGCCCTCAAAAATCTTGCTGACTCTGACAGCTAGAGGCAACAAAGTATATAATGTATTGCATTTCTTAATGTACTCCGAACACCACTACTTCAAGAAAACTATTAGAACTGTAGTATTTAGAGTATCTGTATAGCAGCCTGCTAAGGAGCAGAAAACAGTGTTGCAATTCAACTTCCTACTATCTCACTCAAAATAAAAAGTAGCTATTCTAAAGTTCAGTAGATATTCTTGTCAAATTATGAACAAAATATTGTGTATCGCAAACTGAAGTCCTACTTCTTGTGGGAAGGGTACCCGTACTGTTGTGTGGATGTACACTAGCACTGTGCTTACTCCAGACTAGTTCTAATTCAGAGCCATGTTGGTACAAAAGTAATAACTGCACTGACAACTCCATACAATTGAGAGAGATTAGCATGGATGCAAAAATTTAAGCTACTCCATGTCCTGATGCTTAAAATCTTGCAAGAGCAACTTTGATAAATGGCAGCTGACTGGAAAGCTATCCTAAGCCTTTTTATTTTTTTATACATTATTGGTGGTGTTTTCCTTCATTGTTTCCAACCAAATGTAAAGAACATGATCGGTGAAGTGCCACACTGAAGCCTGGGATCTTACCTCTGATAACTGAAAACTGAGAGACAATGCCTGACAGTTGTGTGCTGGGCTGGGCGTCACCTGTGATAACTGCGATTCTCACGGTTGTTTGCTCTGCAGCCTTGAGCAAGTCACAGGCCCTGCACAGCTCCTCCTCTTTTTGATATCTTCTAGATTAAAACCCTTGAGGAGGTGGGAAAGGAGGTTGTATGCTAAAACACTTCTTGATTATCATTAGAACTTGTAGGTACAGAACATAAACTACTGCCATCTGAAAAATGCTGACTGAAATCAGCCTTGCTGTCTTCTCGCCACAGATGAGAGCAGTAATGAATACAACTAGTTTGCATATATAGCTTGCTCTTAACCACAGCAGCTTATCACATGCTGCAGTAACCTGAGAACATTTTCACACTTAGTTGTCCAGAGCTTCATGCTTCTGAGACTGTGCGTTGTCAACAGGACACGTAATTAGTGTAGGACTCGTTACAGTCATTGCAGTGTACACGTGCAGAGCCAGAGGTATTGTCTGTAGGCTGGGTTCAGCCCCTGGAACCATTTAATCTGTTCCACAGTCATCCCATGAGTCTTCAAACCAGTGAACAGTCTGCACTGGAAACTGCTGCAGATCCCTCAGTTAGCATATCTTGAATATGTAAATCTGCAGGCCACAAACTGATGAAGAGATGCCAGTAGCAAGCAGCAAGAATGGTAGTAAGAAAGATGAATAAATGAATAAATATGAATACCAATATATCATTTAATTATATAATTTGTCTTTCAAAAACTTCTCTGAATGCTGGCTGAGTTAATGCCAGAACACTAGATCGGAGCTAGCTGAATTTAGGAATACCGATGTGGGTTTTTCATCATCCCCTTTGCACATAGCCAGCGGTAACACAGTGAAAAGACAATCCTGTTCCCCAAACGCAGAGACCTTTTAGGGCTGAGATTTCTGTGCTGAAGTTATGTCAAGGAAAGTTAGGACATGGCCCAGTATAAGTAACACTTTCAGGAGTTCTGCCTTCGGATGGGATAAATTGCAGCTCATCCTCAAGTAACTGCTATGGAATAATTCAGTAAAACAATTTAAGGGCTACTTACACTTGTAACTACTTAGTAAATGAAACTGCAGAAGAGCAAACTGATTAGATGAATCACTGACTGTACAGATGCACTGGAATAGACTGTCATGTGATTTTATTTTTAAAATAAGAGCATTTAAATGTGCAAACCTAAGTTCCTAAATCATAACCTCAGTGTCAGATGTGCAAGGCATCAGCATGCCATTTCAGGCAGCAGGTAGTTTTCTAAATAGGTCTCTTCAACTTGAGTGGACGCTCAGGGTGCTCTTGTTGTGGGCTTCTGCGACCTGCATCCTCTGAAATTTGGGCAAGCAGAGCACGCAGTAGCACATCTGCCTGCTGGTATCAAGGTGCTGGGTAGCTCTGCGCAGCACTCTGCAGTCTGGTATACTGTAAGAGTCTGCCCTAAAAAGGTGGACACCTAAATCCCGGTTTGTGGAGAGATTCAGTCTGAGAGTTAGTTTTGAGCATGTGCAATGAACGGTGCTGTTCATGCAGGCAGCCTAGTCTCAGGCACGATACTTTACTAAAGGCTGGACTGCAAGAGTTCCCAGGCCAGGTGAATGCAGTTGGTTGCTTTTTGTAGATCACTGTCATTTCTATATGCCTTGAATTAAGCACATTGTGATTAATCAGCAACTTAAATCAAGACCAGATGGGTAGACAGCAATCTTTGAAAGCTCAGCAGTGGGGGCATTCTTTGTCAGAGATTTTTACGTGTGATATATACGTACTGCGATGGCTATAATATGGAACCGTAGAATGGCTTGGGTCGGAAGGGACCTTAAAGCTCACCAGGTTCCAACCCCCTGCCGTGGGCAGGGACACCTCCCACCACACCAGGCTGCCCAGAGCCCCATCCATCCTGGCCTTGGGATGCCAGGGGTGGGGCACCCGCAGCTTCTCTGGGCAATACATATATGTTATGTGTATGTAGGTTTTGTGTGTGCTTGTGTGTGCATGTATACATATGTGTCTGTAACATACACTTTGTAATGAAAGATAACATGAAGATACAAAGGAGTTGAACAGCGCTTCTACTTTGGAGAAGGTAGCATGCCAGCTGGCTGAGAGGAGGAGCAAGAAAATGTTCTTTTCTTTGTATAGCATGAAGAAGTTAAGAGTTTGAGGTTTTCTTATTTTGTTTCACCCATTTCTTTTATTAACATAAAAACCTGTTGCCTGTCCTCTGATTACATTCTTAATTTTTGCCTTGAGCTAGGTGATAGGTTTCGTGGGTAGGCGGGGTTATTTGCTGGGGTTTTGTGTTTGTTTTAACTGAATTACAAGGCACTTCTTATCCAGGGGCTTGGTAGAGCTGTTTTGCAACACCATAAACTGGGACCTTAGGAAGTGCGGTGGCTGCTCAGCACACCCCTAGGATGAAAGCAGAATAGGTCTCGTCATTTCAGGTGCGTAAAAGGCAGCACAGTAAGAGGTCAGAAGAAAGGAAGAGCATATTTCAGTTAGCAGTTGGTAACCAAAAAGGCTGTCTGATGTGCAGCCAGATGCTGGGCTGTGTGCTTAAACCCCGTGGGTCATTATGCGAATGTCTGGTGTTTTGGGATTTTTGCTGATGGTTGTTTTTAAAAAGCAAATATTTGGCAGTGTACCTATAGCAATTAACAGTGACCTATGCTCAAAATTCATTTTTTTGTTGTATCCAATAAACAAATATTTACTGCTTCATCAACAGTTTTTATTCCACACAGGTGAAAATGTATAAACAACGAACCGCAAATGCAAACTAGATGGGTGTAAGATATTATGCTTTTCAATATGTGGTAGTTTAGATGTTCTGCCTGGAAAAATTACTTTATTGAAAGCAATCAGAGGAACAAAATAATGTTTACACAGGCAACATTGTGTGCTCTTTAAAAGGCATAAATGACAATGATTGCTAGGCAATATTCTCCAAAATAAATGCATTATTTGTTTTAAGATTTACAGTTCACCACCGTTGCTCTGAGTTGTCTCAGGAACATACTTCTCAGAAAGGAAGTTTCTTGTAAAATATTATTTTTTAAGACAATTCTTTTTATTTTGCTTTTTGTACAGAAGGGAAGAAGGAATAGCAATACAGATCTTGTAGTAAAAAACACACAAACTCACCTCCCACAATATTACAAAATACTTTTTCTTGAGTGTGTTACACTGTCTATCTATACACATATACCTTAAGCTTTAATTTCAAAGTAATTTCCTTATAGTAGTCTTTTTTTCCTTAGTTGTTATTTCAGCTGGTTGTTTTCTAGATGCTTCCAAACTGAATGGCTATGACCTTATGATGTTATCTGAATATATTGACATGGTTTTCCAAATGTGAGGGATACATGGTGCACACACGCAGGCTGTCTTTGTTGAAACAGCCTAGTTTGTATGGGTCTTCTGATTTTTGCTATTGTTTTTTTTTAATTTTTATTTTTTAAACACAGTTTTTCATTACACTAAACTTAAATTAAAAGAAAAATGATAGCTGAAGACAGGTAGGTCGGCTTTGTGATTTGATATTCTGTGTTGGCTTTGTGTGCTCCTGTTATCCCCAGTTGCTGTGCAACCATCCAGGTCAACTATTTTAACGAGGTAATGTGACACGATATAATCTGTAATCAGAATGAACGTGCCTACTTTCTTCAAAAGATGCTTAATAGGATATCTCTTCAGCATATTTCCTCCTCGAGGTATATTTGATATTTTTATTTTAAATACATGTCTTTTTTGGATGTTTTTCAGGACCAGTCAGGACAAAGCAGTGAGCAACCTGGTCTTTATTCAATGTTTGGGTGGGATGCTGGACCAGATAACCTCCCAAGTTCCCTTCCAACTTTAATGACTGTGACTTTGTTTTCTGTGGTTTATGATGAGAAGTAGCTGATTATTTCCCAGGACCTTTTACAGATCTCCAACGATTACTTTTGCCTTTTAAAGAGCTTCTAACTACACCTAAGTTTTATGAGGGATGGGTGCCTGGGATGCCCACTCTCACTTTTTAAAATTTTGGTGAAAATTGAAATTAAATTCATGAGGCAGTAGATTGTGAATGGTTCAGCTATTCTTTCCCAGCTCTGCTGTTAACTGTATGTGTCACATTCAGTGAATCATGTGGATTCGCTGCGGCTCACTTACTCGTATTTCTATTGAAGGTAAATAATGATGCTTTTCTCCTTTTCATTTTGATTACCACTTTTTCAGGACAAGGTCTGTCTCTATGCATACCCTTGAAGAAAGTGAAATATTCCCTTTTTGTTGTGATTCCCTGTTAACAGTGCTAGAGGTTGCCAGCAGCCCCTGTCACTGCTGGGCTTGGAGTGGTCCAGGCAGGTGTTCGGCTGCAACCTGTTAGAAAGTGATCCTGTTTGAGGAGAAAGGGCACTTGTGAAAAGTTGCTCTTCCAAAATAGGCTTAGCTTTCTTTTTTCTTTTTTTTTTTTCCCCTCCCTGAATTATTGTAGGGTTTGTTGTCATGCACTTTATTGAGGCTTTAATTCTGTTTTAGGTTGGTTGGTTGGGTTTATTTCCCTCTATTTGGGATGGCAAATGCTTTCCACCAAGATTTGAATTTGTAGAGACAGAAGTCTCTGTAAAAGAAATATTCAGAGAAAAAAATCTACTTTTACCCTTTTGAAGGCTTTCCACAGAACTAAAGATAAAAAGATGATGGAGAAGGCAGTAAAATGATGCTACAGAAATTCAAATCTTTTTAAACAGAGTGATTTTCATTTTATAATCTTTCCACTCTCTTTATGGGCCTGTGGTGCATCAGTCAATGAGGCCAAGGAGCTTTGATATGGAGAGAGAGAGAGAGAGATTCAAGACTTTTTTTTTTTTTTTCCTCCAGTGAATAACTAAACTTGCATCTAGTGAATGGAAAAAGAAATTTTGTAGCAATATCTATACTGAGGTTTGCCTCCTCTGGTTAAGTTCAAACAAACTTAGCATCTACTGTGTTATAAACATTGCTTCAATATGAATGCTTAGATCATAGTGAATAAACCCAGGGAGTATTCTGTCTAGCTGATTGTTGCAAACGGTGGATCTTGAAATGTTTCTATCATCATAAAGATGTAAGATCATTAATGCTGTGTTGAAGCCTTTGACATATCATGTTTGTTGTTGTGATTGAAAATAATAAACTAGCTTTTTTGCTATTTTTTCTACTATGTATATTTAAATGAACTTTTGTAGTTCTTCAAATGCTAACATTAACAGAGGTACCCAAAGCTAATACATACTATTGTGCTTCTAGCTTAATACATACATTGCCTTTTCAACAGGAAGAAATGTCGAGTCTGGCTAAGTTTGTACTATCCTAAAAATTCATATACCCGATTTTCTTTGTTCATTTGCTGTTTCCTTACCAAAACACTTGAGGGAGGGTTGTATATTACAGTACAAAACCCTAGCTGAAGGACAGAATAATTCTTTAGTCTTTCTTTTATTATTTCCTTTCCCCAGATGAAACTGAAATGAGATGCCAAAGTTGTTTACTGGAGATCCACCCCGTAAATCTGAACGTACGCAACTGCTATGTTCATAAGCAAGCAAGCCTGAGTGCATATATGTGAATGTATGCATGCATACACACGGGTAACTGAAATTTGATAAAAACCAAGTGGATAATAAGATTATCAGACTTACTGCTTTAGTTTATCAAGCACAAATTCTGCAAATGGCTGTCAAAAGATGTTACTGATGGCACCTGCATGGATCTGTAAGTGATCAAATGTAGATGACAGCATCTGCTGGTCTAAATTTTTGCACTTCTGCAAACTGCTAATATCAAACAACTAATATATAGTATTATCTGTTTCGGTGTTTCAATGAATGAAATCAGTTTCGATGAAACTTGTGCAACAATGCTGTCTTCTTTTTATATGTATAGGTTTCCATATATCACAATTATCTGAGAATGATACTCAGTAACAACAACAACAACAAAACAAACAAACAAACAAAAAACAAACAAAAACAACCAACCAACCAAAAAAAAGCAAACAAACCCCAAACTGCAACCATAATGAAGTATAGTTTGTAAGAAACCTCCAGCTCAGAATGGGATTGGGAAGGGCATGGGTGTCTGTCAATAAGCCCAGCTTAAAGAGCAGCATGGACACAATGAAATTTAATACTGGGGAGGGGGGAGAAGATTATGAATTCTTTTGTGTGTGTAGATTTTAATTTTTTTTAATTCACTGATGTAACTGTGTATGGTACTAAAAGCTTAGATGTTTGAAGTGACTGCCTATGTAATTATTAAATTACAGATCCTTTAATAAAGGCCATCTGTAAGGACAGCTCAAGTGATGGTGAGGGGGAAGTCTACTTGAGTAGTCTTCTACAGGTTGTAAATCTTTGCATGGTACTGTAGTAGTTTTTTCTGGAAATCTAGAGACGAATCTTCTACAAGTAAATCTTGACTCCCTGTGTTTTGTGAAGTACTTTGCATAGCTCTGGCACTAGACGAATAATATCAAATTTAACTCACAGTAATGTAGAGAACATTAAGGTATACAGTGTGAGACTTCTAACTGTTCTTGTTTTTAGGGCAGATTCTGTCCTGGATTTTGCTATCTTTTGATTTTTAGAATAGCCTAGAATACTAAACCTTCAACCCTTGAAAGCTCTCACTATTTAAAATGTGTCCCAGATAAGAAAATTGATAAAATTACTGATCTTCAGATTTCTCCTCCCATTTCAAAGAATGTTTGAAGTACACAACTTTTGAAATAATGCCATAATCTGAACTGCTTCCTGATTTGCTCTCAGTTTATTCATCTGTCTAATTCTGTGAAGAGATGGGAGGGTCCTACACAGTGTATGTTATCCCACCGGTAGGATATCTGCAGGAGGAAGAAAGGGAATAGCCAAATGAGAGTTGCTGGAGTTGTAAGCCGTGTGGGGGTGGACAGAGGATGGTGCTTCAGTTCTTAATTACAATTCATTAAAAATTAAGCTTCACCATGAGAGCAAGAGATATGAAGCGATGAGCCCTTTCTGACTTCTAAAATAGGGCAGCAAAGACTTGCACACAAAAGCAAATCTTTGGAAGACTGAAGTTCAGATTTTTTTTTCAAAATGTTGTGAACATGGCTGCAGCTGCTAGAAGGCTGAATTTCAGCCAAAATTCCATAAATGTATGAGCTTTCAGCTGCTTGCCTGGCTGTTTGCTATCCTCAGAAATCTTGCATCTGCTTGATAATGCTATGATGAAGCGTGAGGCTAGAAAAATCTGCAGAACTTGTAACATTGCATTGCTGCATGCAAAAGGACGCTGTAGGTTCTGGACTGAGAAGTGCTGCTCAAAGCATCATTTCTCAGAACCGCTGTCACAGGCTGGATATGCAGTTGTGTGCGGAAAAATACAGCATCACCTGTATGTTACATAATATCAGTGATGTATTTATTTCTGAAGCGGTCATTAGCGGCACTAGTTGGCCATGGTAAGTTAATTATGAACGTGAAGATTTTTAAAATACTTTTTTGGAACATCCCAAATATTGGCAATAATCAAAGGTGTTCGTCTAAGCAGCCGTGGTATATGTGACATGAGAAGACAGAACTGTGGGCTTTATTGATACCTGTTGAGGCTTTGTTCAGCCATAAAGGATGCCTGAAAATCCAAATTTTCTTCTGTACTGGCTTTTGGTGATTCCATATACAATAGCTTTTAATTTCTCAGTAGGCAGTTCAAGTGTGATTTAGGCTGTGGTACTCCACAGCTACTTCCTTCCAATTGGACCTCTAATATATCACTACACTGTGCAGAGGTCTTTAATGTCCATATCACACGTGTACTTACAGATGAGTCTACTAGCCTTATCAATAAGTGCATGGCAGGGCATACCAATCCTTTTGTGTTTGATACAGAATTCAAACAACTCATCTGGATCCACAGGAATTGCAGATGCTGACGTGCTCTGTGTCTTGCTTTCCTCTCAAGCTGCCACCTCAAACAAACTCTGCATGCAGTGTATATGCAAGGGGGAAGATTGGATAACAAAGACCCGAGGTGGTCATTTCATCTTCGAAGTCCTTGTCATCTAGTAAAAAGAAAATGAGCTAGCGGAAGTGATCATTGTGGATCTTTGACAGTACTGAGACAATGGCAAAAGAAAATACATAAATCAACTGAACGACCATGAAACATAACCAGAGAAAAAAAGGAAGAAAATAGAGTAGCTGGCAAATGGAAAGATGCAAGCTGCCAAAAGGGAAGTAAAACAGTGTTTCCACTATCTCAGGATTGATTTTATACATATAATATATATAATATATATTTAGTCACCAGATGCCATCTGGGTTGCTCATGCTAACTAGATCATCTGAAGACTGTTCTAGCTTGTTCCAGCTTACTCTAACTTCCAGTGCCTCGCTGAGGCTGTTGCAGCAAAAATGAGATCGGCTTGGAAGAAAGAAGTTCTGACTATATCCTTCCCTAGATTTGGATATACATGCATCTTGTATGTGCCAGTGGATATTTAAGGAGGCTGGCATGGGATCTGTTAAACAGCTTTTGTACTAATGAAGCTTTTTCCCTAACCAAAAGATGGCTAATTCAATCCAACACACTACTGAAGCCAAAAATTTTCACTTGCTGTGTTCCAGAGAACTTCTGATTGTGTACTTCGGTTTCCCTGTCCTAGCTTTTGCTGAGGTTTTAATTAAGTCCAAACCATCACACATCACCTGCTGCTTCTGAGTGCAGTCAGTCTAAACTTACTGTTACCAAAAAGAAATTGAACACTGAGGCAATGCTAAAGTCCTTTAAAAATAAATAAATAAATAAATCCCAGATTCAAAATGAACTGACTTAGAATTTCAGTCAGAATGAGTACTTTCAAACCAGGATTGGGAGAAGAGGGTTTGTAATTGTATTTTATTTTTTTCCTTTTAACGAGTAATGTTAGTAACCTTTGTTTCATATCAGACTGGTTGCATAGGTAGGTCTAATCGGAGAAAGAGCAGTGGTACACTTACTCTGCTTAAACTGGAGTTTAAGTACAAGCTTCTACTTGTGCAATTATATTTATATAGAGATATAAATGGATAACATTTGTAAATAAATATTGGATTCCGAAGTATATACCTGCTATTTCAAAGCTTAAGTGTCTACTGATTCATACTTCTGCAATCCTGAGGTAATCCAAGTTACATTGCTGCCATGTAGAAGGTAGGTTTTAATATTTAAAATTTCTTTCCTTGAGACTCTCATTCCACACCCGTTCCTGTTATCCTTAATCAGAACTTGCACAGATAAAGTAATCTGTGCCTTGGGAAGGTTTACATAAGAAAACAGTAGGGTGGGTGGTCTGTGGAGGAAATGATCTTCACGTTTTCTTGGGAATGGCTGAGACACAAATGTGTCTTGGTTAGGGCAGGCATTTGTCTAGGTTTCCCCAGCTGTGCACTAAAATTGAACCTGTATGGGCTAGGTGATAAATCGTTGTGAGGAACCGCTGTTTGAAGCCACTCTTCCTGGTATTTAAAGCCAAAAATACTTAAGTGCGTCTGTGTTGGAGAATTTCAACTCTCCTGTGACCTGAGCAACATTACATGAAAATTATTTAGAAAACAACAGGGCTGAGGAAACAAAGTAAAATGTTAACCTTTCATTGGAAAATGAGCGAGAGAAATACTGTAATGCACAAGTATTTGCATCTGGACTTCTTTCCACAAACTCGAAATAGGATGCTGTTAGAGGAATTGATTAGTGTTAGGGTTCATCTCCTGTGAACTTCTGACAATGATTACTGAAGTATTTAGAGACCAGCTTATTTGATTTATCAGCTGATTTATCTTTTTGTTGTCCTTTTCCACAATTCCAAGAGTAGCAGTTGTGCTCTCCAGAGGGGATATTATTGGGACTTATGCTACTGCTGCCAAAAATGTGCTGGCACGAAATTGCTGTCTGAGTCAGCTTTGTAACGTGACAAATTCTCAGACAGCTGCAGCAATGATATGTTAGCTGCCTGCTGGGCAGCTTCAGAATAGACGATAAATCTCCTACTAGTTATGAAATGTCATTAAAAATAGCCTAACACAATAGATGATTGTGAAATGTGCTTGTTTTTCCGGTTAACAGGTTGAAAGATGTATAAGTGATATAAGTTAGACCAGTTAGTCAGTTGTGGCTGCATACGTTGTTTATGTTAGCATTAAAGAAGAATTAAAACCATCAAAAGAGGATGATGCACTTTTTTGTTATCTTTTATTACTCAGTTATCTGTTAATTGCTCATGCTGCACATTCATATTTCAGTGATCACAGCTGTCGCTTCTGTATATTTTTCTCCAATTTCACGGCACTAGGGTAGTGAATATGATGCGTTTTCCGATTAAGAGATTGTAAAATGAATTCAGGCTGCCACTGGAGATATTCAGTGTTGCATTTCCAAAACTGGACTTCTGTTGCTACTGTCTTGTAATTCTATGAGTGTTATTAGTGCTACAGTATGTAACTTCGAGTTCCAGTTTAATTGGCCTTTTCTTCACCATACTAATATCTTCAGTCAACCAGAGCCTACAGTCCTACTTCTTATGTCTCATTATGTTCCATTCCTGTGCCCCAGCCTACATTTAATTTGCATGGGAGTGGAAATGAAGTTGTCAGTGCCATCTTGCAGCTGCTCTCCTCCCCCTTACTTGAGCTGTATCAGATGCCAACAGTGCTGATTTGTTGAACCTCAAGCTGTTTTGTTTAGCACTGGCAAGCTGACTGCTTTGCAGCCACCAAACTGGTACAGTGAGACACAAAATGCGTACGATATTGCCCAAATTGCTCCCAAGTAAAGGTAGGAGATATCATTTCAATTTCAACTGTATACTGAATTAATCTGAGTAATAAATCAGAGCTACAACTTCAACATGTGAAATCCCATGTTCCCTACTAGCTAACGTGGGTAAGTGACTGGGTTAGCGTGTATTTGGTTCAGCAGTGGAAGAAAGCTAAGGAAAAATGTTGTCTACTTCAAGGCTAGTTTCTTGCAAAGATACTTTTACTGAAAGATGCTTGCTACAATTGTGCATAGTCTGTATTGTCTAAACCAATTACTTGCAGGACTGAAGGGTGAGGCTGGATCTTAATGTTTCTCAGGGGAGCGGAGAAGCTGTTACACATTTTTCTTCTTTCCTAGTATGAAACGGGAAATTAATGCATTACATAAAATACGAGATCAAATGGTAAACATTTATAACAGTGCAAATTTGTTGATGCTATGTTTACCTTGATTTTACCCTTTTTGATATAAAAGTAGTGGTCACTTTGTCCTGTCATACTATTTTCATTGTAACTTGAGTGTAATTGAAGATTGGGGTTTCTGTAGCACTGGAATTTATACTGCTAGAAACCCACTCTGAAGACCTTGTATTTTCTGAGTTTGTACAGCACTGGGGGGAGAAACTGGCTATTTTATTTTTCCCTGTCTTTGTAAAAGCTTTCATTTCTTTCCATTAGACTTTTTTTTAGCATTAGGCAAATGTAAGTAGAGTTGTTTTTTTTTTTTTATAATTTATTTAAAAAAGAAAAAAAAAGAAAGAAACCACTTAAATAAATAAAGTGGGGGCAGAGCATAAGGTCTGCAAAATTTATTTTGTCATTAATGGATAGAAAAGCAATCCAAATATGTTTAAGGATTTTAAAATTCTAGTTGCAGTAGTTCTCAGGAATCTTTTCTTCATGATCTTCAATGGAGGTAAATAATTACTGGAATACTCTTAATTATAGCTTTCAAAATGATTGTACTGTAAAAAGCTGATAGAGAGTATATTTAGTGCATAGCATTATGCTTGCCCACAGTTGTAATTTAGTTGATCAAAACTCGTTAAGGTCAATTAAAATTACTTGATTGAGCTAAGGATAAAAGATATGGTGCCCACAAGAATTTATAACCTCAAAACGTTCTGGCAGTGAGAATTGGTGGTGGGATTCAATGCTACCAGCGAACCGGGTTGCCTTGTTCTTGTACTGTGGATGCCTGGAGGTGAAATACAAGATCTTTATTTATTTCCTGTATGCATATATACAATGTTATAACCTCTGTGTATATATTAAAAATGTGAAGAATTATTAGAAAAGAAAGAGGTGATAGCTCACTGTATAAATGCAGCCTCTTTCTAAGGTTTCGGTGCTTCATGTGCTTCTTGTGCTTGGGTCTGAAAAGGAGCCAGCAGAACTTGAGAGATGCAGAGAAGAGTCACGATGATGGCTTACTAGCTTGTTGTCACTTGAAAGACTGAATAGTTGAATCAAGTTTTGTCTGGATTGTGGCAGGATGTAGCTACTGTAGAAATTACTAAAAGTGATAGGCGAATTAGTTAGGCTTCCTTTGGGTAGCTAATTCTGGTATTAATTGAGTTTCTGGTACATTATAATCCTCTCAGTAGCATTATATAAACGAGCTGTGTGTGTTTCTGTTGCCCACCAGTCAACCTTGCTGTAAACCACCTGTGTTCAAGGAAGAACATATCTATTAACTTTTGATATAACATTAAAATTAATAAATTAAACACAAGGTAGTGGGAAATGCATATTTTAACTACTAATTCTGTGGTACTGTGGACTGCATCTCGTGAAACTTGCTCGTCAGGTACTGAATCTGTAGGATACAAGACCTGTGCTCCTTTACTCAGGGTGAGTATACTGACGGCATACAAAATTAGATCTATAGAGCACACTGGGTGTAGAGAGCGTGCTTTCAAACGCAACTTTAGAGAGCACTGTGGCTTGTGGAAACCAAAATGGAAAGCAGTAGCCTTGACTGAACATGATTTGTAGTTTACCCTGTGGTCTACCACCTGTGGTGGTGGCCATCATCTTAAGAGGGATTTCAGAGTGTGTTGTGCTGTGTCTCTACAAAAGCATCTTGCCTGATAGTTGCGAACCCCGTGTCAGCCCTTTCCTTTACTCCTTTGTTCACAGTTAGCACAAACATATGTATTGGTTTATTCCCCTAATGCTGTCTACTCTCTAATTGTAAGAAGCCAAGCCAAGCAGTTTCAGCTATTTTAAGCTCCTTTTGTACCAACTTAATAAATTGCAGAGAGTTTAGCAGAAAAAGCTCTGTCTGATATTAAGCAATGGACTTCAGTGCGGATCTCAGGAGCTAAACATTGTTTTATTTATGTAAGGCAAGACCAGAGGGAGATGCAATGAAACCTCGTTTGAATGTGTCTCAAAGGCCAAGGATTTATGAAATAGAAAAAGATCATGTTTATATTAATCTGTTACTAGAGAAGAAATATAAGAAAATAATCATATAGATGTTGTGATATTAGGTACAATGCCCCTAACGTCCCTAGCTGAACTCAGCCCTAACCGTGGGTACTGTCAGTTCAAGTCTGGTTTGTGAAGCTGTAGTTGCCCACGTGAGGACCTCGTTACCTGGCTCGTCCTTATCAGAGTTCACTGGCACTCTGTTATGTTGAAGCGCTGTGGACTTACCTTGTATGTAATAAACTTGTATGTAATTTACCTAACTTACTTGCATTGGAACGTGCTATGCTGTAGAAATGAGCAGTTTATTGTCATGTGCTGGCAGTAAGGTCAAGGGGATTTACAGCATGTGCACTGCTGTCAGTACTGCATCAGAACCAGTCAGAAAAGCGTTCTGCTTGCCTGGGAAATTCTGCGAGGTAAGCCGCACATGTGAACAGACCAGGAGCATCTACATGGACACTTCACCTTCTTGTGCCTATCCTCTTTCTGTTCTGGAAGACTAAATTAAAAGAATAAAGGTGAGGAAATGAGATTTTAAAAAAAAATATATATATATATATAAAGAAGAAGATACGGATTTCTTTATGAAAGGAAATGCTGAGAATAATGTTAATGTTTCATAGTCTGACTTTGCATCTCTGCTCCACAAAGATGTCAGAATGATAAATGCAATAGTGAATATACTTTAGATTGTCTGCCTTGGAATAATGCACGAGGTTTGGGTTAAAATTGCATTTCTTATTTCCTTCACTTCTACTCAACGCGTTATTTGACCTACTTTAGTTCCTTGGAGAAAAAGTCGGACAAACTACTGATAGCTTCTTGATAATTAATATTTTCACATTTCAATGTAAAGTTTTTCCCTATATAACTAGTATAATCCTCTTATTTCCATTAGGTATCTATTTTTATCCTACAGTACTTTGTCAGTGACTAGAAGTGACTCATTAAATGTCTAAAACGTATTACTGGGTAATTCCTGTACAACTTTAAGGAAATTGCAGATGATCCAAAAGAACTGTAAAATCACACAGTGCTTTGTTTCCAGAAGAACTTTCTGATACTATTGCATATAAAGACTTGCAAATACTGATTATTCCAGATCTGTGACTGAAAAAACCTTGGTGCTCAGCTAGGAAACGTGCCAGTTAGCATTAATGAGGAGACCGTAGTTACTAATTTTAGCATTTCTTTCCTTTAGCAATAGCTGGGGAAGCTAAAGCCCTATACATCTACTAGACAATGATATTTAGCTTTTTACACATGTATATGTTGCGCTGCTTAGTTACATACACAAAACACAAGCTTTTGGGAAAAAAATACAGTCAGTCCTTTCAAGACAGCTTAGGTTTTCAATGTTGGAAGCCTTGCACATTGTTTCAGAATAAGGCTGAGGCTGAATTGCATTCTTACATTCATGACAGAGAAAAACATATTTACTCTTAACTGCATGTTGTTATTAATAGTCTGAGAGTAGTTACAGTTGTACCACTTCTAATTTCTTAGTAAACTCAGTCATTTCTCAGCAAAGTCCAGATATGTTATATCATAACTTTCCGAGTGTTTAAAAATAATCTGTGTGTAAAGATGGTCATTATAACGAAGATTACTAATAGCTTTGTGGAAATGACTGTACTGTAACATAAGGTCTATTCCTCATATTTTGCATAGCCCTCTTATTTTTCTGTTTTAACTTTTGTATTTTGTGACTGTTTTAGAAGGAATAAATTGTTAAGTCTTTAAAACATAAAGGTGAATAATTGAATTCTTATCATGCTTTAAGGAATTTGCAGATGGTCCTAATGAGCTGTAAATCACAAAATACTTGTCCCCAGAAGAATTTTCTTGCAAGACAGTTATTATTAAAAAAGGAAGATAGCTTCAGTGTTGATAATGTTTGCTGTATCACTGTGGAATGCTAACGAATTGTAGTTTTCCATTACTTCACAACAGTGTAGCCTACCTGGCTGCTAGCTGTGATATGATTACTGCGTAAGGAGAAAAAGCACTGGAGAGCCCTGAGCAGTTGAAAGAACAGTCATTAATATCAGTGAATGCCTGCTCAAGCATTTATCACTATTAGCTTAACCGATCTGGAAAGCAGAATTCACACTTTGTGCGTTGCTGATAACAGTATAGCATCCTTTTATACCAAGCGGCAAAATCCCCTTTGCTCTCTGAGCAATGGTTTGGGCATATCTACACACTTAAACACTATATCTCGTTTTCCCATTGTTTTGGAAAGCTCTCTAAGGGCTTTAAAGTCAGTAAAAATGAAGCATTAAAACAAAACAGTTGCCATTCTTTATTTGGGGTATATTGAATCTGAAAAACACTCTTTATTTCTACTAAGAAACTGTTTCATACATCAGTGAAACTATTTTTGTTTCAGTTGTGTAGCATTTGGTTTGGGTTGGGTTTCCATAATCATTCATGGAGTATTGCCTTATCTATTCTCAGTCCGATACAAGGGGGCAAGAAAAGTCCCAAGGAGAGTGACCGGGCACTGCAACAGGTTGCTTAAAGAGGCTGCAGAATCTCTAACACCTGATCTTAAAGTTAGCCCTGCTTTGAGCAGGAGGTCTGGCTGGATGCCTTCCAATTAAAATTATTTATCAATTTATGGAAAAACTTGTAGGCTCAGTTTGCAGAAAAATAAAATGGAAGTTATTCATTTTTACATCTAACTTTGCTTTTATAAAACTGTCAGGCATTAGTTACGTGCCTTAGAGATATTTAGAGGTTTCTCAGCCGTGGGGACTTGATTTAAAGATAGGGCAGCAGAGCAAATGCTGGGTGGCAGCGTGGAAGGGATGATAAAGGTCAGTCACTTAACGTCCAGGAGCTGACACTGGAGCAGTGTTTGGGAGCTTTCAGCTGGGGTTAGGAATTTGCAATGTCAGAGACGTTTGTGCGTGCATCTCAGTGTGCCTGGGAGGTGGGAGTGGGTGAAGCAGCTGGGAAGGGGCACCAGAACTTCAGAGCTGTGCAAAATCTCAGCAATAGTGCTGAAGAGCCTCCTCCTCCTCCCACGTGTACACCCTTCTCCCTCTGCCAGGGCTCCCACCTCCCTCCTGAGCCCCACAGAAACTTTCCTTCTCTCCTCCTCTGCCCTCACCCCCGTGCTGGGGAGAAGGGTTGTTTGCTCTGCTGGGAAAGGGGAAAATCCTAATCGCTTCAACCAAAGGAAAAGAGTGGGTAACTCAGCTTTCATTTTGTGTTGAAGTACATTTAAATTACAAGGCATTTTCTTTTGTTCGCCAGTATCTGTTCGTTGCACAGATAGTTTTCTTAGTCTCTTAGTTTCATGTGACTACTACATAACTATGGAGTCTATCTAATCCCGGATGGTGACCGGAGTTGCAGAATGAACTGCTGTAGGCTTATTGTTCTGTTATACTTATGTATAAAGGGTAACAGTCAAGAAAATGGGTTTGATTTTGTTGTCTTCTGGGCTTTTTCCCCCACTCTGAGGTATTCTGGGCTCAAAAATAAAGGTGGAGGAAGAGTAAATGGTGTGGAGGCCACCTTACGCTACCTCTCTTAATTTGTTCTGAAATTGGGCAGAGGTCTAGGCTGGCACTGAGGCAAGCTGCAGCAGCCTCATGCTTCCTCCTGGAGGAGAAATGCAGGCAGTAGTTTCAGTGCTGCATTTAAAAAAATAAGAATATCCATGAGTCCGTGTGATACTTAGAGTTTTAGGGGGACCTGGAGGTATTGTACTAGTGTACTTTACTTAGATCAACAAACTGGATTGTTGCTGTGGTTTGTGATGGGAATCGGGCAACACGGGACAAGGCAGAGCTGCATGTGGGATCAGCTGAAGCTGGGCTGCAGTTCGTTCCAGCACTGCTACCTCCGAGCTGTAGCACAGGTGGGTGCCAGAGGAGCTACCTGCACATAACAGCACAGACATCAAGATCCCAGGCTTCTGTCGTCATCTCTCTCTCCTCTGGTCCTTGCTTCACCAGCGTGAGGAGGGAGAAGGCAGTTGTGTTGTAAGAAAGAGATATTTGGAGCATTTTTTTTTTTTTTACTGCGTGTAATAATGATCGCAACACCACTTTAATACTTCATGGAGTTATTTAGATCATTGCACTTCTTATACTTCCTTTTAAATATTGCCATTTCAATATACCAGATTTGAAAGTGCAAAGTTCAGAAGCACCTCAGTTATTTATGAGGAACTCCAACCAAATTCAGTTAAAAGTAACCATCCTCCCTAAGCAATGAGATTTGAATTCTCTTGAGATCCTTAAAGCTGAGCATGAAAAATAAAGGAAAATGATTCTGATTTAAGGCAACTTTTTTCATTTTTATTACTGTTCTTGACAAATAATGATTAACCATAGCTCCAAACTAACGTTCTCTTCAGTACCCAAACTAAGCCAAAAATATTTCAACACTAACTTCCTGATGCACTTTACTTTAGATTTTATACACAAGGATTTATTTTTTTTTCATTGCAGAGCACTGGTGGTTGTAGACTGCATAAATGTGATGTTTTACTTGCTTTCTTCTAGCGTCTTTTACCCTGTGCAGAACTGCTCTGTTTTTTTGTAAGTTTTGATTGCATCAGCAAATTTTTGTAACCCTGAAAAAGTCTTCTGTTTTGATTTACTCTATTGCTTCTATGCTGGCCTGCAAGTCACTTTATTTTACTGTATCTCAGTTTCTCCATCTACTGGAGAGTGTTTCCTAGAGCTATTTTCACACCAAGGCAAGCAAAATGTGTGTCCCCTCTTGGTGCAATGGTGCCATCCAAGCCTGAGCACTTTTGATTCCTCCAGTGATGCCAGGACAGCTGGGGGTCAAAGGAGAGAAAAGCCCTGATGGGGGATGGTAGGTCCATCCCACTTCTTCACTGCGTTCCTCTGTGAATTTCTTTCAGATCAATTAATGAGAAGTTCCACAAAAGGACACCTGAATGCATGGTTGATTGGCAAAAGCACTCTGCACCTAGAGCTCCCATCACAACTGTCACTACTCAATTTTCAAAATAACTCTTCATATTGAATGCTAAAACCTTTTAGAGTTTTAGTCACTTCTGTTGCAGTGGCTCCTAGACATTGAACTTTTGAAAAACCCTAGCCTTTTGTGTCCCACGGGCTCTTTCCTGAGTCATCTCCCATTTGTTCAGCTTTCACTGATTTCAGTTTAAGCTGTACAGGAGAATGCAGCATCTGATGTGCAATTCTGCACGTATATACATGAATTTAGTTGGTATTCAGGATTCAGTATTTACGTTCTGATAGATGTGACCAGGTAATACATTCTGAAGTGATGCTGGCTTTATTTCCTTTTTTTCTTTTGAGTTTCAGTTGTGAGATACCATTAGGTGGGCATTTTTACGTACATTGGCTTGGCTTGGTTTTTTTTTTTTTCCCAAGTTGTGAAAACAAAGATATAGTTCGGTATGCAAGAGGTTTGCAGCAAGCAAGCAGCTATCTAATAGCACGTGATATTTTGCTAATAATGCACTAGTAGCTTGAAAATCCTTTATTTTCAAGCAATGGATTAGTGCTTGTGTATTGTGATTTCAAACTGATAAAGCACATGGAAAAAGTGAATGTCATTTATTTCTGGAACAAGACCAAGCTTTAAGAATTAATTTTGGAGTCAGTGGCAGGGAATGCGTGCTGATTTTTTTGGAGAGATGACTGTATCTGTTTAATTTCTTGTGCATTCTGGAAGCTTGAATTGTTGTTCCTGTGCAATAGTGGATGTGATGCTGCTCTGCTGATACGGGACAGAAGTAGTCTGTTCAAGGATAAGGTTGGTTTGTACCCACAGAGAAATGTTTCACAGAAAGGGCTTTGGTGAGTTAGTTAATATCACATGAGCTTGCTTATATAATTAAACACAAAGGAAAAACATTCAAACCTCTCACTGATAACAGTTTTGACTACTTGCACGATCTGGCCAATCAGCCAACTGGTGTAAACGAGGATGTTTTCATGCATCTGTTGCTTTATCAGTTTGTTGCTAAATTATACAGATTCCTTCATTTGAATCTGAGGGATAGTAGAAAAGCTCCAAGTATTTCCATATCTATAGTACAATTTAATGTTATATCACAATGCAGTCAAATCCTCTTACATGTTATTAGATTAAGTAAAATTTTGTCTAGCAAAACTGGCTGAGGGGTGGCTACTTGAATAACTGGCGTTCAGAAATCTCTTACTAGTTAATAGGAAACTCTTGTAGTGCAATGAAATATTTTTCATATTTTCATTAACATTTTGGTTTTAATCATGGATAAATACATGCAAACAGTTCAAGTAAGTTTAGAACAAGAACTCTGTTACATTTTCTTCAAAAAATAAAGTTTTGATTTGTAGATATCTTTAGGTTTTGGCTCATAATTTATCACTATAATTTTTAAATTCAATTTTTCCAGCAGTCTCTCGTGGCTAAAGTCAACTAGTGTTCAGTTAGTACTGACAAGGGAAGATCTCTACTTTGCATTAGAAATGAGTCTGTCTTGAATGTTTACTTTACAAATATTGGCAACTCAAGAAAGCGTTACCATCAGCTTAGCCTACATCATAAAAAACACAAGTAATATTCAAGTTCTCCGCTCCTTCTCACTTAATTAATAGCTTGGTAGGGACTTGGTATCTTCTTACCATAGCCACCTTTTCATTTACTTTTAAAAGCGCAGGAATAAAAATTTTAGGCTATACATTTGTTTCTTTTGTGTTTATTTGTCTTGTTTTGGTTATGCTTTTTTTTTTTTCCAAGACCCTTTCTAGCAGAGCTACCACATAATTATAAAATACCATGAGAATCACTATGTGATCCTGTAAGAACGGCATGGAATCCTGTTTACACTGGGTCATTGTAAATATTTTGCTGCTGACTCCACTGAGTAGAAAATGTTGTACTCTGTATGCTGTTAAATGCCCTTTTATGTGATCTTCTTTATAGACTGCAATAATGATATAAAAATATGTTGCCAGAAGGGGCCTTTTATGAATAGCTTTTGTTTTGGTAACCGGAGTTGTGAGATAGGAGGAAATCCAGTTGTCTGTAATCTGACTTACTTAACGGCTTACTTTCTGGTGGTGCATTTAAAAATGTGATCAGTGATTTAAAGTAAGTATCTTGCTTTTTTACGTGCCTCACTCAACCATTCTCAGAGAAATGATCAATTATAAATGGATAACAAAAAAAAAACAAAAAAAAACAACCCTGATAATTTAGTTGATACTAAGTCTATAAAGCCGATAACTCACAACGGTAGTCAAAACAAGCAGTATGTTCTACGTAGTCTTTCTGTATGTAACCTCTGTCATTGAACGCGTATTTGGTCTTAAACCCTCCTCCTTGCTAAGGGACTGAGTTGTTGCCATGCTCACGTCAGTAAGTGAATGTCACTACGAAGCCATGAAGTTTGCGTGTCCATCCACTTGTGCCTTCAGAAAGGTTAAGGTTAATATATCTTTGCATTGTTTCTTTTCCTAGATATTTTTTTTTCCACTCTATGGCAGCTACAGCTGTGTATCTGGAAAAACCAATCATAAAGAGGAGTGTGCAGTGTGGGTATTACTTTTAAAACTAGTGTGGAAAACTTATTTTTACTTGAGATGTGTCCAGTAATGTGTGTTTTTAAAGCCAGAATGCTGTGAGCCAGAAATGATGAGTGGGAATGGTTTCTTTTACTGCGCATACATAGCTGCCATGAATGCTGCTGTTTTCCAGGATATTTTAAATCTCATGATCTCTCTTTTCCTGCATTTGTCCTTTGTAATTACAGGGTTATTAATATCAGAGCATAATACTGGAAACAATGAGTCTGGTAGCCTTGAAGGAGGAGATGGTATTTATCGTATCCATATTATGCCTTGAAGATCAGTCAATAAATTAGCTATAATGAGCCACCCTGTGCTGGTATAAATATGGTGAAATAAATTAATGAGAGAACAGTAAAATACAAGGTCACTAACACATCTTTAGACCATAGCAAAATAAAATAAGCTCTGAAAACTTCCTACTGAAAATTTCTTCAACATTCCCAAATATTTTTTCAACCAACTCCATGCTACTAAATAAAGGATCTTGAAGCCTTCATTTGAAATATGAACTGAGTTCTTGTTCATTTGATTAAACAGCGGGATCTGAGACTTGGCAGTGGCATATCCATTTCTGGAGTAGGAGAGTCATGCATAAAGCTTTGCTGATAAAGTAAGGCAGTGAAAATAGAGCAAAAGTGCCTAGAAATTCCTTATTCCAATTTAGTTGGAAAGATTCCAGCAGAAATCAATGGCCCCTGCTGCTTTTACGTGAAACACCTGGACACTTGGTAATTAAAAAAAAAAAAAGAAAAAGAGAAAAAAAAAAAAGAAGGGATTATGGATTGTTGGCGTTTATGTACTGAATTCAAGGACATTTGAATGCATAACAGGAGCTCCCTTTTGTTACCTATAAATGTTGGGGTCTGTCACCGACATGCAAAGACTAGGAATAAATTAAGGGGCTGTACAAGTAATTTTGTGAGTGCTTAGGTTTTATAGCCTATAAAAAGAGAATACATGAAAGCAATTCTAACTTCACAATAAAATGGTGGATACTTTGCAAGCTTCTGAAGGACAGTGCCATGGAAATGTCAATTCAGGCTGTGGTAGCAGTCAAAAAATAAAACAAAAAAGCAAAATAGATGATAGGATTTACTAGAGAAGGAGTCAAGAAAGCTAGATAGTCTGTTATCTGTTGTTTTGTTCCTTCTGTAGTTCTATTTAGAACAAATTTTCAGATTTTTTTCAATATTTAATGAAGCTATACACTTAAAAAAAAAAAAAA
>VXAL01012821.1:201628-218689 GCA_013399475.1 Chauna torquata
TCAAAGAAATGGATCAAGATAGCTGCCTTCCAGGCAGGTAATAAAGGCCATCGTGCTGCAAAGAGTAGAAGGCAAATGCCAGGCACCATCTGACAGAGGTGAATTAAAAGGCCAAGCGAAGCCACCCGAACCCAGTATTAGAGAACATGCTGTAAGATGTGACCGAGAAGGGCATCCTTGAGAGCAGTGACTCCATAGTAAGGCTCGCTGGTTTCTACAGTGCAGACCAATGCAGCTTCATTTTTCTTCATCATTTCTAAGATAGTTAAGTTATTCAGCTCTCTGCATTACTTGTGAAGAACAGTTAGTGTTTTAGTTTATCCAGCTTGTCAGCTAGTCTAGGAAATGAATCTGAATAAATGTAGAGATATCGATTACTGGTATTTTATTGCTGCTGTTTTTAAAGCAGAAGTCAGCGATGAAAGTTCTCTGGGAAGTCCATGACAAGTGAGCCCTTGTGATTAATCTACAGACCGATGTAATACTTGGCTCAGGAGAACTGGGTTTGTCTGGAAAAAAAGACAGTAACCAACTGCCAGTAGGAGAAATTTGCTAGTGGTGAATATGCCAAGCCTTTCAGGCAGAATGTTGCTTTGGGTCATGCTGATGTCAATCATCTCCTAGGGTGAAGACCAAACTTAATCTTAGTAATAATGCTGATGCGTTGAACATTTAGCCCTGTGGGTTTTTTTTGCTTTCAGGTCAGAATTCAAAAACATAGTCATGATCAGTGAGACACAGAAATTGTCCCGCAGTCTTTTACAGAAAAAGATGCCTGAATGCAAGGCAAGAGAGATTTTCAGCATCATAAGGAAACACAGCTACATGGACATATTTTACATAAGTGATTTATTTAGCATTAAATGCATGCATGAAAAAGTGTTCACAAATCAAATGCTGTTAAATATTAATTTAAATTTCATATTAATAAAAGCTAAAGCCTTTTTTTGAGATTAAAATTGTGAATTATATGTTTATATATGGAGTCCTCTGGAGTAACTGTAGCAGCACGTTCTGTTTTATCAGTGATTGAGCAGGAGGGCAAAAATCTCCTCTCCCCTAGCCATTTTACATCTAAGTAGTTAACACGCGGATGCATCTTTATTATATTTTAATCCTGACTTCAGAGCACTCTGTGTTTGAATGGTAATGACTTTTACTGCAATGGAAATGTTTAGTACACCGCACTATGAAGATTTTTTTGCAAGTAGCGCACTGTAGGAATATTTCTGCATACAAGAACATGGATGAGATAGTGGTGATGTATGCAACATGCTAGTCAAAAACAAACTGTGTGAATTTTAAATGAAATGCAAAGTTAATTCATTGTGTGCGATGGATAACTACAATATTTGCAGAGATGAAATTTCTAGTAAATCTTATTACGTGCTGAATTTTGGCCATCAAAATACAAAAGTTGTAAAAGTTAAAAGTATAAAAAATATGAAAAATAAAAATTAAAGCATACCCATTTTCTTTCAAGGAGTTTGGTGGAGTTGACATTATGGTGCTTCACTGTGACGGGACCCCTTGCTCTTCTGTCTAAAACCAGAGGAACATTCCTGGGGTATCTGTTAGGAGAATCAGTGCTGTACATTAAATCTTATTCTTTTGGTTCTTTCTTGTCATGAACGTCTTAACCGTAAACTTTTCATGATCAGTTATTTGGTCCGAATACGTTACAGCTTTTAACCTGTAGTGTTTATTAACCAGGCAACGTTTATACTTGCTTGTCTGTACTGTTTTCTGAATAGAGACACAAAGGTAATTTGGGACAGACGTTTTGTCTTTGTTTTGCTGCCTCTGTTGGTAAGTAGACTGCAGTAAATATGGGGCTTCCGTTCTCTTCTAGTAGAAGTTTCAACTTGCTACAGGGAGGTCTTGAGCTCACGGGTTCTGTAAATCGAGAAAACAGTGTCACAGTCTGAGAATTCCACGTACCTCCAACCCAGCCTTGCTTTTTCCGTGTGCCTAAAATGCATTTATGCTATGCTGCCGTCCGTATAAAAGAGTATTCAGCACAATTACCTCTCATGCACAGCTCTAATGACTTTGTAAATTGAGGTTATTAATTGCATTTGAAATTAATTATGCGTAAGACTTTTCTCTGTCAGGTTGAAGTTATCTAATGGAGTTTTGATAGCCATGCTGCTGATCTGTAGTTTAACCTGATAAATCGCTATCAAGCAGGTCTTTGTTTCGAGGTTAGCTCACTGTTGGTTAGTAAGGAGCGATGCATGTGCCTGTCTGGTTGGGGAGCTGTCTGCTTTCTTCTGTTGTGTGAGCTGGGATGTGCATGCTGCACTGCGGACTGCTGCAATTATTGTCATTTTCTCTGATGTTACTGAATCTGAGCCTGATAGGTGTCTTAAATACTACTTAATTGCAGCAGTAGCTAAATAAATAACGAGAAGTGGCTTTTAATGGAATGGAATGTCTACATGCGTATGTATCATGTGTTTAATTTTTGCTTACTATCTGATCTCAGACACTAATGTTTTGGGAGTTGTTTGTTTAGCCTGCTCCCATTTGTCTGTTCTTTTCCTTTTCCTTGCATTATAAACCGATTTATTGAGCATAGCAAGGTCAGATGTAAATTTTCGTGACTGAAGCCTGCATTGTTTCTTGACTTCAGATTTTACAGGTACAATTACAGTTACTATCTTTTTTCAGCCCCTGCTGGAATTGGGATCCTTTGTGATTGCCATTTTTTTTGTTTTAGATATAATCAGGCAAGAACAACATACTTTATGCATAAGTAGATATTGCTCAAAAACAAACACCAAATCAATCTTCTGCTTTTTTGCTTTTCTGTTTCAGGATCTGGTCTCAGAAACAAACAAATGAAAAGAAGGAAATGCCTTACTTGTTTATTCAAGTTGAAAAGTTAGACTTAATCAGCTTAGTAACAGTTTTTATACAGCTTCGTTAGAGGTTGTGGAATGTTTTGTGTGTGTGTGTGTGTTTCCTGTGTTTTAATTGACATCAGTCTATGCAAAATGTCCTCTTCAATTGGTGAATGTATTGCACAGCATTGCTGGTTGGTGCCAGGTCAGTAATATTGAGAGCATTCACATTTTATCTGTGAAGTTCCATTTTGTTTAGTCCTGCCTGGATTTTCTGCACCAAGTGCATGAATATTTGCTGCAACTTACCCACCAGGATGTGGGTGTATGGTTTCCAACACCTCATTCGCAACCACTCAGTATGGCATGTTTCATTTCATGAGTTGTATGTACTGTGGTGATCTAGATAAGGTGGAATTCTGTAGGCATGACTCTCTCTAGCTATCACGAAGACAAATAGTGTCAGAATGCATGTACATAGGAAAAACAGATTTTCCTTTCAGATTTTACTGTGTTAAATTTATCTTGTTTTCTTCTAGTTTCCTACAAGATTTTAAAAACTAGTCCCTTCGGTAGAAATAAGTGAAATTTAACATTGAGGCAAAGTCTTTCCTGATTTTATTTCCAGGGGAAGATTTCCCTCTTTGGTATAGTAATTCCTGTCTCCCCTGTGCATAAGAAATTAGTGTCATGACCACTTGGAAGGGTAGCTGAATTTAGTCACTACTGGATGTTGTTGTCTATATGAAATCAACCACACAAAACAGTATAAATTAATGTTTATGAGACATTTGGTGTCTATGGTTATGACACTTAGTAACTGTTGTTGAAACTTGCATTACTTGCAATCTTTTTAAGATGAGCTTTTTGTTTCTAATTGTAATTCAAGCCAAGACAGTAGGTCTTTGTTCCAATGATAAATCATGGTAACTTGGGAAACCTGTCTCCTCTACTCACCTTTTTCACTTTTTAATTTAAAATCTTGCACATGATGATGTTTTAACTTAGATTTATTTGTGGATACAAGTCTTGCTTTTTTATACTAACACACAATGCCACATCAGTGTGCAAAAAAAGGAAATTAAGGTCCCCTGTTTCTCCTTGCAAAATTGTATTTCTAAGAAACCCTAAGAATTTCCTAAAAGAACCAGGAAGCTTTGTCTTGTGCTCCGCTTTCTTTGCCGTATATCAGTTGCAGATTTACTGCCAGTCCTGTGGCATCCAGATAATTAAAGATTGATCACTTTCTTTAAATGCAGTGATAATCATCAATCGCCTGAGGTATTTCTACTTAATGGGCTAGATACTTCCATACTCTTTTTCTTACATCCTGTTATATAAACACACTAAATATATTAATTTTTTTTAAATATGAGACATGAAACTGATAAATAAACAAATGGCTAAAGAAAAAACAGTTTTTATGCATCAGGAGACTTCATTATTCTGGACATTGTTGTCTGAGTGATTCTCTCACCTTCCGAATTTTGAATTTTCACTGTACAGATACAGGTCAAAGTGTTCTCTTTGTTTATTTGTCTTCGGGCACGTATCCCCAAAGACCAGTTCTAGTTCAGGTGGAACTTGCTGTTGGTAACAGACAAAATTGCTTAGACCAGGAGTCAGACTTGCTCTGACTTCTCCTCTGAAGGACCTTGTCTCTCTTTGTTGACTCCACAGAAAAAATAATAAAGATTGATATTTGGTGAGAAATGACGTATGTTTTTAAGGAAAAAAAAAATGTCCTAGAGTTACTTTTTTTCAAATTTGATAGCATTTATTTTGATGAAAGTGTTATCTTAAAAATATTCGAGATTTTCACCCGCATGAATACATTGAACTGTCTTTTAATTAATTATCAAAGTGTTGATTTATCCAAATCTGTTACTTCTATCTGTAAATGTTATTTGATTGACGGGTACTAGATGAAAAGAACTAAAGACCATTTGAATTTTTTTCCTGTATTCAACAGAAATTTACTGAAAACTGAGCTTACGTTTCCCATTTTCAGACCAACTGATTTAACTTGGAACTGAAATTATCTTGGGGAAAGATTTTAAATACAAATAAACAAATGAGGTTTATATTATTTTTCCTGCTGCTTTTCATTCACCTAAGTGACATAACGGTGTGTGAACTCTTTTCTACAATTGTAAACGAATTTTAGAGATCTGTGTAGGTGCTAAATATCTATAGACATATATTTTTCCAAGCATTTCTTTGTCATCATGAGTACTATGTAAAAAGGTAGATAATTTAGTTTTGAATTTTTTTAGGATCCTATACACCTATATGCATCGTAGAACTCTGAGCCCTGTAACAGCTTAAAATCTTGTGCAATAATAAAACATCAGGACTCGAGATAGACTTCTATGAAAAATTGATAATTTTCCTTTGAGGTTTTGTGATCAACTAGAAACTTATCCATTAGGCTACCTATGTTAGTCAGATTAACTCAATAAAATGAATATGTTGTTTCATGCTATCTGTTCAATAGAAGAAAACATTTATTTCATGAAGAAAATGTGAGATTAGGTTTTGCACTCATATAATTTCTCATTTTTATATGACAAGTATGTTAATCTTTTACTTTCTTTAACAATAGCAAAGATGCTAAAATAGGTATTGTAAAAGAACATTGCTTGTGAAATGCATTGTACGTGTGCATGTGCTTTATGTATTTTATAGTTCTATAAACACTCATGGTAGCCTCTTTTGACATGACCAACATGGGGCAGACGCCCTACAGACAGTTCTGTGTGTTCAATCCACACGTGCTATTTACATTCATGCCCTATTCTTAGTAGGTTCTTCTATTAAAGGGTTCATCATTTAATCTTGGTGCTTTGAGTCCCAAATCAACACATGCTCAGAAAAATCAAAGCCTTGTCAATTATCAGGCTATCAAAGTGTAGTACTTTTGGAAGATTTTTCATGTTAGGTGCAATATTTCAGGTTTGGGTTTTTAACAAATTTAGCAACTCAGGTAATTAAGCTTACATTAGATTGAGTAAATGAGCTCAGAGACTGGAGTTAAAAGCTGAAAGTTTGTCAGCCTAATTGTAACAAATTGTTGATCTGACATACAAGGTTAACAGCAGCTAAAAGCTTAGGAGGAAAAAAAACCACAAACAACAGGGAAATCCTGAAAAAAGAAATCTTTCCTGGGCTTGAGTGTATGAGGCAAATAGCACACACCAGAAGATGAAGAGAAATTTTGGCTTAATCTTTGAGAACCTTTACAGATTAAAGAAGCCCCAAATGTACAAGATTTAATTAGAAGCTAACGATCTGGTGCTGTGGGGAGGGTGAAGGGAGCAGAACTGGGAATGGCTTGTTTGAAATGACCTTGATGTCAGTGTTTCGTATAAGCTGTTAAATGTATGCAAAGAACCACCAGGAAATCAATAAAATAAAACATTGCAGTGGTCCAGTATGGAAGTGCAGGACATAAATTACCATTTTAATTTTCAATCAATACAGAAACAGATATCCCTGAAGCAGTAAAGCATGACCTGCACACAAATGTTCATTGCCGGACAAAAATGAAGACAGCAGATATCCATACGTATCCAATAGGCGTTTTCAAAAATACAACAGGGTACGTTGGCTCTGTATAGTTGGTACATAGCTGTTCCTAATCAGGAATCAAGGTATCTACTTCCTAAATAAAGAAGCTTTGTTCATGATTTATCGGGTTTTACAACGCTTTTTGACAAGTGGTGTTAAAATGTGCAGGGTGGCATCAGATGTGCTTGCTCTGTTTTGAAGTTTGCGGGGCTGATCAGCGTTTGGAAAAAGTGCCTGGTCTATCCGAGAACAGTTGTCTGAATGGTGATGCCCAAAAGGTACTAAAGGGGGAAACTGAGTAGCTCAGAGAATTCTACTGGAGGTCACAGGTATCAAAGTATTCAGGGTTGATTGTTACCAAAAGCTGTTACTCTATGATGGGCTTCTCATGGCCATTTGATTGAGTTAAGTAGGCTGTTTCTGTTGAAAAGGTAAACTTGTTTACAGTAAAACCCGTTTGCATGGGAAAGTAAAGGAGCGTGGAAATTTAATCCATTCATACCTCTGATTAGCTTTGAAACCTATTTTTAGAATAGTAGTGAATAGTTTTTTGCTTTTGCCTGATCTTACAGATGGGCAGCACATAGTTTGAACGGTTTTAGTAACTTCGCTTATATTGACATGCCTCTCTAAATACCCAGCACGTTTGTGTTTGGTTTTGACTAGAAGTAAATTTAGTGTAGCTAGAACAACTACAGAGACCTGAAACTGTGGACGATTTCTGCACTTGCTATAAATTAATTATGCTCATCTCATAAATTCCATTTTTAAAACACCCATAGAGGTGTTTACCATAGAGGTTTAAAAAAAAAAAGGGGGGGGGGGAGGGGGGAGACTAAACTTTCATTTTCCACAAAAGCTTCCTTAGTAACCAGGCCCTGCACAGAGGCAGGCTAGTGAACTCCAGCAGGAAATCGTCTGGTAAAGGGGAGGCTTGATTGTGTAGGAGAGTAACAATCGCTATTTATAGTAGGTGTAGTAGATGGGGAGCGGGGAGAGGAATGTAAAATGGTAGCTTGTGAGAACTCAGTTAACATTGGTACTCAGGAAAGCAATGTTTCTCTTTGACTTGTGAAGCAGCTTAGCTAATTGATTCGTCATTAAAACTGCATTTTGATTAAAGCTAGTGGCAATTGGAACAGTAAAATGCAATGAGCTCTATTGCACTGTGGTAATTTAATTTTTGTATTTTGTCTTTGCCTGTTAAATTCAGAATTGGAATTCTAAGGTTAAAAAAAAAAATTCTTTATTTCTTTTTTGTAAACCATCAGAAAATGCCTGTATGGTGGATGTAGCAAATTAAGATTGACTTTACAAGTTGTAGGTTAAAAAGAAATCGCCCCTCTTGTTCAAGATCACTGCCAGTAGTTATATAAAGAGGTTTATTCAGATGAGAGATTTTGGATCAGATCAGGTCATTACATTCATTTTTCTCTAGGTATGCAAAGCACTGGAAGAAACCCAACCTGGACATTTCAGGAAAATACCCATAACTCTACTGAAGCAATGTCAGGGCGCAGCGTAAGCTCTGCTGCAGACATCCATTTCTTTTTTAGCAAATTTCTTCATTCCCTTTCATAGTCTGTTTTTTTGTTTCTGTAGTCTTGAGTGTAGAAACCTCCCAAAATCAAATAGTGAGTGACTTATAAACAGCATTAAACTGGTGTTTTTGATTGGCCTCTTCAATTAGGTTTCTGGACTTCTGCATAATGTAATGTCTGAACTCTTACCTTCCACTTATGTGAAAACATTCTCAAATTCATCACGTACTTCATTTGTATGAATGGTTTCACTGTAGGACATACTGCTGATGCCATCCTAAATGGATTTTAATCATGGGAATAAAGGCTAACAGATAAAATTATTGGTCTTGTACTGTGAATTACAAAGATCCAGGCATTTTTAACTTCAAAATATTAGCTGTAGAAGAATGTAGAGGATCATAATATTTAATGCTTCTCTGTGACTTACTGAGAGTACACTTTCAGGTTTTGTATGGTGCCAGCTCTTTGTACATGAATTGGGCATCAAGATCTGCAGGGCTCGAGGTAATAGGGAAGGCTTCCTTCATTCGGTTCACACTCCCATTCTTGCCGAACCACAACAGTTAAATTGCTCTAAGGTCAGCTCAGGTCCTCCAAATAAAAGTCAGCCAAGCATGAATGCTTCATCTGTTTTGTTTCATGATGTTTAAGCTAATCCCAAGTACACAGTTAAGTTATCCAGCTCTTTGTTGCAGAATGCTGGGGCATTGAGATTTTAGATGGCCTCCAAATGTATCTGACGAAAAGGACAGTAAAAAAAATCCACTGAGGGAGCGTTAAGCACAAAAACCCTCTCCCTGGCTCAGGAAGTATCACTATAATCTTTTCTAGGCATCTGTTACTGGCCAGGATACTTACTGGACTTGACAGACGCTGTTCAGCAGTTCTTGTATTTGCATACACTCATGTTTCCCTGCAAAGGCAGAGTTGTGTTATGGGATTGCTAAATGCATTAGTTCAATCTTCTCCGTCTTCACCCATTCCAGCAGAACACGCTTGCTTTAAAGCTGTCAGTGTGAAGCTCCTTTGCACTGCTTTCACAGGGCGGGAGTCGCTCCTGCCACCGGTGCGGCCACGTCGCAGAGACTGATTCCCTCCACACCTGCTTGAAATGAGCTGTGAGCATCCTGTTACCTATTTGGGATTAAAAGTCTTTGGCCTTTGGGAGGAGCGTGCCTGAGTACCTGGGGAGCTGCAGAGAAAAATGCGGAATTAATCAAAAGCAATCATCTGAAGGATCACTGTGTGTGTTTTCCTGGTAGCAGCAGTTATTTTAGATTGGGGTGGGGTGAGGGATGGTACATCTGTGTGTGCTTATGAAAAAGAATTCACTCACAATTTTATTAAGATCTTTAAAAATGAAATTTTTGGTTTCTTTGGCCATTCTTATGAGTTTAATGAGCTATCAGCTTTAGGCAAAGGTAACCACTGTTATCTGTGGGAAGAAAGCATACTGCTTTTTCTTCCTTTATTTTCCAGTTATTACAAATTGTCATATGATGCAGGGAATGAGGACTTCAGGGAAGGACTGTAATGACCCTTTTGTACTGGGCAAGATTAGTAAGCAACTTGAGCAATATCTTTCATCCAGGTTTGTTTCATAATGTGAAAGTCATGAACTGTATTTGGTTATGTTTGGTTTGGTCCATATTTGATCCAGAAGTCCTTTGTAACTCCCCACAGAAAGGTAGCGTGAATGATATGTTCATTAAATAAACATTATGGCATTATCTAATAAATCATATGACTACTATTTGTAATTTAACTATTAAGGAGTAGGGGAAAAAAAGTCTTCCTTTCCAAACCTAATGAGTGTGAAAACAGATTGTGGTAAGTGTGGGAAGAGTAGACAAGTGAGCTTTAATTGCATGTGTTAGAACTCAGTGAAAAGCTTCAATTTCTGGGTTGGTTTTAGTCTGTTGCCCTGGAATCTGGGGAGCAGAACCAAAAATGTGGTTCCTGGAAGAAATGTTTTTACAACTAGATATACAGCCAGACTGAAAACAAATATTTGAAGAGCCAGCTGCAGAAAATGTTCTACAACAGTTTTAGTTCAATTGGAATAAATTTCAGGGGACTGGATACAATGTCTGTTTAATTTTACCATTGGCTTCAAAGTAGCCAGCATTTTGCTGTCTGTTGTGCACTGTTTTGCATCAAGGCTTCAGAGGATCATTGGATTAGTCATGTTGGTTTTGTTATTGCTGTTTCTGTTCTTCTTTTATATGCAGAAGAAAGCCTGGCATCTGCATGTAGGACCAGAGACACCAGCAGCAAATTAGCAAATTGTAGGTGATGGCACTTTGGGGCTTGGGGGTAAGTAGGAGGCATGTGGCCCCTACCCAGCTTCTAGCCAAAGTCAGTGAAAGCAACAGGTGTGAGCGGGACCAGGGTCCCCATCAGTCTCTATCATACTTAGTTGCAATTGCTATAGTTTCTACTGAATCGAGCTCCTACTATAGGTTATTCAGTTCAGTGACAAAATTTTGACTGAGTGATATATTTGGTAGTTTTCTGCTCATGATGAACCACAGAGAATGGGTGCAGGACCTCTGAAGGGCAGTGCCCAGAAGGATGAAGTTGGGGTTTGACAGGGTAGTTGACCATACGAGGGTAGTTCTGTGAAATGGAGCTGAGGTAAATAGAGCTTTGTGAAATCTATTGGTCGGTTTTACACCATAAGGTTATTTATGTCTTATAACGTAGCTTATCTATTTGAAATTTTCTTTGAATTTCAGTTTTGAATGAACTCGGAATGATAATAAAAGGAAGTTATTGCCTTTTATCTGATTTTTGCAGCAATTCTGTCCAGCTGAGGAGTTAGCATAATTTCTTTTCTGAGACACAAATCTGTCCAAATAAAACAAATCAGTCATAGACTCACTGAGCAGTTCAGTGTGCTCTTCCTGCCTTTGTAATGAAGCTTGAAGCCCAGTGACAAAGATGCACATGGCTTCATTTTCAGGTTTCATGTTGCAGAGTTCTAGCTGGAGTGGGATCATACAGTTATTGGTAACCTCTTTCCTCCATCCTGAAGAGCACGTTGTGTGCTTATTTCCAAAAATACTACATTTGCATAGCAGAATAAATCTTTTTTTTTTTTTTTTTTTTTTCACATTACAAGAGGTGGTTTCTGTCAAGTAAACAGTATATGGTGATCTTAGCTGTAATTTATCTTGATGATTCTCCTCCTCTTCCTCACTAGTAGGAAAAAGGTTACCTCTATTCTGAGTGTGTTATTTGAGAAAATAAAGACTGAAAAATTACCAGTGAAACAAGTTCTAAATTTTAGGGAGGAGTTTGCAAACCCAGAAATGCATTTGATTTTTGTATTATTTTGTGGTTAAATTTGAGACGGATATACTGGAAAAGTACTCTTGTGTGTTTACATGTAGGCTGTTTTTTGGTTGTGATAGGAATTGTGTATTTCAAAAGGATCAGAATGTTAAATTATCACTGAAAATTTTTTTAGAAAATGAATTGGAAATCATGAAAATAGTCTTTCCTATCATATACAGTGTCCTTTTAGTTTTGTATCTTTGTACCTTCTAGTATTTGCACTTAGAAAAATACCAATAGTGTACTATAAGAATCAGGGCACATGAAGTTTGCAGTTACATTTTGCAAACTTTAAAATCTTTGTATGACTAAAGAAGTTATTACGTAGTAGTAGTAAAAATAGGTATAAAATAGGTTTGTTTATTTCTAATTTCCAACAGCAAGTTTAGAATTGTTCAAGCAAATTCTAGCATAAGATCTGGATTGTTTTGGCTGAGTTATGATTTCCAGTTGGGCATATATATATGATTATAAAGTGTGTGTGTATATATATACACTTTAAATGCAAAATCAGAAGGCACAATGTGTGTGCTGTACATACTTATGCATCATAGTGAAGTTTTTCTTTGATCTGGATCTAATAAAATGAGATGAAATGATGGACTTTTTCTAGGCTGTGTTTGCATTGATTTAGGTAGTGTCTCACCACTGGAATAGCAGCCACTTGATTTTATTTTATTTTTAATCTCTCTCTTAATAAAGTTTCTATCAAGTTGATGCACATTTGCAAACTAACTGGTGTCCCTGTTTTTGTACAAATTTCCTATCAAGGAAGCATGTCCAAATAATACACGTTGCTGCTTGCCTACCATACCTGTGATGGCAAAGATCTCCTTGGAAGAGATATTTAGATACATCTAGGGCTGCTCAGACTTTTGGCTGGAAAAATTTGTGTGTTCACGTGTATGTATAGTAATTTTTTTCTTTTTTTCTTTTTTTTTTTTCTTTCCTTTTCTCAGGATACCTATAATGAAATTTCATTTTCACTGTGCTATTCTTTTTGTCACTTTGAAGTTGTTCACTGAAGTGTGTTCCAAAAATGCCTTTGTTAAATGCATGGTATTTGGGGATGCACTGTGTGAGACTTTCCACATGTATTGTAAGTTTCTCCTTTAATGTTTTTAAAAATAAAGATGATAAAGTATATTCAGAATAATGCTATATAGTCTTTCCACAGAGTTCTAACTTCAATTTCTGATTTATTAGTTTATTTTTACAAAATGAAACAAAAGAAAACAAGAAGTCTTGTGGTAATTTTTATTCATCACAGTAGATTAAGCAAAATTCTGTGGTCTGTCTATAAATGTTGTTGTCTAGCAAAAATTAGGAAAAGTCTCTAATTACGGAAACTTATTTGTAATATCAAACATGCTACTAGCACATTATATGATTTTACTACCCTTTCAATCCTCAGCCAGCCTTCTTTTGTCCTATCTGTAGTACCTTTTGTCTCACCTGGTCAAATAATTTCTAATGCTCAATATGCCAGTTATATACAACCATGCACCTGTGATGCCAAGAAGTTTCCAAAACCTTTTTCTACTAGTCTTCATAAATAAGGTCAACTGCAGTGAATCTGCTGCTATTAATAGAGTGACTGAAGGACAAGAATTCAATCTCAGGTTAGAGAACACTCCAGCAAATTAAATGTATTCTGTTGGTTGGGTAAGTACTTAAACAGCTGCTAATAACATTTCAGGTCCATTGGGAATTATCTTTGTGAACTCATGGATACACTGAACTTTAGAAAAGGATGAACTTCATGTTTGCCTTTTAAAAGGGAAAAGAGATGGAGGTGAAAGTTACATACCTGTGAACTTAGCTTTTTCCCACCATTTTGGGAATGAAATTGGCAAAATAATTGGATACAGTGGTTGGGTTTAACAATAACTTGAATGTTTCTGTTGGTAATATTTTATCAAATGATGCTATTTTCCCTCATATTGGAATTACAGGCCACCAAGCAAAGATCAAGTTTATCCATTTCTGTAAATCCTGATAGATCGATGTTTCTACATGAGAATAATGGATCTGTCACATAGTAGTTTCAAAAAACATGTATTGTCTTCGTAAAGAAGGTGAAATTACAACAACAGGTTTCAGGTCATAAGGAACTATTTGTGTGCGTGCACGTGCGTATTCACAAAAAGTTCTTGCCACTCAGGGCCAGAGCACTGCGTGGTATTCCCCTAAAGAAGGGTTCAATTTTCCATAAATATGTAGTGGTGTTGAAAAGCAAATGAGCAGAGCTTGTACTGCCATCGCCCATCAGGTGTTCGGTGTCGGGGAGGAGGATTGTCATGAGAGTAGAATTGACCCTCTCTTTAGTTTAGAAAAGTCGACTGTTGTAAGGAGAAGAGGAAGCGTCGCCAGATGTCTGAAATGGTTTGTAGCTTCTCCTTGGCAGCAGAGTTTTTTTCCTGGGCTGTCTGCGATGACCTGTGGAACTTGTACCTTCTGTTCTGCCCTGTCTTCTGCAGTCAAATAAGTCCTATCTTTGTCTAAGGAGACCTGGGAATTTGGGGGATAGTAATGTGAAGACAGAGATGCTGATTTTCCTACTAACCTCTGGTTATGTTTCTAACATGAAATCACACTTTCATCTAAATTATGGTTTTTGAATTACTGATTGCAAACTTATACTGCCATAATGCTTCCCAGCTCTGTTTACCTAACAGCCTTGCCTGAATCTCCTAAGAAAACATGCATAAGCCTTTTAAATAGGCAGATTGGTATCAGTGTTGTTTCTTTAGATACACATCAGGTAATCTGAGGTTAAAGGCAGATGTTCTGAGAGGATGACATTGGATTTGACCACTGCATTTTCAATCTCTAATCCAGGTCTTTGTCAATTAAATAAGTTAGCTGCATAGCATTTAAACTGATTTTAGCTATTAGGTATTTAATCTGTTATTTTAAGCTAAAAGAAGCCTGGATAAGCTTCCTGGTTATGATAAATTATGAATAACAAAATGGGACAAAATTTGTATTAGTAAATGATTATTTACCTCATTTCAAAGCTTAAAAAAAAGTCTTTTTCAGCTGTTTTCCATTTTAAAAAAGTTATTAAGAATAGGTTCAGTTTTTTTCATGACAAATTAATGATAATTTTTATTCAATAAAAACAGCAAGTGAGCACAAAGAATGAAATCTAGGACTCTTGTTGTGCTACAGATAGAAGCAAAATTTAAAAATGTGGCAGTATTTTAAAATGGAAGTATTTTTAATGGAGCAAGTTCTTCTTTGTACCTAAAGAAATGTATTGCTGATTATGTTAAGCCTCTGTTACTGTGGCGTTCTTCTGTTCAGTAGTGTCTGACGTAAGATATAAAACTCTTTACGTAATGTACTTCTGTGAGCATACACGTCCATATCATAGGCATGGCTGTGTGTAGTATAAAGCAGAAGAGGGAAACTGAGATCAAACATTTGGCATTATATGCAGCTCTTCTTTCTGACATATAGTGCAGTGCAAGCTATGTGCAAAATATTTGTGGGGAGAGAGTACAAGTAAGTGTGATAATTTCATCCAGAGGTAATACTGTTTAGTTTGCTGGGGGAGATATCTGGGTTTTTTGGTTGTTGTTGTTGTTGTTTATTTGTTTTTGCCTCTCTCTTTTCTTGGAAAAAATTGCAGTATGCAAAGTATTATTTTGCCTCTAGTTTGAGGCAATGTAATTTACGTTTACTTTGAGTTTTCCTTTCCTTTCTTTCTTTTAGCAGTCAGAGGCATTGACTAGTGATTAGCACATGGGACTCCTCGGTTTTATTTCGTGCTCTGGCTGCTGAAGAAATCTAGTCTTTGTTGTTAATTTAACCTCTTACTATTACTCTGTTTCTTTTTAAGGTAATACTGGGGTTTCAAAAAAAGGTAACTGAAAGAAATACTAGTAAACTTGGAAACAGGTTGCATTTCTTTGAGTACAAACTGTTCATACTCTAAAATGAATTTCACAAATTTCAGCTCTGTAATCCACAAATTAATTATGCCTACTTAAGATGCCTCTGTAAGGTATGTGAGCTCATCTGATACCTTCAGAGTAAGTATTCAAGGAAAATGGAAGTTGCAAGTAATTTGATTGTTTATCTAAATTCCTCCCCATAGTCTCTCTCACTGCCATCACTGAAACTACTTCATGTGTTTAGAGGTAGTTACATGGTTAGGTGCTTAACTGAATCAGAAGCCTTCCTAGAGTCTTGAAAATCTTTTACTTTGGAGTGTTGGAAGGATTTTTGTTACAGCAGGCAGAGTCCAGCCCACTGATGCTCTTTACATGGAAAAGAGGATTTTTTGAGAGCTCTATACAGCTGCCTACTTACACTGGCTTTATACTAAATATATTATTTTGCAGAAAAGGGTATTTACTCACCATGTCCAACATAATCCTTTTAGGGTAAGGTATTTTAAGAAATCATAGCACTTTTATTATTCGATCGGATTAGGTTTGATTAATTTCCTTTACTTATATAGTGGAAGAAATATCAGAATAAATGAGAGAATCAAGGGTTGAACAGGGATGCAGGTCCATAACTTCAAGCCACTTTTTTATTGTGATGCAGAGAATGTCCAGAGCAGCTGAATATTTATATAAAAATCAATGTTAGGTGTAATATTCACTGAAAAAAAAAATGAAAGGATGAGAATCACTCTCTAACAGATCCTGATTGCCACATGCTACCCAGTCTTTCTTGGGAAGAACAAAGAGGGCATTAATACAAAATGTCTGCCTTGCTGCTCAGTTCAATCACAAGTGATTTAGGTGTGTTTGATCTGGTGAAACTCCCTGAAGAAAATCAGAAAGGAGTAGCAGTTGCCTGGAAAATACCACCTCTGCCTCTTCTGTTGCTCAGGTCTTTACACTTGCATTGGAAAGACAGCTGTTTGGCAAGACCTGTGAAAACAACCTTTGAGGAGACCGTGTTCAGTTGCGGAAATTGCAGCTTTCTGCTTTTAGTAACAATATCATTCATTAAAGAGAAGTAACCTTTTCATTCCTCAGGATGTAAATTTAAATACGTTATGAAACAGTTTTTAAAAAGGTGAATGATACTTTTTGGCAAAGGTAGTTGCAAGCATACATGTCATCAGATTTACTGTGAAATGAACAGGCAGGTTTCATAAAATGGGTTTATGGTTTCCACTTATTTCTAATATTGAATTTGTTTTTATTATAGCATCTTTGCGCTTGTGACAGAGGCATGACCACGCTGTATATTTGAAAACATTTAGTTGTGAAGTTAAGTGTATTTAAAAAGTTAATTCTCTGTATATCTTGTATCAAATAAGCTGTAAGATTTAGTTCAGGGTATATGAGTGTATTTATGTAGTCTGTTGACAGCACACGGCAGTCTAAATTGCCAAATTCTCCAAAATTTAATTGTGGTTGTTTTTTGTTGTTTTGTTTTGTTTTGTTTTTTCCAGTTATGTAGCAGCGCTATTTTCACATCTCTTCTATTTTGCTAAAGATCAGGTCTGAGAGAACGCTTCTGACTGAGTACATTTCGTATGATCTCAAACTTTTGATGCCATCATTTCAATATATCATTCTGGCAATTGCAGCGATCTAAATGTGTAATCGTGTTTCTAGAGGGTGTTTAGTAAGTAACCATAAAAATCCATGTTAGGAATTTTATTTACAGCACAATGTTTGCTTTGTTTCTCCCTAGAATTGACTTCTGTAAATTCGGTTAGGCATTGACATCTGCACTGTATGACACAATCAAGGAATGAGACCTTTTAGCAATGAAAATACTCTTCTCTA
>VXAL01012821.1:225174-244765 GCA_013399475.1 Chauna torquata
TTTTTTGTAATCCCTTATCCAAGGTCACTGACAGGCTAACGTGTCAGTTCACTTTTAGTAGCCAGTTTTAGTGAAAATATGTGATTATGTTTTACAAGCACCAAAGTAAAATTAACAGAACCTCTTCCTTCCTGAAGTACTTAGGCAGAATTGAACACCCTAGGAACACATCTGCTGTCCTTGATAAATAGAAGTTAGGTACACGTTCCCATTTAGTAGGTAAGGCCCACATAATGAGGAGTGAAGAAGCTCCTTGTTGCTCGAAGTGGCAAAATTTGTGTGCCTTTACCCTTATCTGCATCCTCAGCTTTATTCAGTTGAGCTTTATTAGGTGTAGCACAATCTGGTGATGTATTTCTGGAGCAGAACAGCCTCATATATTGCATTGGTACTACTGAATCTCCTGATACTTGAACGGGATCTTGAGATGGGAATCTTATCTAAGCCTTAAGCAAATTGTGTAATCCTCCTAATTTTTAGGCACGTAAGACCAATTAAGCAAAAGATTTTTTTTTTTGAGTGAGGAAAGCTGTACAGTGAATGTGTTGCATTGTGAAAGGGATGCGTTGTCCAGTGACAAATATTTGCTGAATTAATCGTGGAAAAAAGGAGGAAAAAAAAAAAAGCAAACAAACAAAAAACCCTCTGTTTTATTGCTTTTTGTTAATGTTTCTTCACTTTTTACTAGTTTCCAATTTCTTGTAGTATAATTGTATGGACATCTATCCAGCAGGTTAGAATAGTAAGGAAAAGATTAAAGCAGCCTCAATGCCTTCCTTTAGTGGTTGAAAAGAACTTCTTTTTAACATTTAGATTACTTTGTGAAGGAACTTTTTAACTTTTTGTTTGTTTGGTTTTTGTTTTTGTTTTAAAATATGTAAGTTACTTTGCAGAATACATGCCATTCTGTTTTCTGGTCCATTTGGAGAATACAGTTCTGCTTTTTTTATTAGTATAATTCCAGTTGAATGTTTCTTGTATAACAGTTACAGCTATTAAATTATCTATGTATTTAAATACAGCTAGCGCGGTAGGACTGGAAGGGCTGGCATTTAGCAGGTTTGTGGTTGACCAGCATTCTAGGGCGCATTAGATGCAGCTCTTCATTCCAAGTGGAATGTGGGTTAGAGTATGATTTGTAGTTTAAAACAAAACACTGGAAAATACTGATATTTACTGGAAGTGTAGTCAAAATCTTTTACTGTTTGTACTTGAGGCAGAGCTTGTCAGAAATGATTTGACTGATCACTTTTTCACTGAGATACATTCTTTTTTAATGTAATTCTTCACTACTTTTGGAATGCTCATTTTGTGGGGACATTTCAGAAGAAAGACTAGATACACTACTTCGTAAGGGTTACTGTATATGCACATTACATATATATGTATTATATATGTATGTGCAGTATAGCTTACGTATATTCTACTAAAGGCTTTGCTTTTTTTCTACAAGATTCCCAGTGCACTGCAGAGGAAGGACTGGAAGAATGGGAAATGTAATGGGTGTAGTACAGAGCAGCAGGGAAGAAAGGCAGGAGGGGTGTATAACATGGTAAATTGCTAACCTTTGGAACTGTGTTTGTTTTTCCTGTGTCTGCCACATTGTCTCCACATGGTCCTAGTAAAATCACTTAAACTAGACCTCAGTTGTAATCAATCATTATGCATTTCTTGAGTGACTGACTCTAAATGCTGGACTCTGTAAGGGGTGATATACAGCACTTTGAGTCAGCTGCTAGTCATTAGGGAAATGCAGGTTAATGGTTACTTTAGGAAAACTTCATTGCAGTGACTTTTCCTAACATTCAGAGCTGCCTCAGCCACGCTCCCTTCAAAGCAGGCATGATGTAAGATTTAACTTGGGTTTCTCAGGACCTTCTCCAGTTGAGTTTTGGTGACTGAGGGGCAGAGATTGCACGGTGAGATCTGGATGCCCTGTTGCAGTGTTAAGCCACTCTTTTTCTTGTGGGAAATGTCTCAAAAAAGATGTGCCAAAGGAGTGTTGGGAAGACAGCTTTAGTTTTGCCTTTTCCTAATATTTTAATAAAGGTGTAAACATACAGCTTCTTAAGCAAGTTTTCCACATGTAATCTTCTGTTTTCCATGTGTGCTATATTTATCATTCTCTTACCTAAAGGAAGAGAGGTTCTTACTCTTTCCCCAGCTGTGCCTTTTGAAAAGCAGATGTGTATCCCATATATTGGAAAATGAAGTCTCTCAGTGTAACTGAAATGAAGTGTTCTGCATTTTATAGTTTGTGACAATGCAGTTTTGACTTAAAATACTGCTAAGCTGTTCAATTTAACTGCTAAGCAATTGAATGTATCGTCTTTTAAAGTTCCTTTCATTAAATTAGCATGTATATATATGAGGTAATATTGCAGAGTTTGAAAACAAAATAAAGAACAGCCCTTATATTAGGGAAAGAACTGCTTAGGTAAGCCTCAAGGGGATTGTATGCTCAAGATGATAAACAGAAACAATTGTTGACTTGCTTGTCAGGGTTTGAGATTTTCCTCTTACAGGAGCTTGTGTCAGCAGTGTTAAATCCAGAGGCCTTTCAGGAAATGTAGAATAAATATCTGTGACATAGACAGAATTTAGGCCATCTGAGAGGTTACCCTGAGGTAAATGGAAAATAAAAATGTTGCTTGATAAGAAAATTATTCTTCCACATAAGGAAGAGAATAAAAATCTTTTCTCCTGCAGGTGCATTCTGTTTTCTTCCCCTTGGAAGAACAATGAACAAAGTATAGTGTCAAAATCATTTAAGTTAAGGTACTTCATGTGAGAAGGTATGGCAAGATAAATCTTGAATGCTTAGTGAAATAGTACAGTGATCTTTCTTCCATGTGTGGAAAAAAAAAATGCCATTGCATCACCTTCTGCATTAGCTGGTATGTGGTTTAATATCACAGAATCATAGAATATCCCAAGTTGGAAGGGACCCACAAGGATCATCAGGTCCATCTCCTGGCTCCTCACAGGACCACCCAAAAATCAGACCATGTGTCTGAGAGCGTTGTCCAAACACTTCTTGAACTTGAGCAGGCTTGGTGCTGTGACCACTGCCCTGGGGAGCCTGTGCCAGTGCCCGACCACCCTCTCAGTGAAGAACCTTTTCCTAACATCCAGCATGAACCTCCCCTGTCACAGCTCCATGCNCACAGTGCTCAAGGTGAGGCCGCACCAGGGTGGGACAGTCAGTTCCCTCGACCAGCTAGCAATGCTGTGCTTGATGCACCCCAGGATATGGTTGGCCCTTTTGGCAGCCAATATAAACAAGGGGAGAGCATCTTAAAATCTTCTTAGTGAGCACAGGAGTGTTTGGTCCTGTTCAAATGTTTTATTTCACATAATAAGTGAAGTAAGAATAGTACATGAAAGAGTATGGGCACGGTGTTGGATAAAGCATAGATTTCATAGGTAAGAAACAAACTACTTTAAGTATTACTCTCTTTTGTTTCACCTAGGGCACAGACAATGGTTTTGTTATTAATTGATGGTGATATATTTTTTTTTTTCTGTGTGGCCTATATAATTTAAAAATTCTACTAGGTATTTATCATTAGACAAACTTTAAAAATTCATTCCAATATGGCTATGTTTACTCTGTTGTGAAAGTGATGAGAAATATTTTTGGTGAATAAAATAAGAATTAAGCAATCTCATCAATAAAATTCAAAGTTTTCAAAAGCAAGGTGGGGTTTTGTGCTTGTCATGTACTCTGGCTAGCTGGGTAGCTTTATATACAAGGCTCTGATTCCATGTGGAAGTTTTCTTGAAATGAGGATGGGGATAAAATCCTATGTCTTGTAGGATAGCATCTAGAATTTCAAGTGATCGAAGAATCACTTTATTCCTCAGGAACTTTTTAAAACTGTTCACTGCACTCAAAAAACTTGCTTTCTATTTCCATTTCATATACAGTCACACACAGAGTGGTTGAGGTTGGAAGGGTCCTCTGGAGATCATCTAGTCCTACCCCCCTGCTCAAACAGAGTCACCTAGAGCACGTTGCGCAGGATTGCACCCAGGCAGGTTTTGAATATCTCCAGAGGAGACTCCACAACTTCTCTGGGCAGCCTGTTCCAGTGCTCTGTCACCCTCACAGTAATTTCATCTTCTTTCAATTTTCCATTGAGGCGTTGAACCCCATGTATTATTTATGGGGTTAAGTCACGGTATACCTGCTGCATTGTAGGACACATCTCTGTTTTTTAGTAATTGCTACAAAACATTCTTTCAGATACTTAAAATTTTGCTAGACTTGTAGTAGTTTTCCATCCTTACCCTAGCTGAATGTTTTGGAAAGCTGTTGCCAATATCATCTGAGTCAGTTTTAATTCATTGTGTGGAAAGTGCCAGATTTGCTCATCAGCTGTAGTGTTGTAATTTGCATCTCTTCAAGAGGGTGGGAGAATTCAGAAGAGATGGACACATCTAACAACTGAAAAAGAGCAACTGAAAGTCTTTAGGATTATCCAAAATTAATTCTATCACCTCTGCACTAAAAACCTCCTTCTGTTATCTATAGCCGTATTTATATGTAAATCTTCCTTCCCTGAGAACCAGATGAATAATCTCACAAACCATAAGGTGTGTGTGATTTTTTCTTTTTTTTTTTTCTCCAAGTCAGTAGTATATGTAAGGAGAATCTAACTGACTGTTCTTAATTTTTTTAACCCTCTGAGTGTTATGAAGAGTTTTGCCAATACCTTCAGCTTGCTTTTTATCTTCAGGTAAGAAGAGCCCATTAGGAATAATTGTACACTTAATAGCGTGGACTCCCACTGTGTACTCCCATCTTAAATCCCTCAGTGTCTTCCTCTTGACAAGCACATCTAGTATGAAGATTGGGTTATTTTGTTCATTTCTCTTCTGAGGTCTGCATACAATTATTTTCTTTTTATGAATGTCATTCACTCTGATAAGTTTATGTCAATTTTTGCTTTTAATCTGTCGAATCCTTTTAACAGAGTTAGTGCCTATTTTTGGCAGTGAGATACATATAATTGCTGTTTAAATATGTTTTTGCTATATCTAATGCTGGCCTTCAAGAGTATATTTGGATCAAAAGAAATAAGATGTAAGGATCAGAATGCTGGAAATTAATATTTCAAGTCTATTGAATTGCAATTTTAAAGCTAATCATTATAAAATAACAATCTTCCAGTAGTGATTACTGAACATAAAATGAGACCGATGAAAAGCTCTGTTGGTTACTGAATCCAAATCATTCAAGCATTTCTGTAAAATAGGGAAAAGATTAACAGTTAGTAATATGAAAAGCACAGGGCAATAAATAAATTCTTAGTAAGCTTCTTATTCTCGGCAAAAATGTTGTTTTCTAAATAACATAACTGTATGCTCCCCAGTAGAATGGAGCATTTAATTAGCAACTTTTTTCAATGCTTCTTCTAAAAATGTAGGTGTGTTATTTATCTTAACAGAGGGCAAATTTCACCCCAGCATCCAAAAAAAAAAAAAAAAATGTAAGTAGTAAATAGTTATCTAAACAAAAATGTTTACATTCCGGCTTGTGGTGAAGAAGACTTGGGATATGTGAACGGGTTGGAGATAGAGCAGCATTTTTTTAGCAACATCTGACTGGTCATCAGCTATGGTCAGCAACCAGGTGGCTGGAAGATAAAGTGGCTTTGAAGTTTGTCAGCTCTCTTCATTTCTGTGGTGTTTTTCACATCTGTTTTGCTTTTTGGAGTTAGGAAAAGGTAGGGATGGTACACTATAAACACGTTCTTGAAGACTGCTGGAAGAGGACGATCTGTAGCCTGAACACTGCAGAAAGTCTCCCATTTTGTGTTCAGGGGTCCCTGAAGCAAAGAGCTCAGCCTTGCAAGATTTCAGAAGTTTTGGTATTTAGCAGTATTGCAGACTTTTTTTTTTTTTAAATTTTACAAAAAAAAATTACATTATGATTTTTCTCATTTACTCCCTTTATTTTGGGAAGGTCTGATTTCTTTCATCAGTGAGATCTTAACTTTGTGCAGCTGTTTTATTTTTATTCTTTTGCCCACCATTTAAGTAGCAAACTTTTTTTATGGAAGATGTGCTATAAATTTAAGTGTATGAAATGAAATGTTCTGTTGACTATTTCTGCTTCTGGATTTGTCAGTCTTTACATAACAATTTACTTTCAGTATTCTATTCAGATGATATTTGTGGTAGAAAAGGCATAGAATTATGTTTTCTTATTAATGTACATTAATTTCATTATATTCAGCTAGCAAATGTTGTCTTTGTATTTTAATAACTGTATTTCTTCTACTTGAATTTTTACCTGTATATTGGGTAATATATATTGGTTGGCTAATCCAATCACCGGAAAAGTCCTTTTTTTCCACACTAATGCAGTGAATACAGTTTTCACATGGAAGAGTTTTTCAGCTTTGAACCGTTCAATATCTGCTTAGGCTTTGGTGCTTAAATGAACTCAAGGTGAATTAGCAGAGAGGGCTGCAGTGTGCAGTAATAGTAAATTACCGTACATGTTTTACTGACGTTAGTTTTTATTATACATGTTAAAATGTATGGTTCATATCCATCCCCATAACTTTAGATGTAAGGACTATGTGTTGTGTTGATTTTTCCCAAAGCAGTTTTACTTTCATACCTAAAAATCACTTTGAAACATATTACATATAGTAAAAGTTATGAACAGTGAAACAGAGTAATTTAGACTTTTTTGATGCATTTAGTTTTTCAAAGACACCACACATGACACAATAATAATACAGATGATTGATTTTGCATTTGGGTGGTTTGTCAAATGGCTTTGAATGTATGAGTACAGTAATAGTTTCATGCCATTACATTTTCATTTAGACAAACTTGCAAAACTAGCAGTTGCTGTTTTATGTTTCTCATAAAACCTAAAGCATCCTTTTTAATTCTGTACATATACAGGAAGAAAAAGATGTCCTATGTCAAGCATTTATGTACCTGTAAGCCTGAATGTGCTATGGATGCTGTTTAATGTTAGCATCTTGATGCTACAGTTCGATGATAGTCTCAATTATTATTATTTTGTAAGGTAGACATGGAATTCTATAGAGTAATGGAGGACAGTGTAATGTTTGTGGAGGTTACCAAGAAAAATTCTCTCTAAATATCTGCTAACCTATTTTTCCATCTTTTGAAAGCAATAGATAAATATGAACCAGTGTTCAACTCCTTCACATGAGTAGTTCTGTTTTCTCTGGCAAAATATTTTGGATTATTTGATTGTTTATGAAAATGCAAGTGGCAGCTCACTCTGTTTTAAAAAACAACAACAACAACTATGCTTTCTCTTCTTTTTCCTTTGATATTTTAAGGCAAAAAATATAAACAAGGTAATGAAAATGAAGATCTGAGCTTGTATTTTGTTGTACTTAGTGCTGGAAGTTCATTGTAATGCAATATTTTTGCTTAAATGCAAGCTGGTGTAACTACATTTTCAGCTGTTTTATTATTGTCTGCATGGAATTCTTCCTCCTGTAGTTTTTTTTTTTTCCTTATTTTCTAAGAAATCCTATTGAAATTGCTGATGTACTCATAAGCTGCTAGTCTGTATGTATGAGGACTCTGAGAATGGAGACACTTTTTGCATCAGATTCTTATTCATTCAAAGAGAAGATATTCACTCCAAAACACACAATGCACAGTTTGGTTGAGCAAAAGATAGGTGTGATGCTATGGTTCATTGGCTTTCCAAATTAGATGTGCATGATTCTAGTGCTGAGATAAACAAACTAGGTGGGAACAGGAGCTTGAGTCTGGCTAAATGGTGTCATTGCTACAGTTCATGAGATGGGTCTGGAGACTTTGGAATTCATTCATTCATCACATTTCCTTTTCTAAATAGCTGAAGTAAACTTTTGGTCTCTTTATTAGCTATCTTTCTGAGAAAGCTTACTGTTAATTTCCTTGGAAGGTGTAGTTAGAAAAAGGCTTTCAGTCTGTTTTGAATTATTGACTAGTTGTGTTACTTGGTCACCGCTCATTTAACGTAATTACTAACCTAAACTGTGTTACTAACATACCCCTTTGTATACCGTCAGTAGCAGTCTACTTTCTAACAAGTTGTATCTGAATAGCTGGAAGCTTACTTTGGAATTAAATGCCAAACACACTCAGTTGGTAACTGATGAACAGCAGATTAAGTGCTGGGAATTAACCACTTCAGTCTTTGAGGAAGTATCACAATTTCTCCAAGTGTGGGTCTCTCTTTTTTTTTTTTAGTTTTAATTTTAATTTTTATTTAGTTTTGTTTTGTTTTTAAAGCTTAAGACTTAAGACGCAAAAAGGATACGATATGATAGCTTTAGAAGCAGTCATTAGGCTTCTGAGAATTTGTAAGTTGCTTTGCTTTGCTAGCAAAGGATGTCCAGCTAGATCAGATTGCTCGTGGTCATGTCCAGCTTAGTGTTGACCAGCTCCAGAAATAAAGATTCAACAGCCCCTCTGAGCACCCCATTCCAGCGTGTTAGCAGCCTCATGGGGAACAAAACATCCTCGTTCCTAACTGGGATTCCAGCTTGTGTCCCTTTTATTTCATCTGGTCACTCTGCACCTCAGAAAAGAATCAGGCTTATGCCCTCCCGTTACATAGTTGGAGGACAGGAATAGGATTTTCCTTGAACCTTCTCTTTTTAAGGCAGAATAAATGCAGTTCTCTCAGCTTTTTCGGCCATACGCTACAGCCATCTAACCACTGGGACTCATTTCAATATGTCAGTGTCTTGGCCTGAAACTGGGCACAGTGCTCCAGATGTTGTCTTATACAGTAGAAATAGCTGGTCAAAATATAATCACCAAAAAAAAAAAAAAAAAAAAGGGTTGTTTTTAAAAGAAAAGCTAATTTTTTCTTTTCTTTTCCTTTCGCTTGCTTTTCATAGTTTTACTTGCACCAGTTTCAGTAACGCATTTTCCAGCAACATCATTTTGTATCTCAGTCTGGCATACTATCTGTATTGTCCCTGTTTTGTAGGCCTGGTGCCTTTCTACATATTCTATTTCCACAAGTAATCTGTTTCTTATTCTGAATAACAACAAAATCACAGAAACCCTGATCTGTCGTAAGTCTAGGACAAAAACAAACAAACAGCAGATTGTTTTTTATCATGTAAAAAGAAAAAAAAAAATCAAAATTCAGGGTAGCTTCCAAAGAAGCTCCTTTATTTAGGACCTAACTTACAGTTTGCAAATTATGAGAATTACTGAAGCTTAGAAGACAAGAAGTTTTATGAGATTTGATTCTTCTGTTTTGTCAACAGAGGTTTGTAGCAGCTGGTGATTTAAAAACCTGGTTTTTGTCCAGTTAGTGGTCTGTAGTTTTGACGTGGAAAGACTTACCTCCTCCAAGTTAAAACAAGTTTTGTGATGTTAGATTGACTTTTATTCTAAATTTTGTGATAAGGTTATAATAAGCTGTTTTAAGCTGAAATACTGATTTTTTTTACTTTATTTTTTCATAAACATGCAGTCGTCATGTTTTCTAGGCTATTTATAAGCACCTCAGACACCTTAGGAAGATGAGTCCTGTTAAAAGACATTCTCAAGGAGCATAGTTGTAACAGACAATCCATAGGCAAGTGTCGCACAACCAAGTTTAAAATATCTGGCTTACAAAACCCAGGCCGTTTATCTACCTGGAGTACACAGATCACATCTCTGTGGTCTGTGCGTCTGTGAAAAGCTGTGTCTGGGTTTTGCCACTTGTTGTGAGCTGCTTTTGTGGCAGTATTTGTGCAGAGAACCAATTTTACTTTTAACATAGGAGGAACTTGAGAGCCTGCCACGCTGTGTGTTTCTCAGTGACTTGGAATTTATGTATGTGGTTAGTGTGTGACTACGTAGACAGCAACGTGAAGTATCTTATATTCTCTATTTTTAGCTGTGCTGTTTTTTTCCAAGAAAATGGGGTTATGATACTGGTATTATTCTATAAAACAACAAAAATTAAAAACAAACAAAAATAACCCCATAACCAGGAAAAGGCAGTTGTAGAAGAAAGAATCCTGGCCGTTGTCACATGTTGTGAGATCACAAAGATCAAGAATTGTGCCATAGAAAGGGTCTGCCTCCACAAATTGCAGCAAGTACCACTGGAAGCACAGGCAGTGCTTCAGCCTTAATGATCGGCTGCTTTCTTGGAAGTATTGGTATGCCCCGCTGCTATGAGGGAGTTAGAAGTTGCTTGTGAACCACATTCGGTTTCTCAACTGACTTGTCTGAACAGAATATTCCTTCACGTGTTGTAATGGTTTGGGGCATTTAGGCTGTGCAGGTGAGTACAGTAAGAGCTCGGTTGTTCCTTCGTTGTTCAGGCTGCGTTTGGACAGAGAGGTGGGGATGGAGCAGGGAGCAGCCCTTATCCACGGGCAAGCAAGCTAGCAGCGTTTTAGCACTGCATGCAGTGGCAGTTCCTGTCCTTTCCTGGAACAAACCAGAAACCTGGACAAACCGTCTCCAAACCAGAGATGTCCATTTGTGCTGCTTTTCACAGATCCTGGCCTGGTCTCTCAATCCTGCCATCGCCCTGCACACAACCTCCTCTTCAGCTCTGTAGGTGTGGGACTGCCTGAAGCATGGTCTGGTGTTGGTGTGTGATTGTGGGTGCATGTGGATCAGTTCTTTCACTGCTACAGGACCTGGTGTGTGATGCGAAGAAAATGTTCTCTATTGTAAGCTTTGCAACAAAAATATTTCTTGTTTGTCTCATTCTGAGGTAGCTTTGCTGACGTGATTATTTTTATCAGTCTCTATGATTCTGCAGTAAGCATATTTACCAGCTGCTTTCAACGTGTGTGTTCCTGGCTAGAAAGTGATGTTTCCGCCTGTTATGTGCATGATAATGTTAGGTAAAGAAAATAGCAACAAAAATGAGAAAAAGCCATAAAAAAAGTTAGTTCATCTTCTGTAGAATATTTTTCAGAATGCAGTCTTCTAGTTCTTAAAATATGAAATGCTTGAGGCATGTGCAGTCAGATGGGATCTGATCTTTGCATCTTAGTATCTTGAGCAAGAAGACATGATTTTGGGGAGACATAGTTCTGTGTTCCTTCATTCCTCCACCCAAAACAAATGCTATACTTCATAAAAGAAAAACAACAACAAAATTGCTCTGAGTTTTGATTTTCTCCATCTATTTTGCTTTTTTTCTGTGAAAACTAACTTTTGACTTTATTAGTAATTCATAAAGACCATGCATTTTTGCTGTTAAAATGAGAACAGAAGTCTGTAGGAGAGAGGGTGGTCATGGAACATTCACTGGAAACATCAGATTGTGTTGCAAGTCCCCATCCACCCCTTTACCCTAACATCCTGTATGTAAAAATAGTCTGTAAAATCTGGGTGAAGACTGTACATTAGATCAGAGATGAAAGAACAGTGTCAAATAATAGCTGATACATCCTGTCGTGTCTTACTGTGTAGAGAACTGAAATAAACAGCACCCAAAAACCAGAATGGGGTGTGATGAGAGATGGCCAGATGTTGCTTAGGAAAATTAGAAGAACATCTGTAATCTTTTCCTAAACAATACTTCAGCTCTCATGACAAAATAATTTAAAATGATTTTGGGTAAATTTTCAAATTAACTTTCTATTTGTGCTTCTACCAAAAAAAAAAAAAAAATCAGCCTCCTTAAATGAATGGCCCTAAAATTCAACATTTAGAAAGGCTATGCAATCATGTACGGTTCCTAAAAAATAAAAGGCAGAGAGGCAACATTTCAAGATCCTTTTGCAACTAGAGTTTTATCAAGCTGTCCAATTAATCATTGTATTCCACCTTGCATGCAGCATTCTTTTAAATTTCCTTCAATTAGACAAAAGGACGTTATACTATAGCACTATAATATTATAAGCAGCATAGAACCAGAATGACTGCAGCAGATGAGGCCAAAGGTCCGTGTAATCCAGTATTCTGTTTACAGCAAGGGCTCTAAGAAAATGGCTGGAGAAGTATCTATGATACTTCTTAATACTTTTCCAGCCCTTTTTTGGATCAAGCACTTCAGGGCTGGATGTAGTTTTATGTATTTATTAAGCTTTAACAAGCTTCTCCTACTGTCTCCCTTAAATGTGGTATAACCTGTACCTTCCTAAAGGCCGTAGCCAAGAGGTTTGCAGCCCAATTGTGTGTTGGCTGATGAGTCAGCTCATCAAGTTTTGAAGCTGTTTCCTGTTAGTTTCAGCTGATGCCTCCTGCTCCTTATTATGGATGACAGAGTGAAGAATCAATTTTTATCACCTTGACCTTGACGACCACATTTTTGTAGGCATTTGTTATTTCTCCCCTCAGCCGTGTCTTTCTGGAAAGAGACTGAACTGTTTTTGTTGTACTTGGAGATTTCTTGCACAGAAGTTACGTTCTGTTACCTTTGCCCATCTTAAGTTTCCTTTTTTGGAATCTCTTCCAGTTTTACTCTCCTTTTTGTGATCAGGGTCCAAGACGACACACAACGTTGATGTTAACAGATCAGGGCTTTATAGCATAGTAAAAGTAATGCTGTTGTTCTGTTACTTTCCTAAAAGTTCCGAACTTCTCTACTTTTCTCAACCACTACTGAAAGGTTAGAGTGTTTTTTCACCATTTATACCTCTTCTTGTTTCTATAGTTTTTGTTGTCAGTCATTTTATTGGCCAGTCAGTATCCTGTGATTTTCATGATTCTTCTGTGAAAACAGGCAGGTCTCCCCTATTAAAAAAAAAAAAAAAAAATCGACTAAACTACATCTTTCGGAAAGCATCCAACTTCAAGTTTTCAATGACAGGAAAATCCAGTGATTAAAACAAAACATTCTTAGTTAAAAGTGTAAGCCTTATTTCCATTGTGTATCACGATTATCCTGCTATCTAGACTGAGCTTGTCCTTACATCGTTTTCTATGAAGCTGACAGTAACTTTTCTTGTTAAGATAGTTCAGTGTTCTAGCATGTATTCCATAGGTCATATAGAATAGAGGATCATTGCATGTGGTCCATACAGCTGTGCCCAAACATAGCCACATGGATCTTAATGCCTGTGGAAAGATGGGTTGTAAGACTGGGATCCTAATTTGCATGTGAAAACACAGTGATTACTGTCAGAATGCTGCAATCAGAGATGCAAGCTGGGAGTCCCACTGTGTCTGTCCTGTATAATTTCAACTTAGAAAATTAAGGTGCCATGCATATGTACTTCTCATGCAAAAAATATAAATAGATACTGAAATTATTTGTTAAAGTTGTTAGACAAAAAATGATTAACCAGGCAGGTTCTAAGAAATCTGTGTTCAACTTTGAACTCAGCTCAGCGTTAGTTGATAATTTTAATGATAGGTAATTTTTATTAAGTATGTGATGCGAAGTTAAATGGCACTGTGTAGATTGGAGAAGTAGAGGAGGAGGTGGGTTCCAGAAATGTAGAGAAGCAGCTGAATTTTACTATGACAGGTGAGTCAGAGTAGCACTATTCTGGTGAGATTATATATAGCCTATTTTGAATCAGTGATTTTATTCATCTGTAAAAATTTCCATTTGATATAAATGCTGCCTGCAATATGGGTATTTTGGCAGAAAAAAACTTGCCAGGTAGAAGGCTTCAACTGCCTACAAATTCTTACTACTGTTTCCCCAGGCTCAGTGTTTCTTCCTCCCACCTGCACCCACACTCAATCAAGCTTTAATCTGATTTTCTTTCTGGTACCTTAAACAGAAAGTGGTTTCATGGATGTCCTGTACTATTGTATTAGAAGTATTTCCTTAACTTTATATCCATTTCCATAACACAATTCTTGCCCTGTGAAGCCTTCTTTGAAGTCGGTTTGGCTGCTTGTGTTGGTATATGTGTTCATGGACTTTTTCAAATCTGAGATCTGAAATCTGAGGTGTACACACACACACTTTTTTTTAATTTAGTTTTGCTTCTAGGAAAAGTAATCTTTTGTAAGTTAAAAATTCTTTTCACTTTTAGCTTTTTCATTACAAAAATCAAATACTTAACCTACTGTTAACAATTCTTATAATTATAGTTGTTAGCAGGGCAGGACTTTAGTGCTTTCACTTCAGCATTTTCAATTATCATTACTTAGCATTTCAGTTACAGAGCATACATCTGGTTTGTATGGGGTAAAAATTTGTTCATGTAATTTGTGAGACAAACACCTCTGAGCAGTGACTTCATTTACAGCTATCGGGGTCAGTTTCATAGTTGTGAAATCTTGCAACAGGAATGAGGCCTTACTTTGTAGTGGGGTTCAGCATGATAATTTGACCCCCTGTCTGTATCATCCAGTATTCGGTAAGGGCAGTACAAGTAAATGTTGCAATCCTGCTGTCTTTGTGCTCATGGCTGCCGTACAGCTTGTGCAGAACCTGAAAGAATACAACATTCAGATTGCCCAAATAAATGAAAATCTAATCGTGTATGGAAATGAAGCTTATTGAGTTACTCGCATTCAATGGATATTTATTAAGAATGTCTGGAGAAGAAGTGTGAAACAGCTTCTACTGTGAACAGGTGTTAATCAGAGCGAGTGACTTAGGAAACTGTCACAGCTTTACTGTTTAATAAATGAGAGTGAAAAGTATTCTGGAAAAGTAGTACTGAGCTGCACCTTGTAGCTGCCGCACTCTGGTAGACTGCAGTTAGAAAGTGAATGGGCAGAAAACACTGTTAAGTTTTAAAAAACAATCAAAAAACCTGCCACATCTGGCAACTATTGACACATTCCTAAAAGTGCTACTTAAATACGTTCAGGAAGAAGAAGGTGATATACCCAGTCATTTTACATTATTCAAATTTAGAAAGATACAATTCCTTTCCAGTGCTGTCTTCTCTTCATTTTTGTTCTCATTCAGTGGTTTCGTGTCCTAACACAGCTTACAGAAAGTTTTCTCAAACTGATCCACAGGAAGAAGTGCACAATGGATGCCATGTCTGTTGTCATGGGTGGTGGTTGGATTTGCTTGTGTAATGATAATAAAGGAAGTGTTTTCACCAAGTCCATAAGAACAGGTCAGCAGTTCAAAAAGTTTCTTATGCAAATCTTTTCTGTAGAGGAAGTGCAAATCCAGTCAGATTTGTTGTTAAATTCTTGAAATTACTTTGCTCTTCATGCAAAAAACTGTTACCTGCAACAGCTCAAGAATTGCAGCAATCTGTGTTATGAATAATGAGTTTTGGACACTGTCTCTTGCCTTCTTTGATTAAATCTCATTTCTCTTCTTTCGATCCTGGAATACTTGTTGGATCTTTTTCAGGAAATGCAGTGCTATGTCTTAGCCTTCAAGGACATGCTTTCCATTAATGGAAACTGCTTCTGGGAAAATTCACTTTGTTCTGCTTACACACTGTTGAAGTGCTTGGAGCTAGCATTGTGTGAAAAATTTTCCAATATCTCTGGAAAACTTTCAGTTTTTATCCCTTGAATATCATACAAAACTCTATGCTTGTGAGCTCAGAAGTAATAAGTTTAGTGGGTTTGTTTTTGAGTAGCACATGCTCCAGATGAATGGAATAGTGTTCCTATCTCTACAGAATTTTTTTCTTGAATATAAAGCATCGTATTCCCTATTATTTTGCTTTGCATCTTTTTCATGGTATTTTCATGAAAATAAAGCAGTTTGAAAATGGGCATTTGTCAGATTGTCCCTTATCTGTTTTACTTTATGAAGATAAACATAACATCACAGATAATTCTAATGCAGTGCATCTTCTAGTTCATCCCCTTTTTTCTGATTGTAATTAGCAGTTGATTTTTTTAATGTGATAGAACTATAAAATACAGCATCGTGTTTGTCCAAATAAGTAGATATATGTCATCAGCTTAGTACAGTATGTGTTCAGGCGTGTAAGAGAAAAGGAGAGATTGAAAAGAAAGTTTATGACAAGTCTTCCTTCTGACAATTTCATCTGTGTTCTCATCAGCAATCTGATAGTTTAAGTTCTGCTTGACTTCTGTAAATATTCTAACAATCTGAAAAAGTTGTTTTTTTACTATTTCTTATGCTTTTTCTCTTGTAAAAATGGATTCTGTTGGTGTCATGCATCAATTATATAGGTCTCTGGGATGAAAAGGGGAAAGAAAAACAGGACATTTCTGAGACCTTTAAATAACCTGCTCAAAATAACTTTTCTCCTGAAAAATGTTTCAATATTTTGGTCTGACCTATATAGGATAGAAGCAAGAGCCATGGCCTAATGCAAAAAGAAACCTGCTTATTTTTCTAATTACATAAAAGCACTGGCTTTTACAGAAGGTCTGTTTAAAACTGCTTGTCAGTATTGGGTGAGTGAATGAAGGCACACTTGTCATAGGAACTTTCTATATGCCCCATGGATATGAGCCCCACGTTGGGTAAGGCGTTACATTAGATTTCATTAAGAAGCATATTGCTTGTTAATGCTACAGCATAAGCTATTAGTCAGTTTGAGAAGATGAGAATAGTAAATATTGTATTACTGGGCAGTATATTTCTTTTTTGGACAGACAGTTATTGAGCTAAACTACAATAAACTGTTCATTTTACCAGTTAATGCAGAAATACAGAAAATAGGTTTTCATAGAGTTCAGTACTGAAACAAAGGAGGTGATTCTGTAACATTGCCATACCAACTGGTACGCTCTTGACATTAAGAAGAGAGAAATTCTCAGAAAGAACTTCCTGAATCGTACAGGATTTTGTGACTTTCCAAAATAGCATCTTTGTGAGATATTTTCTGAGTCCATCCGTAAGTGAATAACGAGTGAATACAGATGTAATGTGGTTATAATCTTCACTTGGATTACATTTTTTTCTCTCACTTTGCAACCTATAAGGGAGAACAAGCTTTACCACCTGTTCTACTGCAGTAGTTGATGTTTTCTGTTTTCAGCTGTGAAGGAATGTTAGGATGCCTGAGAAAATAGGCTCCATAAATTCAAAGCACTTTTGTGCTTTTTGTATATATATGTAATATATATATGTATAATCTCATAGGAGGAGGTGTGTGCACATGTGCCCAGGAATTTAGCATTTTTCCAAAATGAATTCAAAAGATTCCCATGAGATGGCTGACCATGTGTTCCTTTTTTCATTATTTTCCATTATTTAAGGTCTGCCTACCATCCTTTTCTGTATGATCTTTTCCAAAACTTTGGGAATGTTGCATTACAATTACCTTTGAATATTGACATCTGAATATTTTTCTGAAATACTGCATCTTCTGAAATACTTGCTCTTTACTCTTTTTTCCTGAAGAGCTCGGTTTTCTGGAGTTTTTCAGTACAATAGGACTTTCATAGCTTGAAGCTTTTATGCTTCTGTATTACATGGATTCAGGTATGGAGAGTTTGATGTCCTGTCTCTCATTGTACTACTTTCTTGTACACACAAATTTTAAATGGTTTATAATCAAGTTTTCTGGTGTTTCTGTACTGAATTCTGGATCTTATGTCATGCTTCTAACTGTTGTAGCTTTTTTTTTTTTTTTTAAATAATCATGACAAGTGAAATGGAGTGGAAATCGTTGAAACCAATGACTCATCTGAAAGTGTTTGTTGTGGAATATCAATCTGGGAAAAACAAAACACCTACTTGTTCTTTCCATGTTTTATCAATTCATGTTGGTTTTCTAAGTTTTCGCCTCCCATTCTGTCATTAATCAAATTCTAAAGAATCTGAATGCAGAATGTACAAAAGATACAGATGGAAATCCACGAGGCTTTTTAGGAAAAGTCTCTTGATCAAGTTAGAATCATAGAATAGAATGGCTTGGGTTGGAAGGGACCTTAAAGCTCATCTGATTCCAAGCCCCTGCCATGGGCAGGGACGCCTCCCACTAGACCAGGCTGCCCCGTGCCCCCATCCAGCCTGGCCTGGATCCCCTGGCTCCAGGGATGGGGCACCCACAGCTTCTCTGGGCAGCCTGTGCCAGTGCCTCACCACCCTCTGAGTGAAGAATTTCTTCCTAACATCTAATCTAAATCTCCCCTCTTTTAGGTTAAAACCATTCTTCCTTGTCCTGTCATTATCTGCCTGTGTAAAAAAGTTGCTGTCATCTTTTGTCTAAGCCCCCTTTAAGTGCTGAAAGGCTGCAATGAGGTCTCCCTGGAGCCTTCTGTTCTCCAGGCTGAACATCCGCAGTTTTCTCAGCCTTTCCTCACAGGAAAGGTGCTCCAGCCTTCTGATGGTCTTTGGGGCCCTCTTCTGGACCCGCTCCAACAGGTCCACATCTTATGCTGGGGGCCCCAGCCCTGGGTGCAGCACTCCAGGTGGGGCCTCACAAGGGCAGAGCAGAGGGGGAGTCTGTAAAAGACGTAATTTGTATTCTCTTAGTCCTTTAAACATGCCCTACAGTTTTATTCACACAAAGCTTCCAGCCTTTGCTGGAAGATATGGAATGCTGATTTTTCACTTTGGCTTTGTATTTGAAAATGATTACTCGATTTTATTTATTTATTCATTTATAATTGTTAAGTGTTTCATCTGGAGAGGTTTAATAACTGAATTTTCAAGCCAGTTTGCCCTGCCCCAGTCTGAACTATTATATAGTGGAAATCAGATTTAATTAATTCATTTTATAATCAGTGGCAAAAAAAAATTGTTGCTAAAATATATTTCTTAATGGTTCAAAGCAAAGGCCTTGTTGAAACAGATTAAACAGTCAGCCTCTTCAGAAATAATGAGTTCTTTGTAAATTTGAATATTTTGGGGTTATTGAATAGATAGGTTCTGCCCGAGAGTTCTGTCTTCAATCTTTTCACACAAAAGAAATACTCAGAAATGTTGCAATAAGTAACAATACAAAAATGTTGCACAACAGAATAAACAGTAATATTGCTATATCAGGTTTATGTGCTTAATTTTTATTTACTTTTTATTAATCAAGTGGTAAAATTACAATACACAGCAATGACAAATTGTGTTGCTACAGCAACTATTTTCTTATAAAAACACTGATTCTATAAAGCTGAACAAGTCAAAAGCAGATTTATCAGGTAATTATTATGAAATGGATGCAACGTAATGCAACACAATTAACCCCAAAGGCTCAAAATGGTCAGATGGGCATGAAAATCTTTAACTGTTATGCAAATGCTGATGCTGGACAAAAAATGCTTGAACAGGATTAGAGCAAATGAGAGCAACCCACTGCACACATGGGGTTGCAGTGTGGAATATCACCCAAGTGTGGGTGTGTGCAATGCATATACAGGTGTGGCTGTAATGGAAAATATTCTCATTCAGAAATAGCGGATAAAAATAATCGCTAATTACTTTTAAATCATTTGCTTCCATACATTTTTGCATGTGGTCTTCCTGTGTCTGTTATTTTAGCATTACTTTTTGTCAGGGTTGCTGTTTATTACTCTGTATGAACTAAGTTTGAGTTGCATTCTGTTTCTATGTATTTCAAAAGTGTATATATTTGTGTGTTTATATCACTCATGCACACATATATATGCAAATGTACGCATACAGAATTATATTTTAGGATGCAACAGGAAAAAAATAAACCTAAATGTACACACAGGTGGATGCTTCCACTTTTTCCTTTTGCAAAAAATCTTGAACTTGTGAAAACTGGAATATAAATTTCCACTTTATTCAAGTGTTACA
>VXAL01012821.1:253255-297251 GCA_013399475.1 Chauna torquata
TTTATTAGCTGTTCATTTTGTTTTAAGATTTTTTCAGTGAGGTTTTAGGTGAAAAAAATATATATAAAAATTATTTCAACCACATAATTTGGCAATTCAGAATTATAACCAGAGAAGACCAATGTCTTAAATGATATTTTTTAAATTATGAAATCATTTTTATCGTAATAATTGTGATATTTATCTAGCATTTTTCATATATACTGTTGAGGAAGATGCTATTTTATGTATATTATAGATTTTCTTAGTCAGCATATAAAAGAATTGAAAATATTGTAGTCAAATCATTCTTTTGTTGAATCAGGCAGGCCTCTAGAGGGAAGAATCTGACAGCTTATGATCATCACATTTATAAACAATTAGTATTATTCAGTGAAGCAGTTTAAGGGAATCACCTTGGCCAGCGAACATACTGCAGGACGTCATAGTTACATCCATTATCAGTCAAAAATAGTATAGATAAACATATATACTGCAACAGCTAATAAATAGTAATCATCTGCAACAGAGCGACTTAGTAGCAAGTGTTAGGGCTCAAGCAAAACATCTGAGTACTGTGCTACATGACCACTCTTAATGATTCATGGAAATGGAAGGGATTTCTCAGTAGGGTATAAAAACATGGCGGATACCTTCTTATAAACACCAAGCCTGAACTTTTCTCTGTAAGGTGGGTCAGATGTATTTCCCTCTGTGGATATCATCTGCTATTATTTAAATTCTTTGTGACTTTTGTAATTAAGTTGCAAAAATAAAAAAGCTGAGTTCACAACGCAGAGAATGAAAGGCTATCCAGGAAAGTTTAAATGAATCTGGCAGATATATATTTTTGTAGTAGGCATGTATTTTGAGCATAATTTTTTTTTTCAAGAACTGTTCTTCAGCTTCTAAATGAGATTAAAATAGGGAGAAAAACTGATTCACCTCAGAAGTAATTTGGGGAGATATGAATTAACTCTTGAGATTCAGGAAACAGAGGTTCATGCCCTCATGAGTCTTATTCAGGCTGTGGACATCATTTTTAGTATCTGAAGTAAATGCCTCACTGATTGAACCACATCTGAAGTCACAACTTTGTTTCAGTTACAAAAATGTATGCTCAAGAGCAGTCTCAAGCTGTGTAATTTAAAAAGTTTGAATAGGTTCAAAGAGGGCAGGGACCATAGCATACACCTCTAGGTTGCTAGATGGGAAACTGCTGTGGTCTGGTCTGCCTTGGGGGAGACTGATCTTTCCATTCTCCTGGTTGTTTTGTGGTTACAGCTAGAGATGTGAAAGATCAGTTACAGCCTGATGCAGTGAGAACAGTTTTTGAAATCTCACAGGTTTCCTTTGCACCTTATTTTCGTATGGCTTTCGGTGTATTTTCCAGTAGCTTCACTGACAATGGAGAAATTTATATTGACAGTTTTTCTGTGGTGAATAAAGGGAAGCCTTCATGGGACAGCACACAGGTGTTCCATTCTGAGCTCAGTAACAAATAGTATGAAGCTTTTTTCTGTGCTTGATCCCATACAAATGTTGTCTAAGGATGGCAGATTTGCATTCTTTCATATGTGCCCTTGCAAATTTTAATGGAAAATATTTTTCATTTAGTAGAATATGAATATGCTAATAGATTTTATTGAATAAATGTAATCGTCTCCAACATCATACTAAGGGCTTTGAGGATGTAGTGGTTGTATTAATTTAGTTAATTCCTCTGTTGTTTCTGAGCTATTTCTTATTCTATGATTTTAAAATATCTTACGTCTGACATACTTGACCTTTCTCATCCACTTACCACTCAAAACTAAATCTATTCAGTAGAGCTCTTGAAGTATCTAGACTGAAGACTCCAACAATCTTACACTGGCAAGAGGTGGCACTCTCATTTCATAATTGGTATCTTAGGAAGAAATAGACCACTTGAAGACCCATTTGACAGAAGAATCCTGATGACTATTCTCATCTCTTTTAATAATAATAATGATTATGATAAGGATTAGGAATCCTCTAACACAGGATCTCTCTACAAAATCCGAGCAGCTCTGCAGGACTGTTGGAGAAAGTCTTTACACAAAACCTTTTCCCTTTGTTTTTGTCAAAAGTCTCCTGTTTTATCGCATCTTGTATCACGTGCTATCCTTCATTCCTTGCACTTTCACAAACATTGTACTTCCCTTGGCTATTAAAAGCTTGACTGTTTGCTTTAATCTACTGCGCTGACCTTACACTGTGTGGTATAATATGCATATGTGGATTAAATGATATGATTAGTGAGCTCTTGCGGGACTGAAATATAAATCTCAGAATACTTAGCTATGTGTTTGTGACTTCTGAGTTTTTATGATTGCACCTCTCCTGAAAAGTGTATCTATATTGTAGTATCATAATTTTAGGAAAGCCTCAAAGACTAACTGCTAAAATTGTTGAATTTTTGCACAAAAATAAATATCTTTCCTAGAAACCTGATTTTCCTAAAGATGTAGATCAGACATCAGATGTACCAGACACTCATTTATTTCTTTTGGAAGACAACTCTGTACAGGTCTGCTTTAGCCCTCTTGAGTCAGAGCTCCTTTTTTCTTGAGTCTTAACTAAGGATCCAGTCAAGTCCCATGCTCTTCTGATTCTGCTTCCAGAGTTCACAAGGCTGCCAAAGCAGATTTTGCAAATGCTGTAGGTATTTCATTTCTGATGCATCTAATGTCCCTAGCTAGTAGAGTGTTTTAGAAGTAAAACCCACATACTGTTGAAGAGTGCTAACGCTGACTCTACAGACACAGAACAGATTTCAAACAATAGGAGGAGTGGGGCCCACAAAGAGTAATGTTGCTGGAAATAAAACACTTGACACAGAGGTTTTCACGGTTGCCTAGATTTCACTTCAAACGCATAGAAAACAACTTTTTCGGTTACAAATGCTATTAGCATAAATTTTGATTCTATTCTGACTTCCTTATGTCCAGAAACTTAGAATTACTGCAGTGCAACAGCTCCTAAGGGATCGAGGGAGCCATTCGTGTGTCAGTGTCTGACTTTATCTTCAGGTTGCCAGAAAGATCCCTGGGATCACAGGGTTGCATATGGTGTCTCTGGCCAAGGATTATGGGAGGTTATGCAGGATGTTGCACGTTATTTGCATTACTTCTTTTGTTTCTGGCAAAATTCTCCCAGGAGTCAAAATAGTCTGCCTGCGGTCATCTTTAAATTTATAATATATTTGAGATGTTGTTTTAGGATTTTTACAAATATATCGTTGTGGCTACTTAATGAAATCTACTTTTGGGAAACATAACTTCCTTAATTATGACTAGATTTAAATTAATACGTAGAACCAGCCATAGAACTTAACATGTAGTGCTTGTTTTAGTACACATATGAGATATTACCAGTATGTGCACTTCTTTTCACTATCATTTAAAATAAACTCTTGAACCTCTAATTTACATTACACTGTGTTTGGATTACTCTTCAGGCTACCACTTACTTTGACTAATCAGTTTAACAGATTAAAAATCATGTTTAAAGATGACGTAGGTGGAACAGAAACATCACACTGCTATTTAAACCCAAATACAAAGAGTTTGATAGAAAAAAGGCTGGAATATATGAGTCAATTTTTTTTTTCCTGTGGTAATCTGACAGTTTAAGAGTGTTTCTGCTACATATCTTTAATATGACTTCTCTAAAATTTTAATCTTTCTGCATGTTTTACAAAAGGAACAGGCAAAATGAAACACTGAAATTACACATTTGTATTTAATAATTCTACCTATTCATAATTGTAGCAGATGATTACTGCTTATTATTAGAGGAAGATTATTTGGAAAAACACTTGAAATTCTATTATATTTGAGTTCTGATTAGATTAATTCATCATCTGTAGACAAAGTATAGTGATTCCATGGAAAGGAATTAAAAAGAGGTCTTCCTGCTTGGGTGTGTTTCAGACCATTTATGAATCATTACTAAGGGTCATTTACAATTTGATATAGCTGTAGTAATTATATCAGGATTTGGAAATCTGTGACTCCAGATGTCAATGATTTGAAGGTGAAGCTAGATATTCTAGTATCCTCTTAAAGGTCTGGGTAATTACCTAGCCCATAAAAGTTCTAATTGATTAATATATTATTCATTATTTTTGCTGGCAGAACTACTTTGCTCCATCTTAAATGCATTAGCAGTTTTAGGAATGCCTCTGGAAGAATTCTCTAGGACTAATACAGTAAATGCATAATACAACCACACTGCTGAAATTAAGTCTCTCTAGATGCAGAAGAAGAGCTTTAGCCTGATACTCTCCAATCCCCTGAATGTCAGTGTGGAGAACTCAGCTCCTGTCAGCAGTTTGGTACGTTTTCAGTGTCCTGCTAGTGTTTTTTCACTGGTTCAGGACAAAAATGCATGAGGAACCGTTATGCCATTTATTCAAAGCCTAGATAGCAAAGGTTCAGAACAGCTGCAAGCTCAGCATTTTTAATAACTTTGTTTTTCATTTAGATATCAGAAATCAGAATCCACCCATATGAAAAAAAAAAAATTAGTAACCTAGTCACCACAGTCTCACCGTCGTACATCAGCCTTCACTGCATTTATCTTTATGAAACCTCTGTGTGCCTGAGCCAGTAAAGCTGGTTGAATCTTACTAGTGAAGGTGAAGAAATGGCTTGCAGGTTTTGGAAAGCATGTTTTCTTTGCAGATAGGTGCCTGTCTGGGTTTTCAGGAGAAGCCAAGTGGTTCAGGCATCCAGCTGCAATCCCTTTGGTCACCTTCCCCATCTGCTGAGGTGCCTCTGTTACCTTTCTGGCCTAATCCTGAGTGGCACAGTCAGTGGCTGAGCCATGCTAGAACCTACGCCGTGGTTTAATATCCAAACTACTGGGCAGTAACTTTCCTCTTGAAGGTTTAAAGAATGAAAACTTAAATCCATATTGCCTCTGTTCTATAACAGTGCACTTCTGTGCACTTCACTGGGTACAGCTAGAGCCTCGTGCAGGTGGAGACACCTGCTCTTTCATTTCTTCAAGCTTCAATGCATAGTTGGGACTGAAGTTGTTGGTTTTCAAGTGCCTGATTCATCTACTGCCTCTTAATACAAACTGATTGGGAGTTGTCAGCCCTCTAAAGAGCAGTAAAATAGGAAAGCAGAAATTTGAGGGAGGAATATAACTGTAAGTTTCAGTTGTACAGTTATATATAGTATATGGTACAGATGTGAATCTAGATTTCATATTTAATATTGGAGTGGCCTTAGGGAGTCAAATACTGTATCAAAGCCTTATTTTCATGGGCACTGTATAAATTCAGAACAAAAACCTTAAAGCTTCAGAGACACTATAATCCTATTGACAGCTGTGTTTTTACACTTATGAACAGCCCTTCTGTTTCCTTTGTACTTCAAAAGGAGCTGGACCCAGGAGTCTCAACATTTTTTAAGATGCAAAAAGTGCACATTAGATAGTAAGTAGTACAGATATTCTGCAGATACCGTTGTCCTTACTTTTCTTCTGCATACAATGTGGAAGTCATAGGAATAGGAATTTTTGAAGAGGTTTGGATGTTCTTACTCCCAAGGTCCAACCCAGTAGTTCTTTTTGCGATGGTGGAACACGACAGATGCTTTAAAAGAAAGTACAGCCAAACTTATCTTAAAAAGGGTAGTTATGGGTTAATTATATAATATAATATATATAATATATATATATATGTAATGTTGCNTGTTTTATGTCTAAGTTGTTTCCTTTGGTATTAGATTTTGCTTGTGCATTATATATATTGCTTTTCAATCTCTTTGAATGTTTGCTTGGTACTGCCTCTCACAAGAAGAAAAACAGAAATATTCCTGAATTAATATTGCTGTCAAATGATATGGCTAAAATAGATTTGAGCTACAGGAAATTCATTCTCTATTCTCTTTGCAGTGAATCTAGAGGGTGACCTGTTTGTTATGAATTACAGTAGCTTTCATAGAAGTCAAGCCCATAATTAGGAAGCAAGAATATGCATGAGTAATTTGCAGTCATGGAATGAAAGATTGCCATGGGAAACCAAGTAGATCAACAGATGCTGAAACCCTCGCTGTCATTCTTGGCATATTTATTTTTCACTTCTGAGTCATGTTGACCTGAGAAATTTGCAGACCTCCATGTATTATGACAAAATACTAACATTGCAGCAGATATTCAGTAGTAATAATTTAAAATGAAAGTAGTGTGTATTCCATATATCAGAAACCTGAGTTTAATACATACGCTTTTTTGTATTTAAAATTAGTAGGCATTGATCAAAAGAGCAACAGAGGTCATGAAATAATATGTTTCTCCAGACAGCTGCAGAATGTTTTTGAAGGGATTTGCTTATTTCTGAAAAGAGCAAGTTTCTTTGACATTTATTACCGCAGTGAAAAAACATCTCCATTACCTATATCAGGCTTAGGAAAAGTATGCAGTGACGTACATATGTCAAAAAATATACATAAAACCATTTACTTATCCCAGTAGTAGGAAAGGGATATAATTCATGTATAGACACCTCAAAAAATGCATAAAACCATGCAAAGAGTTAGTGTTTTAGCTAAAGAGAGGGTAGAACAGAACACTTCTGTAGTGTTTTATTGCTACATGCTGAATATGTTCAGAGAAAGGAGTCTGAAACACTAATTGAGTCACATTTTTGGTAGAAGTAGTTCTGTGTTCTGTGGTACCAAAACCCACTGGTTTTATCCAGTTTGATACGATTTGGCTAACATGCTTTGATATGGGCAGAGGCCAAAGGGACTCTTGAAAACCGTATGTTTTAAAAGTGCAGTTGAATGATTATTGCTGTTTCCAAAAAGATAGGTAGTAAGAAAGGAGGAAGTATAATATGAATGGTCCTTCAGCTTACGGGGAAATAGGCAAATTTTGTAGAATATCTATTGTAAATTAACAGAGTTACGTTAAGAAATTGCTTTCAATGCATACAGGGAGTTTACTAAGACGAAAGTATGTATTTACAATAAGCTTGATACCGTGGCTGTGCACACTTATTCTGTAAAGTGCTACTTTTTCCTAGTGAAGACTCAAATGATATTTCTGCTAATTCAGTATTTTCAAGGTATTAAATACAGGCTCAGTTAAAATTCTTTGTCTTGATCCCTTTTTAAATCAGAACTTGTTTTTTTTTCCTGGTTGGAACAATTGTCTGTATTTATTCGTAGGAAAGATCTGAAGTCTTCGGAGAGGTTGTCTTTTCATAAGATGTCGAGGAAGCAGCATGACTGCTGTTTTTATTCAGCAAGCTCCTTTGAGCTGTTTTGGGGAGTTTTTTCTTGGTTATTTCATCTAGTTTCTGACTGTACAGAAGATCATTCTACTGCTGTGTTCTCTTGGCAAAGATGATCAAAGGCAAGTTACATTAGAGCCTGCTGACCAATTTTATTTTTATATTACAAGAACATTTTTGCCACTGACGTGGGAAGAATAGGGAAACATACCAGTGCTTGGTTGTCTATGACTGACAGCAATCTTTAAAAACACACACACAAACAAAATGCTACTTTTAAATCTGGAGCTGATGAGAGGATAAGAGATCCCTCTTTACTGTGACTTAACTTTACTGTGTCTGTTGCCATCTTTATAGAGAAATGAGTCTTACTTGTAGGAGTAAAATGGTTTCCGTGGCTCCAGATACGTTTTTTTTTTCCATTGGGGGAAAAAAAAACACTTTTGTAAGGTTACTGTAGCCACCTTTGTAACGTGTTATGGCTTGTATCTGAAATGAGAGCTTTTGGAATCCATTATGAAATTAGAAGGGAAAGTTCAAAGTATGCATTTGAAGACTTGATAGCATAAACAGCTTACAAAGAGTATTTATGAAAGTTCTCAAAATTATATATTTGTCTTGGTTGACCAACTTGCAATATCTTTATTTTTTCCTATTTTTTTAATCTTATACGAATGTTCTGAAAGGCACTGAGGCAGACTACAATTATTGTTATTTAAAGTATCTGCCATGAGTTTTGCAATTATTATGATAAAGAAGCAGCCATCAAGGAGGAAGCCAGCCTTTCCAAGTCATTCAAGTCTGCACACTGTGAATGTTAGAGTTAAACCTCTTCAGAAAAACAGAGCTTAAATTATCTTGGGCACACATTTGTGAGGCTCAGCATCACGCTTAGGAATGATTGCTCAAGGACAAGTGGTCCTATTGATTACCTTAGAATATCTGCGCATCCTAGAGAACAGAAGTGGGTGTAAGGCATATAAGCATTTGTTGAATTAGTAAAATGCTGGTTGAAATATTCAGCGTTAATCCCGTATATTACAGATTTTATACATTTTCTAGCTATGCCCTTTAGCATGAGCAGTCTTTCTGTATCCATCTATTCCTAACCACCTCTGGAAAATGGCATCTTCTGTTTGCAACCCCAGGTACAAAATTACTTTGGCATTTCTCTCTGCAGAAATACTTAAGAGTATGACCTTCCAATTTACTTCCCTTTGATCAGAATTTTTTATCCAGAACCAAGTCTTGAAGTTGCCTTTACACAAGCCTGTCATCATAATTTCCTATCATTGCTTTCTCAATTGAATGCATCTTCATTTCACTGTGACTTAATATTTAGAAATATGTGCACGGGTCATCTCAGTAAGTTATATAGTATTATCTTTGAAGGTGCTATATAAGTGGGAATGTTTTCAGGCAAACACAGGTTATCTTGAAGATTCTGAGCAACCTACTTACCATTTATGCTTATCCCAGCATAAGATATCATTAAAACCTCTTGTTGGGATCGAAACTCATTTTCAATTCCCTTCCCCAACAAGCAGGGTGATTTGTATTGAAAAATAAAATAAAACAACATCAGTGCTGGACAGTGTTGTGCTCCAAGAGTCAGTCACTGCAAGGTGAGGCTTTCCATCTGTTCTCAGTAACACACCTATTGCCCTCTTAACTAGTGCTTTCCTGTGTTAAGCAGGTGGATATAAACATGAAATTAGAAAGGAGGTTGTCATAAGAGACAAAAAACATTTGAGATATGCCTTGTAAGAGTAGAAGTAGGAAGAAAGTTACAGAAATCACACTTAATTCTTAACCAGTCTTTTCTAGGGCTTGTAGGAGAAGAGAAGTACTCACTGCCCCATCAATCTAACCTTCATATAACAGACCAGGTGTAACCTGGAAAGAGCTTCATGCTTTTCAATCAGATTTGTTGCACCACTGGGTCAGTTATTTTTGTACCAGTTCACATGGAACAGATGTGAGACAAATCTGAAAGCATTTCTAAATAAATGATAAAAGAAACTCCTATCATATTGGAGATTGGTTAAGTAGTACCAGTCTATAGCAAAAAATGTATCTCTACTAAGAAAAAAGTTGACCAAACCCACAGATTTAATTAAAAAAAAAAAATTTTTTTAAATGGTTGGAAATAAATATAGGTAAAGTCACAAGCATTTGCTATGTTAAAAAGATAAAAAGGGATATAGGATAGGGTTGTGTAAGGTGGGGGGGAGAACAACAAGGAAAAAAAAGGAAAAAAAAAAAAGTTGTTGTCACTAGTTAGCTGAAGCAGGGAACCGATAGAAAGATATCAGACAAATGTGTACAGTGAGAGAGAAAGCCTAAAACCAACTGAAGGGTGGGAGAATAAAGCACTGGTAGAGAAAAAGACAGAAAGGATTGAGTGAAGCATAGAAGCAAGAAAAGAGAAGAAACATCATTAGAAATATATCAAGGAGGAAGAGGGCCTACTCAGACAGTAGTCCCAAAAATTGTTATTACACTTTTTTATGCAGTTATTCCTCTTGGTTTGTTTAAGGTTGGAGAACAAATGAAAGAGACCATGCTTTAGGCTGGACAGACAAGCAAGTGCCAGTATAATTTGCTTTGGGAACAAAAGGAAATTGTTCATTATTTCACTTCATTTGTAGTCAGTTAACTTTGCTGTACCATTATTGAAATAAAAGAGTAGAAGTACTGCAACAAAGTATTAAAGGAAGAATAAAATATATTGAAAATGAACTCCCTTTGACACTATAATAGTATTTAATTGACATTAAATAGCTCCTTTGGAACCATTATGAGTATGATATGAATACAAATGTATGAAACATTTCCATCATATTGAATCAACAGCTCCTACAGATGAAGTTACATCATTGGAGCTATTAAGAGTTTCACTGTTGCAAGTGAATTCAGTGCTTATGAAAGTGCCAGGCTGACATTTCTGAAGACTGAGGTCTTACTGTGTGAAGCTTGTTTGACTTAGGAGTTCTGCTGACAGGAAGCATACTGCAGGAGCTGATCAGAGCTTTATGCAACTTGTCTAGCCTCTTGCTGCTAAAACTATACGCAGCCATCCACCAATGGACAAAGTGCAGGAAGAAATACTAACTGGGAATCCAAATGAGTGGATCTGTGCTATTGGTACAATATTGTACCAGCTTCTCTGTGTTTTCTGCAGCAATAAGACTTCCACCAATCATGCAAAAGTCTTTGTTATATTTTGGATGCAACTTTCTCAGGGGATGCAGAAGCCTGGGTGAGAGCATCATGAGTTCTTAGGGTTACTTTCTTCTCAACCTACTAATGATATTTGAACCCCCAGCTCTTTTCATCCAGTAGCATTGAACCTATTGCAAGTACTATTGCACCCTGTGCATAAGAAAGAATGGGCTGGAACATTTTCTCAAGAGTGCAAGACTTTGGGATGCAGAGAAACCTGTATGGAAACAAAACAAGTCTTCAGCTGAGCAAGCTGTTGGTGTTTGAGGTCTCTGTAATTCACAGTTAATTGCAGATACTGGAAGGCACTGCATGTCTTTGCTAAGCACATTATTGTGTGTGGTTCTCTGGATTTCTCCATAATTTGCTCACTAATAGGCTAATACATGTGGTACAACAGATTAAGGTATTAGATCTGTTAATTTTGGCAAGATATTTCCTTTCTAACAAGAGGATTAAGCCATACCCATCTACTGATCAGTCTAATAGAAAAGGGCTCTTTTATTTGTACTTTGTAACTTTTTGGAAGCCTACCGAATTTTACATTTAATTCTTAATTGGAGAAGAATACTTTAATAGAAGGCGTATCCACTTACGACAGTAAGCCTTTGGGAATTTTATCAATCCACACTGGATTTTTTTTAATGTATTTTGAATAATTACACAAGGTCTTGTTCTGAAACAAACGTGCAGATACAAAAGCAGCCTTTTGTGCAGTTCATCTATAGCAATAAATCCTTATTTAAGCATAGTTTGCTTGGATCTATAAGGTATTTTAGGGAGAGAAGTCATTTCTGCAGTAGCAGATGGAGGATTTCTTTATGTATGCTTTGATGCAAGGCAAGAGGTAAAATGAATTTGATGACCTGGATGAGATTGTCATGTCAACACTTATTATTTAGGAAAACCCTGAATCCTTGTGGATCTTTATAGACAAAGTTGTATTTATGGGGTCCTGACAGTTTAGGACTAGGCTTTTCAGAAAACAACAACAACAAAGCCACACTGAATAACAATGGAAGTTGCATACCAAGTCATTTTAGGTTAGCAATCTGGTCTGGAAGCCAACTTCAGAGAGAGCTTTTTGGAAAGTGTTCTCATGGTGGAAAAGGTGATAGTGAAGTAGTTTGTTAAAGAGAAAATATTCAGTGATGTGGAAGATAAGCGTGTTTTCATTATAATTGCAGAAAACAACTCCTATGAATATTTGGACTATTTTTTCCAAAAACAGTGTTTTCCAAAACAACTGCATTTGGAAAACTGCTGCAGGGTCATTTGAGGGGAAGGGGTGGCAGTGAGTTAAACTGCTGAAACCTTCATCCCAGGCCTTCAGTTACTCTTCAGAGCAAGTGCAGTCAGCGAAGAAACACTGAAGATGATTTATTTCTTTAATTTTCCAAACCTTGCGATAAGTGGAACTTAGATTATCTTTCTGTTAATTGATGAGGAGCCTGTTCACTGTTGCTAAGACCGGACACCAGAGTTTTAGGTAACAACAGTTAATTTTTGCAAGTTCCAGCCTTTGTATGTGGCATTCTATATGAAAAAAATGGATTCTTTGAGAACTAGAATGATGAAATAGTACTGTGGAGGAAAATGTGTATGGCTTTTGCAAAAAGTCATTAGTTTTGAAAAAAAATTGTGATTTCAGTAACAGCATTTTCTCTAATAAAGTGAGTATACACACAGAAAAAAACTGTTAAAAGGAGATATTCTCTCTTGCCGACTCATGTGCCATCTCACCAGCCAAACCCTTTTGCTCCCATGAAAACAGAGCCATGTGCCCTGGACCTCAGCGGTTTGCAGAATTCCCATTCCAACATAAGGAACGAGAGGCTGTAGAATTAATATGAAGTACAAGGACCCTCTGATTCAGTGGTTCCACACAGGGGAAACTTTCCATTCTTTATGATTCTTTATAAAGCCTAATAGCACAGTGAAAAATGGAAACATTTGAAAAATTAAATGGTTCCTTTCTGAATCAGTAAAGACAGCTTGCAGAGAGGGGAAAAAATCCAAGCTACAATAAAAATACTTATATTGCTAACTTCCACAGAAGTTGTATAACCTAAAAACTTTATACAGAACCCAGCTTACTTGCTGGGTAAAAAAGAACTATGCAGTAGCAATTCTGCATGTTTGCATGTCTGCTTTTTTGTTTTGCAGGCACCTAAGAAAACTGAGCTAAAAAATTTGTGATAAATCACAATGCAGGTCACCAATAGAAAGTGCCTTGGTGAGCAATATTAGAGAAACAGTCACTGTAGTATCTTGAACAAAGAATTAAAGTGTTTCATGGAGAAAAAAATAATCTATCATCCTTACTATATGCAGTTGATAATGACTGGGCTCCATATCATAAACCGGTGAGATCCTTTCATAATAATTTTATGTTATGTGAGCACTCATAATATACAATTATCAGAGATGCAGAATTGTCAAGGTTTTTCAAATTGTGAAGTAGTCACAAAAGTGATCAGCAGAGAAATAAATGCTTCTTCAATAAAGGCGTCTTCAATGATAAAGAACTGTCCTTAGCACACTGTTTAATTTCAGCCAGTGTCCGTGGAAAGTTTTGTCATTTTGTACTTTATGTGTGGATGCTGGGGAAATACAGCTTCCGGGGGAAGGGCTTTAGCCACTTGACCTCATGAAGAACAGCCAGGTGAATTGTCTGCTTTTTGCAAGCAGGCCATTTCATTTGCTCTGGGAACTTTACAACTATGTACAGCTGAAAATGTGGACACCTGGTTATGCTCTGTAAAATAAGCGCAATAAAGGGTACTCTCGCACATACACCTGCCAGCTTAGCTCCTCAGCCACCTTCCACGGCCCTTCCTCAGTGCCCTGTTACGCTGTCAGCAATGATGAGGAGCTGTTTTACTGTGCCATCTCTTAAGTACGAGAGTTCTTGAAAACAATAACGAGATAATACAGGCAGTCAGCTCTGAAGTAAGAGAAGCAAAAGTAGTCCTGACATCTTCATGTGAAGATACTAAATACAAATTTGTACAGTAAATACCGAGCTGAGGCTGTCAGGAGAGATTTTCCTGTGTGTTGAACACGTGTGCACAGTTGTCATCTGGCATGTTGGGTTCTGAGTAGAAAGCTTGATCTATCTCAAAGATGTTAAGGTTGTAAACCCCAGGACAAATGCACGTATAAATGCAACTTAAAATGCTCAAACAGGTGATGTGCAGACTAACTTTATGCAGTTCCAGATGTTTGTCAGATCCTTTAAGCAGCCTTCATCCATCCTTTTGCCATCTTGCCTGTGAACTCCTTGGGACAGGAGTACAACTTTGTGTCCTAGAAAGTCTCCTAACACATTATTTAATATATAGAATTCTTATGAGCTCTTCACTGTTTTGTTGGCTTTTTTGTTTTTGTTTTGCTGTTTTTTTTTCCCTCTAGCTAATCATGCAATCACTGTGTTTCCTAGCTTTTACATTACTATTTAATTCCAAAACATAGAGTTTGCTTTTAGCACTCTGTTTAGGTTTCACTTCTCAAAACACCAATCTGGAGTTCACTTAATTTGGGGGGAAGTCTTAATCAGCAGCTACTGTTGTCATTGCAAAGAGCAGAGAAGGGCTGTTAGAATAATGCCTAGCTGATTAAAAAAAGGCAATGTCATGTTTAAAAAAAAAAAAAAAAGCAGACCTGAAACAGGCCGAAAATTGAAATGAGAAAATTAATTTTAAAATGCTAGGTAGTGATAGTAGAGCCTTTTCAATTAGAATAATTTGTACATATTTTTAGACAGGTGCAAAAATGAAAATTAGTCTTAAGCAGTCCACCAAATAAACCCTAGTATATCGTAGGTCCTTCGATGTGATAAATAACCACCACTGGGTGCCACTGTTGAGTTTCAGAGCACTAGACCAGACAGGGTTACTGTGGCAGCCAGAATTTGTAGCTGGAAAGGAATATGCGGGTAGTAGTTGTGCAGCAGAAATAAATTATTTCTGCAGTTTTAGGGCTTGTGAAATAGAACCACAACCAAGATTTTCTTCTCAGTGTTTCACCAGATATTATTGTGTCTGACAGTAGAGCGTTGTGACAGATCCAACATACCCCTTTTCCCTGCCTCCCTGGCTTGCAGCACCGAGCAGAAGCGGCACTAAATGAGAGAGGACTATAAACTTTCTTTATTGCTATGAAGCATTTTATCTCATACTGCAGGCTTTTTGGCAAGCACATCTAGTCTGCCTGTAAGTCTTTCTAAGTAACATGTTTACTTGTTTGGAGTGGTGCTGAAGTATAGGAGACCTCCACATTTTGCATGGCTTTACGTCTCCTATTTTCTTGGTCAGCAGAGCGTAAATATATTTTGGATACAGCTTGCTGTGCTTAGAAAAATAGGAAAAACAAGTAATGGTGACTCACAATGTGACCGTTTTCTAACAAAAACTTATTTGAATGATTAATATGTTTCCAAATAGTTTTGATTTAGAGAGTAGATAATTAGAGATTTTCTAAGGAATCTGAATCTTAAACATATTAAAATAAAATTCAAGAAAAGTGCAACGCTGCACGAAACAAGACTTCTGTGTTGAGATAGGCACTTCATCCTCTCTTGTGCAGAACAGAAATGATGTGCATTCTGTTTTTATGGAATGTTTTGATGTTTTTCTTTCAGCCACAATTTAGAGAAGTTGGCAAGGCATTTGTGTATGATACACACGGCACATAGAGTTAAAAGTTTAGTTGAGTTCTGAGTATATATTTTGAAGTTAAGGACTGGAATTTGGATTTTAGGTTCTAATCTAAGTAAATCGCTTAAATATAGTTCTCTTGAATTCACGGACTTGAAGTTAACACATTTTACTGGCTTTTGCTGAAATGGGGCCTCACACACTGAAATACTTTTGATAAAGATTATGCTAATAGCTCTCATGGGGAATCTGCCAAGTGTAAACAAATCCTGGTTTTGAGCTATTGTAGACTCCACCTTAGAAGCAAAAATGTCTTGATTTCTAATTGGAAGGAGAAGTCTCTTTGTGACACAGATTTTATCCCATTACGTGAGTTGTGCAGCTGTGTGCACTTTCTGGACAATGATGTGCAAAGACAGAAAGTGAGTCATGATTTATAGGTTTTCTTTGAGTTTGATTCATTTCTAATAATGACTTGCTATCTCCTTATGGCAATATCCCTGCTTTGCTTTTTGGGTGGTTTTACTACTTATTCTAAAGATTATTCTTCACATTTCTCTAACAGAAAAGTTTTATTTAAGAACAAAATTTGTGGAAAATACTATGGTATAAACATCTTTTTCATAATTCAGTTTATCACTTCAACAAAATTATGGTAACCTTGAAAGTTAAATGGCATTATCTTTTCATGTATTTGTTGATCTAAAATGTATTTGTAGCAGGATTGCATACTAGATATCATCAGTTAAAAGAAAGTTTGAGAAATTCGTCATTGATCATCACTTTATCGTGTTACAAATAAAAAATGAAAACACTCCAGCTCCTGCTTGTATCTTGCGGTTGCATCTGGGGTAGGTCTGTTTTTTCAACTTTGGGCAAATCATTTCAGCTTTCTGAACAATTCACACATAACCTGATGAGTATGGGTAAATTGAGGGTAGCCTCAATGAAGTCTCTGGACACAGGTAATGTTTTTATTAACTGTATGACTGCTTCTAATCCTTTGCATGAAGACTTGCAATGCAGCTGTTGTCCACAGTAAGAGTGATGTTACTGACTTTGGAGGATGTCTTCCTGATTTGTGTTGCTTTAAGAGAGTTACGAGCATAGCTTGCTAGATAGACCTTGCAAAACTTTAGAAAACGCAAATAAGTGAGCAGTAATGCAGAGACCATAATCAGCTACACAGCTCAAAGTACCCAGGAGCCTTTTTATTAAAGGTATAGAATTTGCTGGTTACTTTAAAACCAGCACGTAAAGAATGGAAAGACCTTTCACGGAATTCCATTTTCCTTTAGTTTTCTCTCATTTTGTATTGTTACTGAAAATAGGGAGTTATATTAAAAAAAAAAGAAAAAAAAAGAAAAATCCCCAAACCCTTCTATTTTTACATCCTCACTAATTTTTAGGCTTAATTGCATTCAGTTTACAAGGTACACTTCTGTTATCATGACATTTGAATGTATTTCTTTTATATGTATTCCAGATTTGCATTTGTATTTTGCTCCATCCTTGCATAAAATACCTCACTGTGGTGCTCTGATTAATTGATTAATTTGCTTTGTAATGCAAATTAACTTCTCTTTGACATCCTTAGGTGAAAGTCACTATAGAATTTGTAAGTTCAGTTTATCAATTTAGGGGAAATCATGTAGAAAAGAAGCAGCAAACGGACAGTAAATCACAATATCATTTGCCTGGCTCTTACTGTCAGGATTTCAAAGAATAATGATCAGTCAAATAGAGTTGATTGTGCTTTGTCCTGCGGTGAGAAAGTTTCTAGCATCATTTACTTTTCAGTCAACTACCCCACTTAACCTCCAGCACCAATTTCCCCTGGTTACTAATCTGCAGAGTTAAGTGTTAATAATACGGTGTTACTGAATTAATTTTTTAGTACTGATAAATTCATTGTCGCCACAGTGCTTCATTCAAAGCAAGTCCGGGACCTGAGCTTCAGACTGTACTTTTAATCTTTAGGGCCTGAGATTCAATGTACAAATTTCCTAAAGACCATTCTTTTTTTTGTCATTTACAACTAGCTTAGTTAAATTTTTAAATTTGACCCACATGCATGTCTATATTTCAGCAATGCAGAATTCCCATTTTTCTCTTAGTAGTTGATTCAAATCTCATTTGTGTGTCAATTATAAATTGGCTTTTCTCTGATGAGATTTTGTCAAAGTAACTGAAGATGCACATCTTTCTCCCAAATTAAAAATCAAACAAACAAACAAAAAACTTAAATCCTGTTTTCTGAGTGGTGAGGTTTTATTTTCAGCTGCATTTGATTGGACGTGCAAGGTCTTCAAATGAGAAACAAAACAAATGTTAAAGAAAAAGCACAGAGAAAGTCTAGTATATACAGATGATGAGAGCACAGTCAGTTGGCATTGCACATCTGTTAGTAATAAATACTCCAAGTGATCTCTGCAGCAGCAGCGCTCTAGTGGAAGGCAGAGCAGGTCAAAGTGAAGTATGTACTATATTTCCTGGTGGAAGACGCAGTTTACTCATCTCAAAATAGTTGTTGACTGTTGTGGCAGAAACAGGAAAAATGAACTCTAGGTAGATGTGTAATTTCTAGAATGTTTTATTGCTGTGTTGTAGGAAATGAGTCTCATCTGGGCTCTTCTGAGCTCCTGATACAGGAGCATTACTTTTGGTAGGTGTGTTTGAACAGGGATGAAGGTTGGTCTCACATACAGTCACGGTCTGTGTTCGCTTTAGACTTCCTGTACTGTAGGCTGGTATTGTTCTGCTGAAATAAACCTTATTTGGATATCAGTTGGTACAACCATTGACTTTGACCAAAATAAATTGTCCAATTGCTAAAATGATGTAAACTACAGAAACAACGTTTATTTCTCCTTATTATGGACAGGAGTTGCACAAAGGATTAAAACATGGATACCTCTATCCTTAAAGATCAATGGCTATGAAAAATAAAGTCTGTACTTTATCTGCTCTGTAGAAATAGACTATTTCTGCTGAACTTTATTTTTTTGATTACTTCTGTGCTTGCTGAACTTCGTATGGCTTTTGTTTTTCAGAACTACAGTGGCTGAATAGCAGTTGTATTAAACTTTAGTGTTTAAAATACCTTTCGGAAATATGCATGATGGAAAGAGGTTTAAATGGTGTGAGGGCTGTCCATTTCATTTAGTTACAAAATCATTATGCTTTTTGAAAACTATTAAAGCAAAACACCCAAGACTTTCTAGTGGTCTTTTAATTTCTTTTTTGTCAACTGTTTATAGTTATTAATGTACCTGCTGTGTGATAAATGATGCTTAGATTCAAGGTAAGTCGGTTAAATCATGAACATATCCAAAAGCAATATTGTTAGAGGTAAAAATAGCATTATTGCAGAGGACATGTTTAAATTGGGTTTTTAGATGGGAACATTTAGAAAATTGAGGTTGTAATGTAATTTCCCTTGCACTGCAGAGATTCTGGAGAAGTAAGGTGTAGGGTTTTTTTGTTTTTTGTTTTTTTGTGATCTTCAGCAAATTCTGTGAGATGCGGTCGTTATTTGAGATATGACATGCTATCCGGTTTAGATTTGAATTTTGAAATCTCCAAAACCAATTCTAAGATTATGGCTAAGTAAACTATGAAGATAGAAGTCATCTCTGAAATTTAGGTGAAGGTACAAGTTCAGATGCTGAAGGCTCCCAAAAGCTGGAATTTCCTTCTGGAAACTGGTTCTGTATATATACATGAAACAGATCGTCTCTCATTATCACATGATGACTTTCAATGGACAAAAAATACAATTATTCAGTCACAGAGTTGGTAAAGAGTTTAGAGCTCTTATTTTCAAGCTTCCTGGCTCTTATTTATGGTATATGTGGACTGCATGTTCAGCCACACATGAGATAGCTGCCAGATGACACTTGAGGATTTCTGGCAGAGAGCTGCAGTTGCCATTGCACCACGCTCTGCAGAGGAGCAGGAGCAAGGACAGTTACTGAAGCCATTTTAATTACTGCCATTTTGAACGAGGGGTCTGTAGCAGGTAACCTGTGGTCTTTTTTGGGCCATCCAGTCTCTTACATGCCTTCTCTCCTGCCTGCTTGCTCTGGATCACAGTTTAGGACTTAGTTTATGGGATGCAATTTGCTGAGGAAGACACCCTTCCTCCTTGGGCAGGGTACAAGTTGTCTGGGGACCAGTGACCACATCAGATGGCTGATCTGCCATCCTAGGTGAGGGAGGGGAGGAAGGATGAGGAAGGGGAGCCTGGCTGGACTTGCTTTGAGAATGTTTCAAGGGATCAGGAGCCAAGCAGGATTTCTTCCTTCCATTGTGGGCAAAACGTTTGAAGAAAAAAAGGGCTCTCTCTTTTTCCATATGTCCATATTGTCATTAGGGAGCTTCAGTTAATTGCTGCTGGTGCAGAAGGCAGGAGTGATTGGCAGTGACAAAGCACGTGCACGGTACGTTGTCTTTCACTGCTGCTGCGGTGCACGCCACGCGCATGGCACGGTGCGTCTGGGGGAGGGAGGCCTGTGAGGGAGGCCGGTGGCTGACTGGGAGCTGTAAATCACTGTGACCCGATGGGGCCTTTGGGTAGGGCTGCTCCCTCGCCAAGCGCAAGATTCAAAGAGTCAAAGCAGCTTTGAAAGAGGTGTAGTAACTGGCAGGAGCTGATAAGAAAAGACTTCAGCTGGGAGAGACAGACCCCGTTGGAGTGCGTTGCAGATCTCCAGAGACAGGTGAGGTCCTGCGTTGCGCTCAGCCGCGGTTTCCCGAGCGCTCTGTCATGGCTGGACTTCTGCACCTTCTTCTGGCTGCGGTGAGGCCCTCCGGTGGCACGCAGGAAATCTTCTCAATTTGTTATACCTTGATGTTCAGAGTGACTCTCAACACTGAGTTACTAAATGGAAATTTGGTATTGTGTGTATGCATGCCTGAAACCAATGGTGTGTGGCAGTGGCGGAGAGGGAAATGGAAATTGAGCCAACCAACTGCTCGCTTACAGAACTGGGATAGGTTACATCTCCAGTCATTTTTTGATGAATTGAATGTTCTAAAGATAAATCATTTCCCAAACAAGAAAGAAATGCCTTAAACTGCATATTGTGGTTTCTAGATGTATTTTAGCCCACCCTCTCAATTACTTTTTAATCTGTGTCCAAACTCCAGTGCACCCCACTAATCTGTAGTGGTGTTACTAGCAGGTGGCTGCCAGTGAGCAAACCCTGAGTAGTAAAAATGGTTGCAATTGACAGTAAGCCCCACAGAGATGTGTTCATCAGAAACCTGAGGGCAGATTTAGTCACTTGAAACATATGGTCTATTGCTTTTGCCTGAACCAACCAACAAAAGGGGACTTACCTAATTAAAGATTTCTTTATATTTTCTTCATTCACTTTGCCTTTTCATTTTAAAATAATCAGTCCTTTATGCACTCAACAACAGAGTGGTCAAGGCTGAAATTTTAATAACACTCACAGAGAAAAGAGTTTTGTTTGGCATTGCCAATAGTTCAGGGTCTTAATCGTGTACTGTTACACTCAGACAAATGCTACAGTATTTCATTCAGTCTTGCCAAATGAAGTGTGTGTTTTTCAGTCTTGCAGTTGCTTCAATTTTTTGTTTATAGAATTAGCTGGGTGTTTTTTCATGTATGTGGTTCCTGTGTTGTTTATATGTGATGTATGCATTGTTGATAGATGCATTTGTTGTCGGATTAACAGACTATTCTCTTTGGGTTATGTTTGCATTTGGATAAGGTTAGCAGTCGACTCATTCTGTGGATAAGTCTTTTTCTGAGTGAAAAGTAGGGCTTAAGTGATGAGTGTTTCACAAGATGGTCCTTTGAGCAGAGTTGGATTTGATCAGCTGTGTTTTCACCCAACTTGCTTTTTCCTATCAGGGTGATAGAAGTATGAAATCTGCACTAAAAGTTTGCTTTATTCTAGTTAATCTCACCACATTTTCTGTTAAAAACCTTTTCTCTTGTCCTAGTTGAATCAACAGTGTTAAACGTTCTTAGAAAGAAAAAAATAAAATATTCTTCTCTCAGAAAATTAAGCTGCATTACATCAACCCAATATGATAACTTGGCTGAGCCGAGGCAGAAACCCATCAGTGTGGCTGTAGATGAGCCTTGATTTTGTCAGCAGGAATGCGGTAGGAGGTTAATAAAATCAATAACAATGACATCTGATGTAAATCACAGAATTAAAACTTAGAGCTGATTTTGTGGTCAAGGTGGAAAGAAGACGTGGTAAGGCAGGAACATCATAACCTGGAAAACCAAAGTGAATTTACTTTGTTGTGTGATTATCTCTTATATTGGTTGATTTCTAATATTGCCTATATGGTGTCCTATTAGAAGTTACCTTCCTGACTTAAAAGGTACAGATTACCTATACAGTACTTCTTCTCAGGGCTGACAGTGAGATCAGTAGGATTTAGAGGAGCTTCTGGGCTGCAGTAAACATGCTATTAGAGTAGGTTTTCCATTGAAGCTCACCCAAGGAGCAGATTGCCATAGCAGGGCTTCAGTGTGTAAAGAATCAGTGCCAAGCCCATCCCCAGGTCCCCCCACCCTCTCTTCCACCGAGCAGAGACGAGCAGAGTTACCACTCTGCACAGAGCACAAGCCAAGCATCCCCACACTGGATTCATGCCTGTGTACTTCATGCCAGTCACCACTGTCACTTGAAATTATCTGAAAATATGATTACTTTGCCAAATGCTTTGTCTGATTATTTTGTGCTTGTTTCTGTAACAAACAGACAAGATGCAACTGGCTAATTAAACCGGTTGTGGCTGACACCAAGCAGATTTTGTATGTCAGTTCTCCATGTATTTTCTGTGATCAGCAGTCTGATTGCAAGTGGGAGGCAGAAGTGTGTGTTTCCAGTTGCATGTTGCAGTAGAACAGTGCATAACTTTCCTCAGGAATACAAAATGGAGGGGGGCAGGGGAATGTTGAGATACTGTAGTTATTGTTGAATGGAAAATGGATCTTGGTGTCAGACAGGTTTATAATGACAGCAAATTTGCCTTTGCATTCCTGGGCTTGCCCTGGCTTGTAGCTGTGCTGTAGCTCCATGTGTGTGCTAGACTTCGTGCCTCTCACTTTCACTCTCATTTATAGTTGGTTTTACTTTGATCTCTATCAGATTTTATTTCCGTTTTAGTTTTGGAACCACTGGATTGACTGATCTTTGTGAGAGGGGGGAAGAGTTTTGAGGAATAGGTGATTTCTTACCATCTTAAGTGAAGGGTTTCTTGCTAAAAGACACCTCTATTAGTTGTTTTAGTGTCAGTTTTTTGAGACTTTTAATGTTTTTTTTTTTTTTTTTCCTGTAGGTAACTGACTTTAAAAAAGAAAAAGGTCTTATGGAAAGCTTTTAACAGCTGTTTCAATAAAAATAAAAATAAAAATCCCAACAACAAAAACTAATCTATTTTTTTCAAAAATTCTAAATGTAATAAGAATGTAAAAATAATAAGATAATGGATGTACTTGGACAATTAAGGACAGCATTAAAAATGTACCCTTGTGTATCAGCTTAGAAAGAAGAATCCAAACATGGTGATGAGGCACAAATGCAGTTTTCTAATGATATTAAAATACTTACAAGTGGTCATACAGCAGAGTCAAAATTTTTGAGCCCTCTGTTAGTTTGAGGTAAAAAGGTAAGAAAAGTACCTATCAGAATTAGCATTATTGCCTCATAAGGTATGATATGCTCAGATTATGGCATTGTAAGTAAGAAGGATTTGGGAAACTGTTAATTAAATTTTGCAAATCTTATATACCTATTTTCATGATGTTTCATGACAAAAATAAGATCTAAGATGGATCCATTTACGTGGTACATATTTTGTTTTGCTATATTATTACACAGTGTGTTTAAACCAACATAGTTATAGTAATGCAATGGCAATTGAGATATTTAATCCAGTATATGTCAGTTTTTCAGTTTATTTGATAGAAAGAAAGGGCTTTGTAAGAGCCAGTCTGTTCTTTTTATTTTTGTAGAAAAATCTTCAGCTCTATTATGTGGAATGGGTAGGAAAGAAAATGCTTTCCTCCAATGGGTGATCTTAAGCTCTGCATTTTAAAAATTGGTTTCCTACCCTTTGGAAACTTGATTTCTGAACGTAAGCATTTCTGAATACAAAAAAACCTATTTAATGAAAGATTTCTTTTGCTCAGGTTTTACTGCCTTAGTGTTCAGAGGCCACAGTTGTGTAACTTATATAGATAATTGAACAATCCTTTTTGTTTTTAATGAATATGGTCCTAGAGATCCTTCTCAGCTAAAAAGAATAATTCTATCAATTTGCAGTTCAAAATATTTGAAAATTTTCACATTAATTGCTGTCTGTGTACATTGCAATGGATTAATTCATCTGTTCTTTTCTCTTTAACGTGCAGATTTTCTTTCCTTGTACTTTCATTTCTCCTTCTTATGTATTTTCCATCACCTCATTTCAGTTCCCTGATACCCATTGAAACACAGTTTTTCCCCATTTTATTAACTCATCACCCATTTCTGATCCCTATTCTCTGCTGGGATTTGTGTCTCCTCATGTGTAGTCACTTCCAGACCTATCCTTCCCTCTCTGACCTACAATATTCTCACCAAAGCTGCTTATTTCTGCTTTTTCTTCCACTGATTATAGAAAGTCAGAAAACCATTCTTTTTCCCATTTGATGCAAAAGCTGATTTAATGTCAGAAAGCTGATATATAAGCATTAACCTTTTCTTTTTGTAATTTATTTTTTGCAAGTGAATGCTTGCAACTACAACCAAATGTTTGATTAAAATATAGTTTAAGTCCACTAACTAAAAACAGAACAAAAAAGTGATGCTTGAGTATTTGTCCTTTTTTTCCCCATCATCTCTTTAAGAAAGTGTCATGCATATGATTTTTCTGATTTGACATAAGATCACCTAATGTATTTATTCCAATATCAATTTTGTAAAATAAATAGATTAGATAAATTTGAAACTTCCTCAGTGACAGGTGACATGAATTGGAAGTTCCTGGCAGCAGTGGTTCCTGAAGGGAAACAAACTCCAAGAAGAGTGAGTAATCTAGAATTGGAACAAGGTGCCTCAAGTAAATGTCTTTTAAATATTTGTCTAACTGTAAGCAATAGTTGCTAAACTGCAGTGAGATTTACTTTATTTTACATAGCAGTAGATTATTTTCAACATTTCTATATAGCATAAAATTATTATTCTGTCTTGCAAGCCTTGTACTAATATTAGGATGTATTTGTGCAACAGAGAACTTAAAGAAATTTACTGAAAAGAAGAGGTTGATTCCCTTTGTAGTGCTGCCATTGTTTTCTACAGAACTTTATGCAAGCGATTTCTTTCTTTTTCCAGTATAATACTTTCAATGTACAGAGCAGGTTTTTCTAATGTATAGCTCTTTTTCAAAGCTATAAAAGGATTTATTAATCAGAGTCTTATTATTTTTCTGACTGTACCTGCATACAGATGATGTTATGGGAGGAGTCTGCAACTCAGGAGCTGAAGAAAAATCTCCCTTTGAAGAGGAGATAAAGAAATTGTCTGCCCTGATCACAAGTTTCTCTAGACTCTTTCCCTCTGCAGCTCTCTTATAAGACACCTACTCAGTTTGGCCAAGCTCATCTTTTATTATGAAAGTTTACGGTATTATTTGTATTTTTAAAAAATGCGTTGGTAACCCTGTTTTTCCCCCTCAAACAAGTTCAACAAAGGTGAAACTTCCATCTAATCAAGGCAGAAGACCTGAGCAGTTTTACTTACTGTAGTCTGAGGCAGCTCTTAATTAAGCTAACATATGAGTAGTTACTTCCACATAATGAAAGTTTTAATCAGTATGTCAGGTGCTATTACATAAAATACTTTGCAGAAATCCAGATATACAATAACCTTTATTAAACAGATCTGTAATATTGAAAGGGATTGTCCTGCCAGGATATAGGATCTTCTGTCAAAACAAACAAGCAAACAAAAAAAAACCACCTAGTTTTTGAGTCTGTTAACAAGATTGAAATCTAAAGAAAGAGGTGGCGTACTCAATTCATGTGAGAACATTTTTATTTTCTTGATCAAGTGCGCAGACAGTAAATGTTATATCATTCCAACCTCAAGATATTATTGCTTCACCTGTAACATCTCCTCTTTGCATGATTATAGCACTTTCTGACCATGATGAATTATATTTTTCAGTTCACTCATTCTGTACTCTTAATGCAGGTTGTGGTGGGGTGTTTGGAAAAATGTGTCCCAGCTAGAGAAAGGGTGTTCACTAATTGAATGTAGATAATTTGCCAGGTATTGACATCTTTTTGTTATCAGTACAGTTTGTGTACTGTGTTATAACCAGAAGCTATGAGAAGATTTTCTAGGCCTACCCACTCTGATGCTCATCGGTGCCTTTATGCTGTATGCAATGCCTATGTATAGGTTAGCAATGAATAGATGAGGGGACAAAGATGGCATGGGGCATAACACGCCTCTTTTAAATTAAGATTTAAAAGCAGCAAATGTTTGAATTTCTTATTGCTGTGTACTGATGAAAAGTCAACTATCCTAAGGCAAGTTTTTCCTCAACTCAGCCATGGCATTTTATTATTTAGAAAACCCATCCTCTGGAATTCCTCATAACAAGCTCTCGTCTGCACTGCTCTGTCCGTGGATTTTTGTTGGTCGTGACCAAAACACAGGCGAGCTGGAGCGGTGACTGTCGGTACCATTTTCAGCTGGGCCAGTGGAGTACCATGTGACTGCTGCTTTCTTCTGTTGATAAGCAGAAACAGTGAAAAAAGATTTGGCTTTTCAGTGGTGTTGAGAGGTATTTTGGAAAGCATGGTTTTATAAGGGGAGGGAGGGGGAATTGTACTTCTCAAAGGCTGTGCATTTTTTTAGCCCAACTTTTTCCTTTTGGAAGAAGAATTTGGCTGTGTTTTTCATAATGTGCTTCCATGAACACTCAACTCATTCACAGAATAAAAAGATAAAATGAGTAAAGCATGCTCATGAAGGTAAGGATAGCGTACAGTCTGAGAGCTGTGGCAAACCTAATTGCACATCGCTGAAATGCTTATTTTCAATGAATGTGCATTATATCACCAAATGTACCATCTACAGAAGTAATTCTTTAGCTAATGTTTCATGATAAAACTTCAGAGGTTTAGCAACAGCCGTCAAATTACCAATGCGTTTTACTGATACTTTAAAGTGATAATCTATAGAAATTGATAAAAGCAGCAATGGGAAAACCATCAAATATTTACACCGAATATATTATAGCCGAATTCCTGTTTATTTCAAATTTAAAATGAGAATATTTTGCGTGATCTAAATTACTATGGGTCTGTGTGTTGTCAGTGAAGAAGAAAGTTATTCATGCATTTCTCTTATTTGGGATTAAATAATTATTCTGAAACCATTTTCATGAGCTTCACGTTGCAAAGATACTAAAATCAAATCAATCCATGTGTAGTGACAAGGATTTTACATCATGAAAACTCTGGTTTCTTTTATGCTTCTGGGAGCTGATGGAAAATAATCTTTTGGAAAATCAAACAAATAGTAAAACAACAGGGACTGGGAGGGGATCCTCAAGAGTAGTCTGATTAAAACTCCCATTATTCTCCAGCAAGTCTGCGTGTCTGTTTTTTGTCAGAGGGCTACAAGCACATTCAATTTAATGTTCCTTCTGCCAAATGTAATCATTTAATTTTCTCGTAAATAAACTGTGATTAGCTATCACCAGCCTTAGTCAAACCAATCAAACACAGTTCTATGAAGTTGTCTCCAGGTTCTTTGTTGTTTGATCCTACAGTTCCTTTAATAAAATTTAGAGAAAGGTGGTGGTTTGCAATTTTATTTTGCGGATTAAATTGTGAGCGCTTTTTCCCTATGAAGTGTTTTCTTCATGTAAAAAGTACAATACAGGATAAAGTATTTTTATATGTTCGACTAGACAAAGTGGTAGTGCAAGATTTCTCGGTTCCTTCTTGTATCTTTTTTTGGTTATTGCATATGTAAATCTATTGTTTTGCAGTAAAACAGCATGTCTTCTTTAATTGTTTACAGCCAGTTTGAGGGCTTGCAAGCCAGAGACATGCTAGCACTTTGGACAAGGGATCTTTTTCCTGTTCCAATCGTTGTGGTATTGAAAAACATACATAATATATACATATGAATATATATAAAAAATAATATGACAGGTCGTTGTAAAATTCTCTTTGAACTGGGGAGAAAGGTAGTGCTTTTACCATGGGAAAAATGCCAATTTAATATTAACAATTCAGCCTATATATATTTTATAACCACAATATAATTGTCATCCCATTCAAGCATGCAAAGCTCTGCTGTAATCCAGAGGGGTCTTAGCTGGCTGGGGTCTCAGATGAGATTCTAGGGAGATATTGAAACAGGTGAGTTCTCATCTAATTTTGGTCTCATCTGGTTTCAGTCTTCCGCTGTTGCCAGTTTGATTTGCATTCAGTTTTCATTTGAATTTATCTCTAGTCAGAAAAAAACATAGTACAGTGATATATAGAGAAATATATTTGCTCATTTGCCCAAATGGGCTTTGTACTTTTACTTGCTCTTCATACAGCACAAGTATTTTTTGAAAATAGTAAAGCCTTTTAAAATGCCCAGAGACAAGTATGAATACAGAATTTCATCTTTGTCTCTTATTAATGGTAGAATTTAGGGCATATCTACCAGGTATTTTCTTATGTGAATGGAGTTCATGTTAAGTGCATGATTTCTTTCCAAGACCTGTGTATTCATCTGGAAATTACATTGATATGATGGTCTTATCCTTAACATTGAAATATTTGTCATTTTAATAATTGTCTTTCTATCCCACAGGCTATCAGTGTATACATATGGTAATTGTTGGGGCAGTGAAGTTGTCACAGAACTTATAAATAAATAAATAAATATCAACGGTGTAGGAAATGACTGAAATAGGTGAAGTTGATGTTCAAGCAGCTAAATCAGGAAAATGGCTGCTGGGGAAAAATGTGTCTCTAGTGAGGGGCACTTTTTTTTTTTTTTGGCAATTGGCTTATTATATGACTCTCTACAATTCTTTTAGTACAAGAATGTAGTTAAATTCGTATTTTGCCTGGGGAAAAAAAAATGGAGATGCTATTTCCAAGCCCAGTATTTAGGTGAAACTTCTAAGTCTGAGACTTCCGATTCAAAAATTAGTAAGAGAACTGTGAGACATATAAAAAACATTTATTGCAGACATTTTTCTCCAAAAAAGAATTTTAAAGTAGGAATATCCTTCCTAAAACAGGGTCTTGGAAAAAGGGAGTGAACAGCAAAATGTGTTTTCTTTATAGGCAAGTGATATTTTTAGAGTAGCAATGGAGAATCCCTCTGTACAGCATTTTTCACCGTGATTCCAGCTCAGTGCTGAGACAGGGAGGAGAGAATCTTATTCTGCCTAGGGTGGTGATCATCTTCTGGGAGTTAATGAACGAGGGCTTGCTGTACTGATGTTGGCTACCATCTGAATACAGAATTAACTTAACTCAGTGAGAAATAAAAATCTGGGAAGAACTGTCAATAGAGTTATCTGGAAGAGGAAAGTCTCCCATTATTTTTTTTCTGGTTAAGTTATCTTTGGGCTGAACACACGTTTGTGTGTATCCACTCTGAATTTCAAAAGGAATAATGGTCAGCAACTTTTTCAGTGCTGTAAAGAGTGGGGGAAGTAAGCTGACTGTGACATGACTTTTTTTTTCCTTCATTTAAAATTTGAATATATGTTTTTAAAAAGGGTTATGAATACGCACGTTCCTTACTTGAAATGTTTGAGTGGCCAGTTTGTTACCCAGATGTGTTTGTGACATGATCATCTGGAACTGGTCCAGATGGTTTTCAGCCCATGACACAGCTAGCACTGGAGCATGCTTCAGGTGCTTTGAGATTTCTTTTAAGAATAACTGTTTTATAAAAGTCAGCCAGCTGTGCAACACTTGGTTGATTGCACCTAAAAATCATTCTGAAGTGTTTGATCATGCTTTCCACCTTTATTCTAGATATTAATATTTTTAATATTCTTACTGTCTGTGTGTGTGTAATGAATGCGTGACTGACTGTAGCTTGTTTCTGGATGTAAGCCTTTATGATGAAAAACTGGTGATACTAATTCTTGGACCTATAATATCCTGTAAGCCATAGGGGCATGAAGTTTATAGCATATGATATTTTAATTTAATGTAACACAAGAGCAAATGTTTCTGTTGCCAAAAGATGCAAAAAGTGATGAAAATCATTCTCCAAAAAAAAAAAAATTTTTGTAAACAAAAGGTTTTAGAAACCATTGCAGTATCTGTAGGAAACTTCCTTTTAATATGCTCTGTGCGTGTAGTCTATACAGAAGGTGCTCTGAGAAATTTTCTTGTGGCCCAAAACAGTGTATTCCTTTGACCTGTTTTACACGTGTATTTATGTTGATACCAGCTCCACCCAGTCAGTTCACAAGACTTTAAAAAGCGCATGTCATGAAACTTTGACTCCACCCAGCTTCAAACATTCATCTCAATCCATTCTCAATCAATACATCTAGTATTTCAGTTAAAACAAGCAAAACAGTCTCTTTTTTTCTATGAAAAAAAGTTTTACTGACTAACCACTAGAAAGTGACTGAGGTTAGAGTACAAAGAAGGAGATTCTGTTTTATTTTTGCAAGCTAAATAGAATATAAAAATAAAACAGAATAATAGGTTATTTTCTGTTGTATTTCTAAGAAAAATTACAAATTTTTCATTCACGTAAACTATGAACTACACAGTTCATAGTTTAGCTATGAACTACAGTCCTAGATCAAATCCAAGTCCTAGGTTTATCACCTGAACTGTACTGAAGCTTCTTAGTCATGTTAGTTCTGTGCAGGTTGTCTGAACCAGGGGGAACCTCCCTGTCTGTATAGATGTGTGCAGTGCCCTTCTTGGAGTGACTGAATGCTGGACCTTTTTTCATCAAGTGTTGAAAATTTGAGTTTGTTTGTTTTTTTAAACATATATTTTAATGCTTTTAGTTCATTCTCAGAAATGTTGATTCTTTCAGAATTTATCAGGAAAATTCAACAATTGTTTCAGAGAAGCTTTTTTTGTGCAACAGAAGATTGGGAGAGAGTTGATTGAGAGAGATTTTGTGATGTAAGGGAAGTTATCCACCCAGCCTTTCCAAAAGTCACTTAAGTTAGGGTGTCTGAGTGCTCCCACTGAAACTTCATGCTAGAAATTAAATGTGTTTAAGTGCTTCTCTGGAGCAAGGAAATAAGCTCAGAGGCTTACAAGATCAGCCTTGGAGGAGAAGTGCCAGTTTCGATGACTCTGTTAGGCCTTCTCTGAAAATCAAGACTATTATTCAGATGCTTAAAAAGGCATTTTTTTGGTGTTTCAGGTAAACAATTTTGAAACCATCATTTTGGGACTTTAGGTGATGTTGCATATTTGAAGAAGATATTTATGTAATTCCTGTAGGGTCAGTCACTAAGGAAGAGTATTTAAGGACCAATGAAAAATTCACATAGGCCATAGAATATCCAAATGATTATGCAAATTCTCTTTTCAGCATTGGAGCAGTTACAGTATTAAAAAAAAAAAATAGAATTTTTATGAATGTTTTGGAAAAATCATCTCATCTTACTAGTCTGAAGTTACTTGTGATGTTGTGCAATCTAACAGCTGTTCAGAGTTTTAAAATGGTTTGAAATGACAGCAGTCCTCTTTTGCTAGAGCATCCACAAGTGTACTAAAGTACCACAGGATCTGTGTTTACAGAATGTAGGTGCAAAAAATGCAGACAATTAGGAAAATGCAGAGGGAGATGAAACAGTAGGCAGCAACACACTTCATGTATGTTTTATTTATAGCTGTGAAACCTGTGTTTACTTAGAGCTAAAGGTGGTGCATAGGCAGACAAACAAAACTGTTGAAGTACAAAACAGCTAGTGTAAAAAGAGAAGAAAAAACAACCATGAGCCTTTTGTTCTCTGTGCAGTTGCAGTCTGCTTTCTTAAACTTGTTACTTGGTTTATGGAGGGGCTGTGACTGACGTGAAGGACGAAGGGAGTCTGATTGTACCACCCTGCAACACCTAAGGAAATCTAATATCATCAGTGAGGGAGTTTTGTGTGGTTTAAGTGCGTAGCCTTACAGCATGGTGTATAGGCTGTAGGTCAGATGATAGCTCTCGTGAATCCATCTCAACCTTTGCATTTTTATTGGATTCCGAAACTTCAGAGAGGACAAATTAAATCTCAGAAAATGGTCTTACAGTTGGGGAATTAATTCATTCTGTGGCTTGGAACAATCTCTGAGGCTACAGGGTCACAGCAGAGACGAAGAGTGAAGGTGAGGATTTGCAGATGGGATTGGATTCCACCCCTCCCTTCGCCCTGGGCTGCCGCGTGCTGCTGGCCAGGCCCCGCAGATGCCCACCTCTTGTGGGATCTGCTCTGCTCAGAGGAGAGAGGAGTGGGATGGAAGGTCCCATTAAAGTTGCAGGTCTCTACTATCCTTTAAATTTTAGTCTTCGTTCCACTTAGAGAGACTTGTCCATTTTAGCTGCAGGCTTTCTAAGTGTGCTAAAAAGTCGAGAAGGCCATAGCATGAAGTCTGCTTTGGAGTGGCCTGAATACTGTGGCCCGAATCTCTGCCTCTCAGGAGGGTCTTCATAGAGTGCTTGTCAGGAAAGCTCTGAGGGTGAAGAACTGGTTTCTTTCAAGAGGCATCTTACCTCTAAGTATATGCACGTACTCAGATTCCCTCTCTGCTGTAGCAAGGAAGTTTGATCATCTCACCAGATGGCCAGAAGTCTTGAAACATTGATTTAATTAGCTGAAATCCTACCACGAGATGGCAGCTTTTGTGGTTATAGCAGTGAGGAGATCAGAGTGTTTCAGGGGCAGTGTTGTCCTTCTAAAACTGAGTTAGGCAAATGTTGGATCATGTAGGGGTTACTTCAACATCTGTGGTGGGCTGGGGGAGGGAAGAGTAGGTGCTGAACTGGTATGGGGATTGGAGTGCAGAAAGTCTTCAGAGTGCTGGTGATCCTCCTCCTGAGAGGATGGTCGAGGTTATGCTGAGCGGTTGGGCAGCAGCAGTTGCAGTGGCTGGAAGTCAGTGTGGGTTCTAAAAATTCTGGAAGTTTGGAAAGGAGTTGGGTGTGAAAAACATATTCAGTGCTTTGTGCCTTTTAGTCCAGCTGTAATTAGGTGAGTGGTACGGTATGATACCGGATAAAACCAGGATGTTATCCTATTCGCATCTGTTCATGTACCTTCTCTTTCTGAAAAGCTGTGAAAGGAAAGGGAATAGATAGCACGTAGATATGCTGTCCTGCTGGAAATACAGGAGCAGCAGAAAGGCAACACAGTAAGTTGTGTTCTTCATGTATCATTAAGTCACTGTTGGATACTTGTTGGACATTAACCTAGAGAAAAAAACGGAGCCTCTGCTTTGGAATAGAAGTATAGTCCCATGACTAATTCTTATTTCATTTTCAACCTCCTCTGAGAAACCTTTGTCCTGTTTACATACTTGTTCTTCACAAGGAAGTTTTAAGACTTAGATACTCTCAGTTATGTACAGTGAACTTAAAAAATGTTTTTGCTTTATTCTCATTCTAATCTAATTAGAGCTGCTTCATTTTATTGAATCATTAAAACCTCTCCTTTTTCTGAAATCTGCAGCTCCATATACTGGGACAGCTGCAACATACGGAAAAGTTATAGGTTATTTTTTAAATAAGTTTCTCTTGAGGAAATACTACAATAAGGCTTTGACAGAGGTTTTTGAAAAATAGGTGCAAATGATATTTTACAAATGTTTGTCTTGTAGTGATACCACTTTTGGTAGGTCCTTTCCAATAACAAATAAATACAGATATGGTGTTAGCTAGGCTTCAGAAAAAAAATCTCATTTTTTGTAACCGACTGTTTTGCTGTAAAGTGCTTTCTCCAATCTTTTCCTTTGCCTCTGTCTCTGATTTAGCTTTTGCTTCCTCTTTTTTTTTGTCTCCCTATGGTGCAATTTACTGTATCAATCAAAATAGGATAAAAAGGTCAATAGTCTTCAAATGTTTTCATAAAAAAGGGGAAAAAATGAAACTATGATATAATCAGCTCACACGTGGTATTTCATTTATAACCTTTATTCTTTGGATTATAGCTCTAAGTGAGATGAGTTGCTTCTAAAGCACAGATGATGAGACCAGACCTCAAACTTTAGAGCACAGGGAGGAGAAAACTGTTTATGTATAGATCCTAGATCTTTCTTTAGGACGTAAAGGAGCCTGTGTGACTGATTTCCGTGACTCATTTGAGTACTTCATTTAGAAAGCAGGGAATGTTGTTTTCAGATATGGAAATTTATTTTCCTTTCACCTGTCATAATACTGAATGATTATCTGAACAATTATACTGGGCTTTATTGGGCTTCAGGTAAATTTTGCTTCACTGGAGAGGATTGCTTTCATGGAGATTTTGTTGTGGATTTGTTTTTGTTTTGTTTTTATTGTGGGAACTCTTGTAATTCTCAGAAATTATTTTTTTGATCAGCACAGAATTGTTACGGTAGGAAGGCATCCCTGCAGATTGTCTATTCCAACCGTTTCTTAAACGGGATCAGCTGGTTGTTCAGGACTTTGTCCTGCTGGGTTCCAAGTATCTCCAAGGATGGAGACTGTGGGCAACCTGCTCCTGTATTTTGCCACCCTCACAGTAAAACAGGCTTTTTTTATATTTAAGTGCTATCTCCTGCATTTTAGTTTGTCTGTTGTGCTTTCACTGGTTATCACTGGCTCTGCCTTCTTCGCTCACCCCCACCAGCCGCTTGTGCACGTTGATAATATCCCCCTTTGAGCTTTATCTTCAAACTAAATAATCCCAGCTCTCATTCTCTCCTCATATGTCAGATGTGCCAATCCTTTGATCACAGATGCGTCTGTAATTTACTGATTTTGGTGACGAAATTTCATACATGGAGATTATTCAAGTGAGCAGAAATCACCTTTGAGAGTTGAAAGCCTGGATCAGTCTTGGCTACTACGTAGGTGATCAGGGCACTTTAGATGTATTACTTTTGAGGCAGGTTGTTAGACCTGTAAAATGGAAGAGGGTAAGAATTAATCCAGTTTGTAAGAAATGATGAGGAAAAAAGAATTCCAAATCTCATGTCAAGGATTCTGTTTTCCAAAGTGTAAGAAGTGCTGAAAGGTAACTACAGAAAGCTGGAGAGAAAGGAGGAGAGAGAATGGACTTGGTCTTTCAAAAGTAAACTCCACGAAGGTGCTGAAGGCAGCAGTTCTTTCCTGTGACTCTTCTATTGGTTGTTCCTTTCATTGATTCCCTTCTGTAGTACTGTGGGACTCAGGTTATTAACAGCGATAGATATGCAAAACTCTGCTAATTACTTGGAACTGTTTTCCTGACTCTGGTAGAATTTGAAGTAAAGTAAAAGAAAAACATTCTTCAGGATTGATGGATTTAATTTTCCCTGATATGTCTCTAGAGACAGAAACCTTTATATTAAGTTTTAAATCTTTGCAGGTTGAGTTTGTTTAAATAAAGCATAATATTATATCTTGTACCTGGGAAAACAGTTATTTATGAAACCAAGAACATGTTTTTGTAGATTATGTAGATGAACGATTTTCTTTCTTTTGAAAATAGTGTTTATGATTACCATAGGAAGATGAGACTCTTGAAAAGAATAACTTGAAATAAACGAAAATATCCTTTCTGACTTTCAAATTCAATGTAGATATGCTTTGGAATGCATTAAATGTATTCTAAAATTAATATAATAATGTAATTTTCTTATATATTAGAAGCCGGCATTGTTTTAGGTTTTTGGTGTTGGTTTTTTTGTGATCTTTTTGTGTGTGTGTATCTTGTAATTAGGCTGTTTAAATGATAAAGAAGTCAGGTGTTGACAGGCGAAATGACTTAGAACAAACTTAAGTACTTGATTTTATGCATCATATTGGATTATGTTAGCCTGAAACTCTAAAACGCTAGTTTCTAGATCAGGTTTAAATTTACTTTTACCCCAAATACATTTGGGTTTGTTCATGTTGTTTTATACCAACTCCAGAGGAGCAGTAGAACATAGATTTTAAAACAGCATTTCAATCGTACAATCTTTAAAAAGTTCATTAAGCATATAAAAGGAAATGACAGCAATATGCATCTTCCTTAATGTTATTTTTAATACTTCAGATGATGAACCCTTGTGCTACCTTTATGTTGGTAGCACTGCTGTATCAATCTCTATTGCATCTTTTTTTTATTATTTTATGTCAATTCAAATGAAACTATTTCACTGTAAATCCCATGTGCTTAATGGGATTGCTTAATGACTGTTCATTACAAAATAGATTGAAAGGGACACCAGATTTAAGTGCAATTGATGTTTCCTTCCTTATAAATCTTGAACTCAAGATCTTATGAGATAAATTAAAAGAGTATTTTATGTACAACTACATGCATCCCCTCACTTGCTTTAAGCTGGTTATCTTTTCAGGTTTTTTAAAAGACTATTCTCACCATGTTTTGAGAAGCTTTCTTCCCCACTAAGCAATTGGGAGGAACGTACTGGGGCTGTAGAACTGTGTTTTCGTAGCTATTCGAGTTAGCATCATAAAGCATTATTATGTTACCAAATCTTATCCTTTCTCTGTAGAAATGGAGTAGCATAGCTCTAAAAATATTTTTGTTTTACTGTATTTCAGAACATAAGCATTACTTTGCATGTGAAATATAGATCATCTTCAATGGGGTAGATTCAAAATTAAAGTTACCTTGTATGTTGGGTGATTTAAAGAGGTCCTTTAGGTGGTGGTGGTGATGAAGGGGAGTAAAGGGATAGGTACTTCCAACAGTAAGAGCCAACAGATATAAGCGATAAGCAGAACTTGATCAGGATATTTTTCAGAGGGTTTTCTTCTGTTTAGAAACACACTTCTTTGGTAAAAATAAATAAAATTGATGAGCATCTCATTTCTAATAAATTTGAAAGGCAGTAAAAAACCTGAAAGGAAAAGCCTATTTGGTATTATTGGAAGAAGCAAGTCAGATCTTTTTTTTTTTTTTTTTTTTTTATCTGATATTTAAAGGAACTTAAAGAGATTCATGTTTCATTGCAGGGCTGGTCTTACTTTCAAATAATTGATTTCTATATAAATTGAGTGATTTAGCATAAGGGGAGTAATACCAGTAAGTAGCAATGGTGTGAAAATAGCAAGTACAGCAATACGTTATTTAGAATAGGCTATAACAAAGGCAGTGAGGAAACATCCAAGCTAACATTGGATTAGCTAACTCATACCTAATAAAATAATTGCTTTATCATTAAATCCAACTCTGGCTGCCAAATTCTACCAAAAAGCTCAGTAAATACATGGGTAGTACTCTGTGATGAGCTGTATGCTATTGTGCCATGATATAAACAATATTTCAATAAGCAAGTATAACATTGCATTTAAATGACAGAACCTTCAGCTTTCAACATGTTTATAGAATTGAATGAGTTCTCAAAATGTTGAAGGGTGAGACTGAGGTGGGTTATCATGCTGGTGGTTGTCCTGACAGTGAAGTGTAACTGATTTGTATCGTATAAAGGTACTATGGCCTTGACTTGTTGAAGACTGGGTCAAATGTGGAACTGTTTTGTTTTCAGAGTGGTTTTTGGGCATCCAGAGTGTACAGCTGATCCTTATAACTGCAGGAGCCCCAGGCTGTTCTGTTGGCAGCTGTGTTGATGGGATGCTGTGCTCAACAGGCAGCCCCTGAAGACTGCTCTGCTTGGCTGTGTGCTTGTGTCGCAGCCTGCCCAGGTGGAAAATTGCACAGGTGTCACAGGGACCAGGCTTCCTCCAGCACCTCCTGTTTCTCTCCAGATTTTCTCCAAGCTGAACTGGAGAGTCTTGCCTCTGAGACTCTCTGGGTCTACTAGTATTAAGACTCTAAAAAAGGAGGAGGAATGGTAAAGGTCTTGTAGCTGAAATGGTGAAGGTACCTGTCTTAGAAGACATACCTGCGCTGGCCTTTGCATGTGTATTGTTTAGCTGATATCCGCAATGTCTGCATTTATTAGCCAGCCTCAAAGATCATTCAGACAAGGCTTTCCTCCCTTCCTATCATTCTGTACTTCAAATGATGAGGAGCTTTTTCATCACTGTGGAAATAAAAGATACTTTTATATCCTGTTTGTGGAAAGGAGCTTATATTATGCATGACAGTGGACTGGAATGCCAAGCTTTGATTTGTTGTTGCTTGATGTTAATATTCAAAAAGTTAAATAATAAATAAAAAAAGGCAATGTACTGACTTTTCCTTATACGCAATGTTTAGACTGCAAAATTTCTGCTTTCTGCAGAAAATGACAAAGATATATCTTTATATTACCAGTATACCTTTAATACTTACATTACCACCGTTATTGCATGCTTTTCAATTATTTATCCTCACAGTGTTCCAGCTGAGGTAAAGGCTATGCTGATCTTACGATGCTGCTATTACAGAAGCAGACTGAGTGGTAATGCTGTTACATGCCTGGCTGAAGTTCATGCAGGAGGAATCGGCGTGGCTCCTGGAACAGAGCTGTTTAGCAGATGTTCTCTGCTCTCTTCCTCATAAAGGATTTATATTTGGTCTTCAGTATTTATTTTCTTTGAAATAAGAATGAATAAGATCAGAATGACCTGTTCTGCTCTTTTAGTGTGTATCTGATGAGAAAAATTTGCTAGCACTTTGTAGAAGCAGTACAAGCTGTGTAGCTATTATTTCACCTGAATTCATAAGGGAATTATCAGAATCAAGTAGCTGAGCTCAGTTGATTTATGAATAGCAGTTCAAGAGAAGCAAATGTATATCTCAAATTTCATAGGGACATCTTATCAGAGACTAATTCTAATCTACAAAATGATCCTAAATGGAACTTAATGACTTTTCTGATTATCATCCTCAGCTGCCATTATTTTGAAAATGGAATTAAGCAAGCGTTGTATATGTATGACCGGTATTTTCTGGCAGCAAGCACGTCAGATCAGTGCTACCTGTTGGAGTTAACACTATGTAGTAGCATTCCTTTTCATGAAGACTTTTTGTTGTTGCATTCGGCAGGATGTGGCAGGGCATGGGTGAATTTTCATGCAACTTCTTACTTTTAAAAACAGCATTGAGAGGAGATGCAAATTGTCAGCTGTAAGCCATAATGTAGCAAGTCTTTTGTGAACGTTGTTCTCTTCGGTGAATAATTATTTTTCGTGTAGCTTTTATTTATTTGCTTGAATTTAAGCACTTTACGTGCCTTAGTGTTTGAGTTTGCCATTTTGCAGAGCTGAACTGCTCAGAAGGACTTAATAGTCTTGTAATGCTAACCTAGGTGTTAGTATTGACACAAATCTTGGCAGCTCCCCTGTCTCCAATAACGTTTCCATTTCTGCTGCTCTTCTTACAGAAGCTGCAGAAAACCCAACAGATTACAATGTTTCTGCCAATGAATAGCCATGGAATGTCAAGCTCTGGATTCCTGTGCGTTAGCACGTAGCTGGCAGTGACGGTTGTCACAGCCAGAGAGCTGCTTTGCGTGTTGTGGACATAGAGCAACATAAACTTGCCCCTGCTTGCTGCATTTCATTTGTTTTGGGTATCTAGCATACTTGAAGGTAATATATTGAAAACAGCTTTACAGCTATTGAAATCAGAAATAAACACTGTGCTTTCATCTCTGCCATGCATTTTTGAAAACCACTTGCCACCCTTATTAGAAATGTTTTGTATTAACAGTATTTATTGTATTGAATCATTCTTATTTTAAACCAGTAGATATATACAATTCTTCAAAATAATGTATAGTTTGTTTTCATCAGCATGACTCCAACTATTTCGGTTATTTTGTGTTAATTAAGACTTGTTAAGAAACTGAGTTGTTATTTTTTAAATACAAGCTGAGCAAGCTTTATCCTGACTTTTCTAGTGTCATAACATCGTTGGGCTTTGGTGTGGTTCAGTTCCTTGCTCTGAAGGAAATCTGTTTTTAAGAAGCTTGGAAATTTGTCCTGTATAGAAAATAACTTCAAGTATATAATATTGTTACAGAAGGACTTGGTTTGGTGTAAACAAACCCTCCACAACCAATGGGCAGTGATGAAGTGCAAAAAGGGGTCACAAAAAGTAATGAAGTAATAATTTTTAAAGATTCTTGAACAGCAAAAAATCTAGCTTGAGCTGAATTCATAGCATAGAATTGTGTTACTGTTCACAGTTAATAAATTGACATTCCTTGTTTTCCGTTGGAAAAGTTTCAATTTTCTATAAATACAGAAGAATGTCACTAACAGGTCACTAACAGGTGTCACTAACAGAATGTCACTATCAGGTACTGTCAGTAGTCAAATGGTATTGCTTGCAGTTAGTACACATCCTGTAGTCTGGAACACATTCACCCAAACTCTGCTAAATTACAAATACACCGTGCGTTAGTGAAACTTAGTAAGCTTGCATTAACCATTAGTCAGCAAAAATACCAGAATTACAAGTATTTTTTAATGATGTGGGCTCTTTTAACCAGCAAGAAATTAAGAAGGCTTCTGATCAAGATTTCACAGTGGAACAAAGAAGGGAGGTTTTTTGCCTTGTTCTCCTAAATATTTTTGTAAAACATATGTTGTGGCTTTTTGTTGTTGTTGTTGTTTTGTTTTGTTCTTATTTTGTTAGACATATTTCAGCTTCAATTAAATTTCCTTATTTAGTGTAGTGAGGGTCTTGCCATACGGCTCCTGTGCAAGTCACCTGAATTGTATTTTATATGGATGATGATGTGACTTTTTTTTTTTTCCCTTTAGAGTGGTCCAGAGCCTGGTAGCAGGCTTTGTGTTTCTCCAACATTAGCTCCTACAGACCTTTTCTTTTGCCACCAAGCTAATAGGAGAGAGCAGAGTAAACTCAAAAAACTTAATGACTTTAGGCTAGAGTCTTCACTGCACATTTTGAAGTTTTAAGCCAGTGGATTACCAACTGTAGTCACTGCTGTAATGTGAAGACGGCTGCAGCTTCCTGCCCTCTGTAGGTGTCAAATTCACTAGGTTAGGTCAATTGACCCCAACACTTTGCTGACTGGTAAGCTGTTTACTCATTAGCAGGAGAGCTTCAGCTGCTAGTTCTATGCTAAATCTACATAGTGATTTATACTGATGCCATAATGTCATTACCGTACCTACAGTTTTCTCTTCACGTGAAGTTATACTACCCAAGACTTGTTACTAGTTCTTCCTGTATAATGGCTGGCAGCTTCAAAGATTTGGAGTTTCTCCGTCAGCAACCTTAAATATCTCCAGAAAATGACTTGCTTGAATGTTAGCAACACTCATTTTCTGGGTTCTAAATTATACTTAATATGCTAAGAAAAAAATATTTTGTAAAAAAATATTTTTAAGTTTCTGTTTTTTTCTGCACATGAGCTCTTCCTATTGCAGTAGTTGACACAGAGGAAAACAAACACCTTACTGAACTACTGAGAGGATTTGAGTGTGGCAGAGGCACTGGATAAGCATGGGCTTGATGTGACCTGGAGCTATTTAGGAGAGTAGTCTGTGACAAGCATTATTCCATATAGTATTGCTGGACAAGCGTGTGAGTTTCTGTACCTATTTTAAAATTTATCCAAAAAATGCNCATTAGCAGGAGAGCTTCAGCTGCTAGTTCTATGCTAAATCTACATAGTGATTTATACTGATGCCATAATGTCATTACCGTACCTACAGTTTTCTCTTCACGTGAAGTTATACTACCCAAGACTTGTTACTAGTTCTTCCTGTATAATGGCTGGCAGCTTCAAAGATTTGGAGTTTCTCCGTCAGCAACCTTAAATATCTCCAGAAAATGACTTGCTTGAATGTTAGCAACACTCATTTTCTGGGTTCTAAATTATACTTAATATGCTAAGAAAAAAATATTTTGTAAAAAAATATTTTTAAGTTTCTGTTTTTTTCTGCACATGAGCTCTTCCTATTGCAGTAGTTGACACAGAGGAAAACAAACACCTTACTGAACTACTGAGAGGATTTGAGTGTGGCAGAGGCACTGGATAAGCATGGGCTTGATGTGACCTGGAGCTATTTAGGAGAGTAGTCTGTGACAAGCATTATTCCATATAGTATTGCTGGACAAGCGTGTGAGTTTCTGTACCTATTTTAAAATTTATCCAAAAAATGCTTTAGAAACTTTCAATAAAAATGTTTCTCTATTTGATCTTTGCTAGGCAATTACATTGCATGTCAAATTATTATCTATAAAAAGAGATGTGTGCTGATCAGATGAAATAAGGTAGCAAAGGCATTTTTATTTCCTGCTATAAAGTGAGAGGGCATCATTTGTTAAGACCATGTGTCAGTGGTTAAGGGTATTTTAAGTGGCATATCCGGAGAGTGGCTTTGATTCTTTCCAAACCAGGTACCAACTCCCATCAGAAATGAAAATCTATGGAAAACTGGTGTGACTCTGTGTCTGAAGAGACTAGAGTGTACACATCTCTTGCAGCTGAAGTTAAATACATGTCTGGTCAGCAGAACCACTGCTGGTATGGCCCATCTCAGGGCCTGCTAGCAGTGCTTTGGGCTACTAAGCAAATGCCCTTTTTACAGTGCAGCCCGTTTAGGGGTCAGGTCCAAATTCAGTTTCTAAGCCAGCTGGCGTCCTTACAGTGAGACCATGCTCCTCACTGGAAGCCTGCCTCTCACATCAAGGTGGACTGGATATGAGGCTGTCCTGCCTGAAAGGGGTGGGAGTGGGGGGGACCTGATTCACCCCAGTCAGCAGTTGAGTTTGAGTCGTATGACCCAAGACTCTGAAGATCAGCCTTACTGATTTCTTTGCTGGCAGTCTGGGCAGACTAGGGTTTTTGAGTCATCTATACACAAGGATCTTTTTTTTTTCCTAGTGTTCTTAGCTGCTAAAGGAAGACTCATGAGCACACATTACTTCTACAGTATTTTTTTTTCCCTAGAAACATTCTCCATGTAAAGTCATGCATCAGTAAATCCGTCTAGTTCTCCATTTGTTAATCCCATGTTAGATCTGAGATTTTGTTTGTTAGATGTGTGTAGAGAGAAAGATAGTACCAAAGACTCCTTACCATGAGTCATGGGTTCAGGAAAGCAGACTTAAATTTGCCTTTACTGCTTAATTAGTTCCTGCCTGGTCAACACTAGGTTTGTAAGTTTCTGTTTTTTTCTGCACATGAGCTCTTCCTATTGCAGTAGTTGACACAGAGGAAAACAAACACCTTACTGAACTACTGAGAGGATTTGAGTGTGGCAGAGGCACTGGATAAGCATTGGCTTGATGTGACCTGGAGTTATTTAGGAGAGTAGTCTGTGACAAGCATTATTCCATATAGTATTGCTGGACAAGCGTATGAGTTTCTGTACCTATTTTAAAATTTATCCAAAAAATGCATTAGAAACTTTCAATGAAAATAGACAAATATTTTTGGATCTGCAGGGCTGGACTTGTATGACTTTTTCACAATAATCAAAGGATCCTTTGTACTTCTAGTTGGGCTCAAAACACTTCAGAAATATAATTTCTGAGTATTTTTGGCTCTATTTTTGAATTGGGAAATACTCAAGAAAACAAAATGAAAAACATATTTGAAAGTTTTTGAAAAAAAGTCCAGAGCTGCTGCTTTTATTAAGTTGCTAGAAGCAAAAACCTTTAGTGTTGAGCTTGTAATATGTGTGGGGAGAGAACTGGGAAAAGAAACACATCCAGCAAATCTGTTATTCTACTTACTAATGAGTTTGCATCTCTCTTTAGGATTGGCTTGCTTATTGTTATAATTGCTGTCTTTAACAAATGGGCACTTGAAGATGAGGTAGGTTCCTACTGAATGCCGTGAGAGCACCTATAAATCTAAGGTCTTTTAGTTCTTTCTTCATTGATTTTCAGACATCTTTTTCCTACCTAAGTCCAGCCCTGAAAAATCTTTTCAAGAAGAGTTTTGAAGGGCTTTTATAAAGGTGGTAATCCTGGGCAGACATAATGTAAAGCAAAGATCTTCAGTTGTTTTTTTCAAGTGTTAAATGTCGTTTTCATGTGGCCTTAGCTGCGTGAGGCTTTGAATATGGTATGAAATCACTTTCCATTTATTCAGAAGCTTTCTCATAGCTAATGAATGCCATACATAATGAAAGACTGTATTCATTTATCATCCATAGTAAATCATTTATTACATAGCAGAGGTATATTGGGGAAAAACCTAATCAAAGCTTTTCCGTTTTTCTGCTTGGTTAAATACAAAATAGCAGAGAAGTGATTGCTCAGTTAGTTGGTTAAACGTTTTGTTTATTAGATGTTATTCCAAGACAGTTTGTAATGCTTTGTGGTTTATGGATCAAAGTTGTTTAAGGAGAAGAGATGGTTTCTTTTTTTAATGGTGCAACATGAATGAGGAAAGTGTGTGTTGAATTCTGTCTATTGAATTGAATTTGAAAGGTACGGGACAACTACAATCTTCCTTTCAAAAGCAAAAGAAAATGTAGAAATGGCAGTTCTGAAGTGTAATCACTTCCAGGGTTGCTTCTGAAAGGTCCTGTTAAACTTTTGCCCATCTCTACTGAAGTTAAACTCAGGACTCGACTTATGCAGTACAGACTGTAAGTTTCCTTATTTCAGTACTAATGTAAGGTAACAAAAGCTAAACATTGAAAAAGTGAAATTCTTAAAATGAAAAACGTTAAGCCAGTTCAAGTTTTTCTTTTTTGAAATTTTCTTTTCCAGATACCGATATTTTATTCTATCTGGAGTAGTATGTATATATAATTTTTTATCTTATTATTTA